>JBBBDQ010000329.1:3327500-3445000 GCA_037127315.1 Ascarosepion bandense | reverse complement strand
GATATTAAACCCGGAAAAGAACAGAACAAGTTATTAAACCTGGAAAAGTAAAGGACAAGATATTTTAATGCAGTAAAAATTAAGACATTTTTTAACATATTGCAGCTAAACATAAAATTTGAGTTATTTTTACTTTTAATATTATTCCATGTAATATAGATATTTATACATATAATTATTTTATAGATATTTATATAGATATTTATATTATATATATATTTATACTATATTTATATAGATATTTATACATATAATTATTTTATAGATATTTATATAGATATTTATATTATATATATATTTATATTATATTTATATAGATATTTATACATATAATAATTTTATAGATATTTATATAGATATTTATATTATATATATTTATATTATATTTATATAGATATTTATACATATAATTATTTTATAGATATTTATATAGATATTTATATTGTATATATATTTATATTATATTTATATAGATATTTATACATATAATTATTTTATAGATATTTATATAGATATTCATATTATATATATATATTTATATTATATTTATATAGATATTAATACATATAATAATTTTATAGATATTTATATTATATATATATTTATATTATATTTATATAGATATTTATACATATAATTATTTTATAGATATTTATATAGATATTCATATTATATATATATTTATATTATATTTATATAGATATTTATATTATATAGATATTTATATTATATATATATATATATATTATATTTATATAGATATTTATACATATAATTATTACACTGAACGTTATATTAGTATGTTATGCGTTTGAATAGATTTTTTTTAAACAGGATGTATTACGCCTACCGGCCTGCAATGTCATTTGACGACGAGGCATGATTTGTGCGACCTTTAGCAAAAGTCTTGGAAAAGTTCGCCACGTAAATCAATGTAGATCGATACCAGACCAATCATATCTGAGATGACAGGTTTGTCTTGGGTGGCATACCATATAATGGCAGCAGAAGATTGGAAAATGAAAATGAATGCCCTTCTCTTGAAACATATGAACAATTATTTGAATATGTGCCAAGTTTTAAGAGAACGAATTTGAAAGAACCTACATTTTGTAGGATATATATATATATATAGGTAGTCTTTGAGGTTTGAAAAATATCACTCGACCGGCGATCGAGAGCAAATGAAAATTTACTCGCCCCAAAATTATTTTACTCGACCGACTCCATTTTCTTAATAGATGAACTAACGTATACATAGGATGAATCGCTAACGTAAAACAAAAAATTTAATTAAAGTTTCGAATGTGTTAGAAAGGATTTAATAAATAAAAAAAATAATAACAACCAAATTTGATCTTTCCTCTTCATAATAGCATAAACATTTTGATGATAAAAGTTGTTTGCATTAAGTTAACATACATTTTTTTTTTTTACTATAACCTCAATTTCATGGGCAATAAAAAATAGTAAATCTGATTTTCTCAAGGATTTTCTATAAGAAAATTACTTGTATAATTTGTTTTTCGGTGCGTGATTGAAAGAAGTCTGTGTTTTTTTTTTCCTTTCAAAGCAATCTGGACGACCGAGACATTTTGGCTCTACTCTGGAAGCGTTAATTAAACGAATGTTTACACTGACCGGGACAATAAAAGCGAGACCAAAGATTTCAATAATGTAATTTTAGGTCATTCTAAGTAACATGTGAATCTTCAATGACATACTTTTGGGTTGTAGAAGTTGAGTTGGGATTTTTCTATATTTGAACGGACAAGTTTCATTGTTAGATTTTTAATCGACCGCAGGCGAGTAAAGCAATAAGCTTTAATCGCCCAATTAGGTTTTTAATCCTCTGAGTCGATCGGGCGAGTGAAATTTCAAAGGCTGTATATATATATATATATATATATATATATATATATATATATATATATATAATTGGTTAGTTTTTGGTCATAATTAAATTAGACTAGTATTCAGTCGTATTAAAACGTGTTCAATACATTTGTATGGTAAGAACTTTTAAATATTGTTCATTTGGAAATGATTAATTTCCGCAACCGAGTTTGAAAACTTTCGGCGATTTATCTGAGGTGATTTGTAATAAATGATTTTCCAATATTTTTAAAAAAAGGTACAAGCAGGGATTTTTACGGTCACGCGACTGAAACTTTTATACAACCGGAAATTTTCAAAATTAGGAAGGAGTTTAAATCACCCCAGATTAAAAAAACAGTGAATAAATGTTACTGTTCATGAATTTTTTCACGGCATTTGTACGTCTGTTTAAAAAATACCTGTTGCAAAGTATATTCCTTATATTTTACCTTGATAAAATGCATCAAAAGTCGAAATAGAAAACATTGACCGATGGGTTTAGCAGCATAAATGTCGAACTGAGATTGGATTTGATGCAATTTTATCTTTTGTTAAGTGATTATCCTCCGGCCACTAATGACTATTTACTTTATCCCCAGTGTGTGGCATGGTATACCCGAGCTCACATATTCCTGGTATTACCTGGATACTATTTCTCAAGATAAAACTACAACACTTGCCATATCTCAATTGTGAAGTCAAATGGTATTAAGTCCTGTTAGTGTTCCATGTTTACCTATTTTTGTACAGCAATTAAAACATAAGGCCTAAAAATATGAGAAAATGAATCCAAGATATGATTTCCCCATCTTATAACCAAATTGATCCATTTTTTTTTTCATCATTTCACGCCGGGCAAGGCGTAAATGACACTGATGTGCGGGGGGCTACATAACTGAAAGAAAATTAATTAGAGGAGGGAGAAGAGGATTACAAACCAATTAGAAAGAAACAATAGAAAGATGAAAATGCAGGTGTGATGACAGTTGGAAGGAGGGAGAGAAAGGGAAGGATATACGGGGTGGTGGAAGGGCTAGAGTCAAGTGGTTAGTAAATGAGTATTGACATTGCATTTAAATTTCTGGAGGTTGTAGCCGTCAGGAAAGCAAGAATAGGGGAGCGAGTTCCACAGGCGGGAAGTGCGAGAGAAGAAGCTGCAGGAGTAGAATTGTCGTCTGCATTTGGCTAACCTAACTGTGAATGGGTGGGACCCAGTTGCCATTCTGGTTGCACGAGTAAACACCTGTTGAGGAGGCACCGTGACTTAAGTTCGTCCGAGCAGAAGCCATGAAAGTACTTATAGAACAGATAAAGGGAGGCCACATTTCGTCGGTGGGGAAGTGGCTGCAGTCGAGTAGCCAAGTCAGTACCTATCACATTACAGACTCTCCTTTGGAGCCTGTCGAGAACACTGAGGTGAACGGCAGGGGCAGCTGACCATAAATGGCAGCAGTACTCCATGCACGGACGGATGGTTGACTTGTATTTCTACGTAAGTGAATGCAAGGAATTCCACTGGAATTCGAACTCGGCTCACCGATTTGTCGTTCCGAGTTGATTATCTGCTGCCCACCCCGCACGTCCTCTCCCTCCAGATTTATTGATAAAAAATATAGGTGATTAAGTATCATTTGATAATGTCTTTCTTTGTAAAAGAACGTGTTAGCTTATGATGAATTAAAACGTACATATGACATAAATGTTGTACGTGATAAAAAAACGAAATTAATGATTTATTTAATTTTCAGAAAATTCGCATGCCAGTGTTGAAGAAGTACGCGTCATAAGATGACAACATTACTTCAGATTCAGAAAAATTATAAAATAAAGAATAAGAAACAAAATATAGTTTTAAAAATGGTCAGCTTTGTTCTGAAAATTCATATTGCTCAAAATTTACTGTGTGAGATCATTAATAAAGAATCAGGAACATCATTAACAGGAATAAAAAGCAACAACATTAATCAAATTAGGCATTAAAAATATCATCCTGTTGATAAAAGCATTTGCATTTTTCTTGTTTAAATTAACCCATACTATGTTTAGCGATGAGATAATTAGTGAGAATTATAAAACAAGGTATGCCAAAATCAAGTTTGCCCGGTATAGATTAGCAGGTGTCTCCTTTCCAAAAGGAGACAGGAATACATAACTGGCTAAATACTACGAGAGGGGAGAAAGAAAGAAAACTATCAATCTCCGAGATGATGTAAAGTTTCTCACGATACAACATTCTTTCTTCAATTAATATTACTAAATGGCCATCATAAGAGGAAAAAATATAAAAAAAATTAAATATATATATATATATATATATAGCAAATAAACTGTTGTTGCACCGAGCTACCTGGATCTCTCTCTCTATATATATATATTTCAATATTAAGCACTACTTTGTATCAAACACTCTCTATGCTGAAACAGTAAGTTTTAATCTACCTGTTCTTTCACTTTCTTATAATATATATATATATATATATATATAAAGGAACAACCCCTATTTCTGTCGTAATATTGTCCTCATCTTTGTTGCCATTTGTACGACGTTTCGGCCGTTGTACGGTCCGGACTTCTTCAGGTGCTAGGAATTTCGAACCTAACCCTTTATTACAATTACTGGACTGCTGCCACATTTTTTTTTCGGGTGCCCATGCTATACACCTCGGGGTCCTTGACAAAATACAACCGAGAATCTGTAATGTGATCGATGACTACTTGGAAGCCCAGCTGCAGTCACTCTCTCACCGGCGTGATGTGGCTTCCCTGTTCCTCTTCTATAAATACTTTCCCACCCTTTTACATTGAAACAGATAAAATGTAACTGCAATTTCTACTCTAACAGTTTCTTTTCTCGCACATCCCGCCTGTGGAATTCCTTTCCATATACTTGCTTCCTCGACAGCTACAATTTCCAGGAATTTAAATGAAAGGTCAATAGGCATCTATCACACCAACTCGCATCCATTCACTCAAACACCCTACCCATCTACCCAACCTCCATCCCCGGTATCCTCATTCTTCTACCACCCTCCTTCCGATATTTCCTACAACTAACCACTCTTTCTCATCACTTTCCCCCATGTAACCCCCTGCGCAATAGTGGCAGTGGAATGCTTTGCTTGGGCTGAAATGATTAAAAAAATATCATTCTCATTCCTTGCGTGAAGCTCCTTTTTGTAGTCATCAGTTATCTCCCTTTAACCGGACTCTTTAAGTTGCTTGTTTACTACTGCGGTATAGAACGTATCTTGCCATTTTAAAAGAAATTTTATGGAGCGTGAAGTCCTATAGACATAGTACACACCCTTTAAAACCAAAATCAAGGCGTCTTTTTCCGAAAAAGGTATCCTCTAAAAATAAAATTTGAAGTAATATATATATATATATATATATATATATATATATATATATATATATGTATAGTTATGAATTAATTGTACATTGCGACACAGAAATTTCTATGTTTCGAGATAGATTCTCATCATCAGGCAATGTTTATGTTCGTTGTGCAGATGATTTACATTCAAAATCATTGAAACATAAACATTGCCTGATGATGAGAATCTATCTCGAAACAGAAATTTCCGTGTCGCAATATACAATTAATACATAACTATATATATATATATATATATATATATATATATATTAAGCTCTATAATACTCATTATATTGAGCACTGTCCATAATAAAATAAACGCCAGGGCACCCAAAATCATAAAACCTTGAGTCCTCTTCACTTAGAATTATATATATATATATATATATATATATATATATATATATATATATATATTTGTTATCCACATACAATCTTGTTTCGCAGTATAAGAGCTCATCGGTGTGGCTAGACATCCGCTTGCTTCCAACCGGAATCGAAACTCGAACAATTTAGTGCTAGTCGGAGTGTCTATAATATTATAAATCCGAAAGAAACAGCAAGGAGGTAAATCCCAACGAAGCCTATTAATATCAGATATCAAAACTGTTAGGGTCCCAGTTATGGGCAAATAATTAACCCCCAAACTGGGGATCAAAACACTATGAAAGTATCAAAATACACTTTTATAGAAATATATACATGAAAATAGACTTTTATAGAAAAATATACAATTTTGAGGGAAAAACCAACAATACAAAAAAGAATTTGAAAAAAGAATTATTACCATAATACATTTTTGAAGGAAAAAAATATTCGCAGGAAAATACTTTTGAATACAAAACTAGAAGACATTTTCAGTTTTCTAAAATAAAAAAGAATAAAAAGAAAAAAAAGTTCATTAAAATCAGACTAAATTAACCTTCTCACGATAATTGAACATTAAAAAACACCTTAAAACCCCGTCTTTTTGGCATTAAATAATCCACATAGGTGTTGATAGGCCGTTAAACAAAAATCAAAACTCAAGGAAACATATTGTATCTTCTGCTGTAAAATTTCGACCGTTATATTCATTGCATGACTTCATATATATAATCATATCACCTCAAGCAAGGCATTTTGCTGCCACAGTTTTGAAGGTGTTTACACAAGACGAAAGTTATGAAAAAGAGTGAAAGGTTATAGTGGTTTTCAGGAAGTGGGTAAGTGAAGGTTGGCATTGGCCATAAAGTGAGGGATTAATTTATATATTGATTGTAATATAAAATTGATCCACCACTTCAAATTTACATAATAATTTCTTGTCTGTGGATAATCCGTAGAAAAACGAATCAATCAGTCACTGAAATACTGATTAGCTGCACATGCATGTCTTTTAGGTTTGTTCACATTCTCTGGAATATAAATGTATAGAAATCATATCTCTCAAAGTAAGGCATTTTAAAGGTTATGAGGGGTGTCAGGAAGTGGGTAAGAGAAGTATGAGAATACTGATGAGAGTGGAGTGGATGGAGAAAGGAGCATGAGAGAGAGGATGCAGGTTAGTGAGATAGGAGATGACTATTGACTTTACATTTAAATTCTTGGAGATTGTAACTGTAGGGGAAGCAAGTAAATGGAAGAGAATTCCTCAGGCGGGAAGTGCGAGAAAAGAAGCTGCTGAAGTAGAATTTTGTTTACAATTTATTAGGTTCACAGTAAAATGGGGGAACCTAGTTGCTAATCTTGTGGCTAAGTAAATTCATATATAGGGGACACCAGTGAGCTAAGTTCATCGGAGCAAAAGCCGTGAAAGTATTTGTAGAAGAGACACAGGGAAGCCACATTGCGCCGGTGGGAAAGTGACTGTAAGTTACTGAGCTGCCAAGTCGGGATCTATCACATTTCAGATTCTCCTTGTTACGTATACATTGTTGCTTATGACACACCAGGATTTGTTATCGGAGGCCACAACTTGAACAACATAAGGTATGCAGATGATACAGTGCTGGTAGCAGACACCGAAAGGAAACTACAAGACCTCCTACAGAAGGTAGCGGTAGAGAGTGACAAAAAATGACTATAAATAAACTGCTAGAAAACTGAATGCATGGTCATCAGCAAAAGGTGTAACGCAAAATGCCAAATACAGGTGGGGGATACCAGAATCAAGCAAGTACAAAAATTTAAATACCTAGGAAGTGTTCTAACTGGAGATGGAAAGTGCGACACAGAGATCTGAAGGTGAATTGGCATGGCGAAGGACGCCTTCCAGAAGCTGAGTAAAGTACTAACACACAGGACAATTTCACTATAAACAAAGAAAAGAGTGCTGGATTGCTATGTGATGTCCGTTCTTCAATACGGCAGTGAATGCTAGACAATATCATCGAAAATGAGGACAAAACTGGAAGCAGCGGAAATGAGGTTCTACAGAAGGATGCTACGGATATCGTGGACTGAGCATGCAAGCAACGATGAGGTGTTGGAAAGAATGGCAACAAAAAGGAAATTAATACTGAGCATCAGGAAGAGACAACTGAAGTTCCTGTTACACGCAATAAGGAAGGAGAGCTTGGAGAACCTGATACTGACAAGCCAGATAGAAGGAAAGAAAGACAGAGGAAAGCAGCGGATAACATATTTGCAGGGCCTGATCAGGTGGATGACGGAACGGGGGTTGCCAGGAGTAACAGGAGCAAACATACTAAGAGCCACAAAGGATAGGGAGACGTGGAGAACCATGATCGCCTCCGTCATGAAGGGACAGGGCACATAGAAGAAGAAGATAAGCTGAAAACGAAATATATCTAAGTATTCATCAATGCGATCCACTAGCACAAGTTGGATTAGTGATATGTTCTGTCGGTATACAATACCGACAGAACATATCACTAATCCAACTCAGAAGCAAACAAAAGACACGGAATATCGATAATAACGTACCTTTCACGTACGATAGAATGAGAGAAGGGAGCAAAGCTTTAATGTGGAGAACGTAATTTTCGCCCATTGTGTTCATAGAAATTACACGGTGCATTTGCATACATGAAAAATGGATGAAAGAGAAATGCTCTTCCAGAAAAATACCCCCGACCCTCGCCAAAAAAATCCAAGGTTTTTGAATAATCTCTTTCTGGAATCTTTTAGTTTGGGGCAAGGTAGCTATCATAGAGTCGTTGACTCATCCGTGATAATCAACTCATTAGAATAATTACTAATGGTCGGTCGTGCAAGGCGGAGGTCCTCGTTTGGGTAGCAAACAAATGTTAACTCGGCGAAAGCGTTGTTGCCTCTTCTCTCAGCCTATTGATAAAACGGGGCTTCTAAATATGTTCGGAACGAAGTGTCACGAATGCCGAACACTGAGAATGGACCGGAAATCTGCATGCAATTATGGGATTTATTTGCTTTTTTTCATTTGTAATCTTTTAGGGAGAAGTGTGGCAAAATCGGGTAGAAAAAGATAAGCACTTAATGACTATTAGTACCTGTGAAGATTACACAAGTATCCTGCTTGAATTGTCTTTCCTTCTTTCTTTCTTTCTTTCTTTCTTTCTTTCTTTCTTTCTTTCGTTCTTTCTTTTTTCTTTCGTTCTTTTGTTCTTTCTTTCGTTCTTTCGTTTTTTATTTCTTTGTTTCTTTCTTTTGTTCGTTCTTTCTCCTTTTCTTTCTTTCGTTCTTTCGGTTTTTATTACTTTGTTTCTTTCTTTCGTTCTTTCTTTCTTTCGTTCTTTCTTTTCCTTTCTTTCGTTCGTTCTTTCTTTCTTTCTTTCGTTCTTGCTTTCTTTCATTTTATCTTTCTTTCATTCTTTCTGTTTTCATTCTTTCTTTTGTTCTTTCTTTCGTTCTTGTTTTCTTTCTTTTGTTCTTTCTTTCGTTTTTTAATTATTTCTTTGTTTCTTTCTTTCGTTCTTTCTCTCTTTCTTTCTTTCGTTTTTTCTTTCTTTCGTACTTTCTTTCTTTCTTTTGTTATTTCGTTCTTTCTTTCGTTCTCTCTTTCGGTCTCTCTTTCTTTCTTTCTGTCTGTCTGTCTGTCTGTCTGTCTTTCTTTCTTTCTTTCTTTCTTTCTTTCTTTCTTTCATTTTTTTCTTTCGTTCTTTCTTTCTTTCACTAAAATCAAATAGCATCTCCGATACGTTTTTCCATTTTTCCAAAGCGAGCAACGCGTAACAGTCTATAATTTATGAGGTTTTGGAAGGGCGTTTCTTGATTTTTTCTATTTCTTTCGTTCTTTCTTTGAAACCAAGTAGCGTCTCTAATATACATTTTCCTTCGTTCCTTGAGATCAAAACGAAACAGTCTGTTAATTATGAGTTGTTGACAAGGCGTTTCTTTCTTCTTTTCTTCTTTCTTTTTTGTCATTAAAACCAGGTAGCGTCTCTGATATATATGTTTCCGTCTCTCCTTGTAATCAAAACGAGACAGTCCATTACTTAGGAGGTATTAGCAGGATGTTTCTTCCTTTTTCCTTTCCTTCTTTTTCTCATTGAAACCAACTTTTCTTTCTGTACCGTTTCCCTTCCTCTCCTGACTGCTTCCTGCTAGACAGCATCTCTGACAACATAGATAAGTCTACTTCCTCCCACCAATTCGCTCACATATTTGTGTTCGGAGATCTTAACACCCATCATCCCAAGTGGCTAAAAGACTCTGTTACTGATTCAGCTGGCATTCACGCCATGAACTTTGCTATTTCTCAGTTCATTACGCAAGTGGTGGATTTCCCCACACGTTTTTCCGGCATCCCCTCAGGACACGCCTCTCTACTAGATCTATGCTTCACCAGTGTACCTGACTCCTACCAAGTCTCGCAGCTTTGTCCTCTCGGCAACTCCCATCATGTTGTTGTCTCTTTTAATACATCTCACCACTCTCAATCCCCCCAGGAGCCTCCTACCCACAGGATCTCTTGCTGCTACCAAAGAGCTGACTGGGACGCGTTTCGTGATTTCCTATGCGACGTTCCTTGGGAAAATATGTTCGATCTCCCAGTTGATGACTGCGCCTCTGAGATTACTTCCTGGATGAAAGCTGGTATTGTTGTCGATCAAGAAGTTTTGTCTTAAACTTCATTCCCCCCCTTTGTTTCTCTCTTGCTTGTTCGACCGCCATTGCCCACAGAAACCTCTACTTCCGGCTATTTCGGAGACATGCATCTGATCACAACAGGCGCCTATTTACCTCTGCTCGTAATGAGTGCAAGAGGAACTTGAATAACGCCAAGCGCTTGTTTGCTGAAGGAATGAGGCAGCGCATAGTCCGGCGCATAGTTCGGCTCCAAGGACTATTGGCGGTTGTGCAAACGTGTGCTGAACAACAGCAAATCCTCCATCCCACCTTTAATCAATGTATTTGAGGTCCTCCCAGCATCGGCAGACAAGGCCGAATGCTTTGCTCGCAGATTCTCACCCAAATCCGACTCGTCTGGAGTACCCGCACTTAACTTCCCTCTTAGAACTGAGACTAAACTGAATGATGTTTACATTACCCCGACTCTGGTATCTAAAGTAATATCAAAACTTACAAAAAAAAATTACTGCCTTTCTGATTCCTGGGTCCTGCATGCTGGAAGTCCTCTTCTGTGGTTCCTGGATAGAAGAGACGGATTAATACCTTCTACCAAGGGTATTTGTACAAGGGCCATTCAATAAATAAGGTGGATTTTTCGTTATAAGGACTTTTACGAGGGTCATTCAAAAAATAAGGTGAATTTTTCGGTATAAGAACTTCTACGTGGGTCGTTCAACAAATAAGATGAATTTTTCGTTATGAGGACTTCTACGTGGATCATTCAATAAATAAAGTGAATTTTTCGGTATAAGGACTTCTACAAGGGTCATTCAATAAATAAGGTGAATTTTTCGGTATAAGGACTTCTACGAGGGTCATTCAATAAATAAGGTCAATTCTTCGGTATAAGGACTTTTACGTGGGTCATTCAATAAATAAGGTCAATTCTTCGGTATAAGGACTTCTACGAGGGGCATTCAATAAATAAGGTGAATCTTTCGGTGTAAGGACATCCACGAGGGTCATTCAATAAATAAGGTGAACTTTTTGGTATAAGGACTTCTAATACAGATAGAAGCTTATATTCTTTTAATTTTATTTCCTTTACTTTTTTTAAAGGGATTTAATTGTTTTGAAGATTGAAAAAAAAACAACTTTTTTTTTCGTAAATTCCAAGATGAAAAATCCTGAGAAGCAAACCACCATCTGAATACAGAACCCCGTTTTTTTCCATTCGTTTTTGTTTACGTTTAAGGTTTTATGAACAGAATAATACAATTAATTCCCCATATATAGCATTTTAATGGAAACAGTCTGCATGCCGATAGAGAACAAAATCAATGAATCTTGGCAAAAATCGGTAGAAAACTAAAACAAAGATGAACCTTTCCACTGACTTTATGTAAACTTTATACAGTGAGAGAATTCCAATGAAAATTTATCATTGGTGGATATAATCTTAAAAACATAAGATATAGAAAAAAACTCTCATTTCGGGCCATTCGTCTACCGCTGTATCCGCCACTCTAAGTTAAACGACAATACTGGATACTAATTTTTTTTTAGAAATCAGTTATTAATTTCTGGTTTTTCATTTTTTCTTCATAAAAAATACCAAACTTTGCGGTTGGCATTAATGTATTAAAACATTGCTTAGGTTCTAGAAAGCACCTTTCATTATTTCTACAGATTTTCGAATTTTTGTAAAAAGAAAAAAAAGAAAAGAAAAGGAAATTCCGTCGAAATTAATTTCCAGAGAATTAAATTTCTGCATCGTTTAATTTTGACGTTTCCATAACGTAGATCACACATTCAGTCAAGTGCCATGCGTGAAACAGGCTTGGGCGATCATGTCTTGAAAGATACATGACTGACTGGGCAGAAGATTATGCCGCAGTAGTTTGCCATTGCTTTGTGTGGTAGACTGATTTCTTGTTCCGAGCCGATAACCATTGCACCACAACGTACATTATAATGGTTTGTTTTTTGTTGCTGACAACTATGTATTTTATCTTACAGTTAATAGTCCGTTCATCTTACTTTCCATCGCCATTGTGTTAAAGTGTTTGCTTTCTGACAAACAGTAAATGATTTTATATTTGTAAAAACCAACAAAAAGTTAATTGAAGTTATTTTATACTAGCAGTATAGCCCGGCGTTGCTCGGGTGTAATGAAAGCTTTAAAACTAATCCATGGTCCTGGAGCTCAGACTCTTTGGACGTTGGCACAAAAACTAAAAAGCAATAGTTATTTCCAATTAAAGTGAAACCGTAGACTGAAAGAAAAATGAATGGATGTAAGTCAAATTTTTTTCCTGGTATCGATATCAAATTTTCTGCACTATTGTAAGAACTGCAACCTTGAAACTTCTGAATATCATTTCTTATGTATTTGTCTATGAGTGTATCAAATTAGATTAAAGTCGGAACGCTCCTTCTATAACCCGATTTTTTTGATTATCGATTTTCGATATTTATCGGAGGTACCTCGACACATTGCTTTTTAGTCTTTTGTGCCAACGTCCAAAGAGTCTGAGCTCCAGGACCATGGATTAGTTTTAAAGCTTTCATTATACCCGAGCAACGCTGGGCTATACTGCTAGTATGCAAATAAATATACAAAGGTCTTTATTAGAGAATATTGTTAAAGATAAATATAATAATATCTAGTTTACAACAGCTGTTCCGAAATCGTCTTTCCAATATAACATAGTTTCCATGGTTTTCATCATGTTCTACTCGATCGATCGATTGATCAGTCGATTTGTCGCCATAAAATCGACAAAGATATAAGAAATGAAAAGATGTTTCTTCTAGTTTTTTTATTCAGTATTTTTTGTTGTTTTTTTTTCTTATGCTTACGCAAACCAAAGGAGTGTCGTGTATCAACTTGGTTCATTGAACTCACAACTACAATGTCGTTTTCTTCCGTAACAAAACAAAAGAATCTGAGATCATCATTTGTATT
Source organism: Ascarosepion bandense (assembly GCA_037127315.1). Classification (NCBI taxonomy): domain Eukaryota; kingdom Metazoa; phylum Mollusca; class Cephalopoda; order Sepiida; family Sepiidae; genus Ascarosepion; species Ascarosepion bandense. Next base: position 3,431,780 of record JBBBDQ010000329.1, on the reverse strand, counting down.
ATTTTAGTATGTTTTAATGCATCCATTATTCTCATAATTTTTGACCGAATCCAGTCCATTTTCTGAATCGGTTGTCTAATAGCCTTATTCTTTCTCGAATTTTTTGTTCATTTTCTTTGCTGCATTTTTTTTGTAGTTAATTTCTTCGTGTTTTTTGTTAAAGTATGACACAAGGCTGATAACAAACAGAAAAAAATGTAAAAACTCATAGAAAAGGTATTAAAGGAAATAATAAGAAAGGACTAAACATAAATTGAAAAAAAAGGACAAGAAAATAAGTTTTTTAAAAAAAAAAGGACAAGAAAATAAGTTTTTTTAAAAAAAAAAGGACAAGAAAATAAGTTTTTTTTTTTAAAAAAAGGACAAGAAAATAAGTTTTTCTGAAAGCGGATCGTCTACGGCTATATCGTGTTGAATACACCGGTTCCCGTCCGATCACTGAAGTTAAGCAACATCGAGCCTGGTCAGTACTTAAAAGGGTGACCTTTTGGGAATACCATGTACTGTAAACCTAAGGACCAAGAATGGTCTACCGGTCCTCCAAGTTTGTTGGTTGGGTGCAGGGCTAACAACCCTGCCCCATAAAAACAGTTTGTTACAGACACAGTTTTGGGACGCCCGCGCCTATTCGGCTATAATTGACTATTCCATTACTATGTAAAGTAATGGTGGCATCTACGTAAGAGAGTGTGCCGAACAGCCGATCTACAAGTCAGTCGTAGACTTCCGGTGACGACCCGGAAGTACCCATTGCTCATACTACATCTTACGACGGTTGAGACGATTAACCTTTATTCTTGTATTGGATACTAATAACCTTTGTAAATACTATTTTCACGGAATACAACAATTAACTTATTCCTGTTGTTGAGTTATTTATTCTTACTCACGACATAACACACAGCAACAGAAAGTTGCTGTCCTATGCACCATCTGGGTGTGATGGATAAATGATGATGATGAAAGCGGATCAACCCAAGATACGGGCTACAAATTGCAGACGTCAATATAAATAATGCAGAGAAATTAAAATATCCAGTAAGTGTTTTAACCCAAGAACATTAACCATGGGTATATAGTACCCAGCGCAAATGACGCCATTTTAATTACAATTTTCAGTACCTGATTCTTTTGATATTTTTAAAAACGGGTATTATATACCTTTGGTTAGTAGCTTTAATTGATGGTTAGTGTTGCAGGGTTAACAGAGTACAGGAAAAGACCGACTTCTGAAGTAGACTTAGAAAAGAAAAAAGTTAATGTTCCCTGTTTAGGATGCGGTTTCCGGTTTTTTTCTCTTTTCCAATCTGCTCACTTTGTTTTTTTTCAATTGGAGTAGATAGAACTATTAATCGCCCGGTTCACACTCCACCCACATTTATTGAACAGGTTAAGAGGCCCATCCCTTGTTCCTTGTTTAGGACGTGGTTTCCGGCTTTCTCTTTTCCAATCTTTTCACTATTACGTAGCCCCTTGCACATCAGTGGCGTTACCGCCTTGCTTGGGGTGATACGATTAAAAAAAAAAAAATGGAACATCCTATCACCCCCGACAGTTGACTCACCGGACAGATTAAGACGTAAGGAAGTAAGAGACGATTCGACTTCCGCTTCCGTTCCGTCTTGACTAACTATTTTATTGAACTCGCTGTTAATTGTACTTTTCTGTACAATAAACTCTGTTATTTGTTTGCCCTTTACATGTTGTGTAAATCTTTCCACTTGGAATTTACCTTGTTATTTAAATTGTTCCGGCGATATAACATTTATTAATTAAAGAAAACTATTCCGTCCCTTCAAGACGTACACTACCGGTCATAATTATTAGGCCACCCCAGTTATTCTTTTAAAAATGATGTATTTCATACTACTTTTAAGTGGATAATTCTAAATGAAAATAGAATGGTTCTTTTGTTATTATTACTTTGCAAAATTTTACAAGGCAAATAGCGACAATTTAACCATCGCACCCTGTAGATTTGCTACACACACTACCGGTTACAATTATTAGACCACCCCAGTCTTTTAAAAGAAATGATGTAGTTCACACTATTTTTGGTATTTATTGCCAAGTGGATAATTCTAAATGAAAATAGAATGGTTCTTTTGTTATTATTAATTTGCAAAATTTTACAAGGCAAGGAAGCAAAAATGAACTCGTCCGAATCACCGTAAATTGTCTTCATTCTTTAATTGATGGAAATGCAATATAGGTAATTATTAAATATTTATAAATTCATTTGATTCACATGTTATTGTGCAATATTAACAATAGAACCATTCTATTTTCATTTACAATTATTCACTTGGCAATAAATAAGTGTTATAATGGAACATCCTATCACCCCCGACAGTTGACTCGTCGAAGAGATTAAGAAGTACCGAAGTAGGGAAGTAAGAGACGATTCGACTTCCGCTTCCGTTCCGTCTTGAGTTACTATTTTATTGAACTTTCTGTTACTTGTACTTTTCCGTACAATAAACTCTGTTATCTGTTTACCCTTTACGTGTTGTGTAAATCTTTCCACTTGGAATTTACCTTGTTATTTACCGGGCTCTTGACAAGAATGGCGAAGCCCGAACCGTTGCCTTGGATATCTCCAAAGCGTTCGACAGGGTCTGGCACGCTGGCCTCTTATGCAAACTGCGGAGCTACGGTGTAACTGGACATCTGTTTGACCTCATCCAGTCATTCCTCTCTAACCGCACATTGAAGGTAGTATTAAATGGGCATGCCTCACAAAACTACCATACGAACGCGGGCGTCCATCAAGGTTCTATCCTAGGTCCCACGCTCTTTCTGATCTACATTAATGATCTCCCCGACGCCATTAGATCCCAAGTAGGCATGTACGCCGATGACACCACAATCTACTCTCGCCTCGATCAAAAACCAGGTGTGGGCGACAAAGCGAACCTCACTGCCGAGCTTGAAAAGGACCTCCAATCCGTAGTGGCTTGGGTTAGGAAATGGCTAGTAAATTTTATGCTTCTAAAACGAAGCTGTTATCAAATAACCACCATAAACAATGGCATCTACCTCCCATTAGCATGGAACAGACTTGCCTCCCAGAGAGTAAAACACTACGCCTCCTTGGCCTTACACATTCGGCGGACCTCAAGTGGAATGACTATATCGAATCCATTGCCAAATCTGCCGCTATGAAAGTCGGCTCTATGTGCAGGGCCCGGAAGTTTTTCCCGCCTGAATCTATCCTGCACATATACAAATCTACCATCCGCCCATGTATTGAATACTGCTGCCACATCTGGTCGGGTACCCCTGCTACTCTCCTTGGGCTTCTTGACAAAATACAAAGGAGAATCTGTAACATGGTTGATACTAACTTGGCAGACCGGCTGCAACCACTCTCTCACCGGCGTGATGTGGCTTCCCTGTGCCTCTTCTACAAGTACTTTTATGACTTCTGCTCAGATGAACTTAGATCATTGGTGCCGCCTAAGCACGAATTTACACGAGATACTAGATTGGCAACTAGGTCCCACCCTTTTACAGTTAAACAGATAAGATGTAACCGTAAATTCTACTCCAACAGATTCTTTTCTTCCCGCCCGTGGAACTCCCTTCCACAAGTCTGCTATCCCGACAGCTACAATCTCCAGGTGTTTAAATGTAGGGTCAATAAACATCTCCTATCACACTAACTCCCAATTATTCTCAGAACACTCTCATCTACCCAACCCTCATTCTCGGTATCCTTACCCGCCTATCACCCACCATCTGACATTTCCTATATTTAACCATCCTTTCTCCACTCTATGTAGCCCTCTGCGCAATAGTGGCAGTGAAATGCCTTGCTCGGGGTGAAACGCTTATAAAAAAAAATATCGTTCCCGCGATATAACAGATAACTTTTAAGAGTTTAGAAAATTTTTAACATGAAGATTTAATTAGAAACGAAGAAATAATTGTTCAACTGCTATGAAATACAAATCTTCCTATATGGTAATGACTGCTGGACTGGCGCTATATAATCACAAACTACCACATAAGAGAGGCTACATCGCTTAAGGACTTTCAGCAGCAGCAACAACAAAAAACGGATAGCACATATAACTGGAGAGAATCATGACATAACATGTTGACATTCCACACAATTTCAAACAAAACATTAGGAAGGAAACCATTTTTCTACACACCAAAAAATTGTAAATATTTTAACTTAGAAAATTTTTGAGGTATCTGCAGAAATTCGAACGTTATGATATTGTTACTAGAGGAAATGACCAGCTTCAAATAGTAGGGAACAACCCCGTCAAAACATGGGGCCTGCAACGCAGAAATACGCACACGGATTGTCACAGCAGCGGTTGACAATCTTGAAAAATTACAGAAGAGCAACATCAGCATTCAAACAAAGTTCACGCTTTACAAATCGCTGGCCGTGTCCATATTTCTCAACAGGTCTCATGGGAGAGATAGGAAAGAGGATCGAGATGTTTGATAACAAATGCATAGGAAAGCTCCTCCACGTCTCCTACTGGGAGCACAACGCCAACATCTATGGAGTGAAATCAAAAGCCTCTTAAACCGGCAGGAGCCTCTCCTCACCACTTTAAGCATCGACCATGTTTTGGCCACTTTAATTGGCATGACAGTTCTTGAAAGACTATCATGCAACTCAGTGTTGAAGACTATCGCAAGCTGGAACAACAGCAAAAGAGCTGGTTTGACAACATCAACGAGTGAACGAACATGACAATGTTGGAACTCATCTAGCCAATAAGACTGGACTAGGTTTTTTGTTTTTTTCCTCAGATCCCCACCGAGAATTGATTCAGTCGAAAGAATGATCTTGATGATGATGCATTTCATGCAAGAAATCTGAATTTCAATTCAATAAAAAAAGGTAATGACGAGTGCGTTTCCACGAATAGTACATTATTATAGAAATAAAATCAACTATATCTTCGTGGCATAAAGAGTGAGCTATTTCGGTTCCTACTTTGTGATGCAGTTACACGTTTTCTTTGCATGTTTTTTTTTTATTTTTTATAAGCGTTTCACCCCGAGCAAGGCATGTCACTGCCACTACTGTGCAGGGGGCTACGTAGAGTGGAGAAAGGCTGATTAAATATAGGAAATAACAGAGGGTGGGTGATAGGCGGGTGAGGATACCGAGAATGAGGGTTGGGTAGATGAGAGTGTTGTGAGAATAGTTGGGAGTTAGTGTGATAGGAGGTGTCTATTGACCCTACATTTAAACACCTGGAGATTGTAACTGTCGGGAAAGCAGACTTGTGGAAGGGAGTTCCACAGGCGGGAAGCGCGAGAAAAGAAGCTGTTGGAGTAGAATTTACGGTTACATCTTATTTGTTTAACTGTAAAAGGGTGGGACCTAGTTGCTAATCTAGTATCTCGTGTAAATTCGTGCTTAGGCGGTACCAATGATCTAAGCTCATCGGAGCAGAAGCCATGAAAGTACTTGTAGAAGAGGCACAGGGAAGCTACATCACGCCGGTGTGAGAGCGGCTGCAGCCGGTCTGCCAAGTCAGTATCAACCACGTTACAGATCCTCCTTTGTATTTTGTCAAGAAGCCCAAGGAGAGCAGCAGAGGCACCCGACCAGATATGGCAGCAATATTCAATACACGGGCGGATGGTAGATTTGTATATGTGCAGAATAGTTACAGGTGGGAAAAATTTCCGGGCCCTGCACAGGGAGCCGACTTTCATAGCAGCAGATTTGGCAATGGATTCAATATAGTCATTCCATTTGAGGTCCGCCGAGAGTGTAAGGCCAGATGTCAGATGAGTAGTGTTTCTAAAATATGAAAAAAATGCAGGGGGGTTTATGCCATTGTTGCTATGTTGAAATGCACCATCGAAACATGAAATGCACATTTAATCAATTGCATGTCATTGTATGTCTCTTAATCTTCTATTTTCCCAACATTTATTTTGAATACGGATTATTTAAAAATAAAAAGAAGATTAACAGATTAATTCGTATAATTTAATATTTTCGTATATCTGATGCGGATAACATCAGTTAAAAACAATTTACAAAAATTCTATGGGAAAAATTTCATTTTCTTGGATTTAATTTAATTTTTAAAGCATAAAAAATGAGATATACAACAGTGTTGATATATTTAGGAAAGATATTAAAATAATCCGGAACCTATACCGGCAGCAAACCGCTTGCACACGGATTGAAAATGAGTTTAGTAAATATAAAAAATAGAAAAGGGGTAAGACAAGGACGTGCCTTCTCACCTGACATGTTTAACCTATACAATGGGGCACTTCTCAGAGAATTAGAATTCTAGTTGGGATGCAGGATGTGCGATGTGGTGAAGTGGATATCGGCTCGGAACGAGAAATCGGGGAGCCGAGTTCGAATTCCAGTTGAATTCGTTGCATTCAATTTTGCGCAATTACCTTTAGAAAAGCTATTATTCCCTCCCTTTTTTCTCCACCTATGGGTTAAATAACAGGACAGATTGGTTTTTTAGCCTTGGTTGACAACTAGTCCACTACAGAAAGTAATGGCAACCTACTACGAGAAAATCTTTTACCCAGTCAGTCAAATCCTTTTCAAGATCGCCCAAGCGTGTATCACGTATGGCATTTAACTGACTGACTGGGATTCATTATTGGCGGTAACAATCTTAATTACATAACATATGCCGATCGCTCTATGATGATAGCAGACATAGAAAGAAAACTACAAAAGTTCCTACAGAAGGTAGTAAATGAAAGCGAGAAGAAAGGACTAAGCATCAATTTCAAGAAGACGAAATGTATCTTAACTGACTGCGTCAAACAAATGATAACAAAAGTATTAATAGAGCCTGGAATCAACTTTACAGTGTATGAAAGCGTGAATGCAAGAAGCCATCTTTTGCAGTGACTATTCAAATTCTCGTTTACGCAGTTCTCGTGAAGAGTGAGATGTCACGAGATCATAACAATCAAATAAATGGATGAAATAAATGTAATAATCATAAAAAACAATAAAATTGCCAACGTTTGAAAATAGCAACCGTTATCCACTTGTGAAAGACATTTGCTATGTAAAATGGAAAAAAAATTATATGCAGAGAGACTGTGTTTAAAGTCTGAATCTATGGAAATAAAAAAGATATTGGTAAAATGTAAACAAAAGCAAATTAAGGTAAGATGATTTGATACTTTCATATTCTTTAGAATCATAAAGAGTCGGTGTTTATGGAGGTCTTTGATCGGCGTTCGAAATCGCGAAAAGTGCCGAATAAAGAAACGAAATGATTTCCTTTGCGTTATAGACGGCGTATATCTGACAAAATGAAAAAATAGGCGCCTTTTAAAAGATTTTCTAATGACCTCTCATTATCAGCCTAACATGCAAATTACAAAATGGACATACCAAATTCAAGCATGTGCAATTTAAGTACCTTGGAAGTGTTTTAACAGAAGATGATGAGTGCGATGATGAAATTGGGAAGTACATTGGGAGAACGAAAGATGACTTTCAAAAGCTGAGCAAATATTAACAAACGAGAAAAAAATCGTTAGAAACAAAGACAAAGAAACATTCTGTAATATTGGTAATCCTATATGGCAGTAAATGTAAATTAATCTCCCCACAGATGAAGAGAAGTGTTGAAGCAACATTGATGCGCTTCTGCAAAGGATGCTGATGATACCATGAAGCAAACCTATAAGCTACATATAACTTGTAGAGAAAATGGAAACAAAATTGTGGCTTATACGTAGCATCAGGAAGATATAGCTGAAATCTCCAGATCACATAATGAGGAAAGGGTGCTTGGAAAATGTGATACTCATAGGACAGACTAAAAGTATAAGAGACAGAAAAAAACAATCTATACCTAGGTAGCGAGCCTAGATAGCATCAGGAAGATATAGTTGAAATTTATAGAGTACATAATAAGGAAAGAGTGCTTGGAAAATGTAATACTCATAGGACAGACTAAAAGCATAAGAGACAGAAAAAAACAATCTATACCTAGGAAGCGAGCCTAGATAGCATCAGGAAGATATAGCCGAAATTTGTAGAGTACATAATAAGGAAAGGGTGCTTGGAAAATGTGATACTCATAGGACAGACTAAAAGCATAAGACACAGAAAAAACAATCTATAACCTACATAGCGAGCCTAGATAGCATCAGAAAGATATAGCTGAAATTTATAGAGTACATAATAAAGAAAGGGTGCTTGGAAAATGTGATACTCATAGGACAGACTAAAAGTGTAATAGACAGAAAAAACAATCTATAACCTACATAGCGAGCCTAGATAGCATCAGGAAGATATAGTTGAAATTTATAGAGTACATAATAAGGAAAGAGTGCTCGGAAAATGTAATACTCATAGAACGGACTAAAAGCATAATAGACAGAAAAAACAATCTATAACCTACTCAGCGAGCCTAGATAAAAAGACATCATCACATAACACTGACCAAACTGGACAGAAACAAAGCAGTAAAACCCGACGGTATTGTAATAGATATGCTGATATCTTTAAACGGCTTTGGCGTAGGCCGGGTCACAGATATAATAAACGAAATCTACAACAGTGGTGATATATCGGCGGACCTAAACAGATCAATTTTCATAGCACTACATAAGAGGTCAGGTGCAAAAGGAACAACATAACAAAGCTCATCATTCGGACTCAGATGATCAGAGCGGGCATCATAATCAGCTCACTGATAGGACAAGAACTGTGTGGCTTCGTTAAACATATCGGAATGAGGAATGCGATATTCATGCTCAGTGCTATTGGCAAAAAGCAATAGAAATGCGGAAGAACCTTTATCTGTGCTTTATAGACAACAAAAAAGCATTTGACAAAGTACGACACAAAGGCTTGTTCAATATGCTCGGCAACCTCGATCTTTTCGGAAAAGACATTAGGATAATCAAGAATATCTATTGGCAGCAAACCGCTTGCGTACAGATAGGAAGTGAATTCAGCATGTATACAAAAATAGAAAGGGGGGTAAGACAAGGATGTCTTTGCTCACCGGATCTATTCAACTTATACAGCAAAACAATTCTGAGAGAATGTAAAACCTTTCAAAGATTCGTCATAAGCGGCCACAATTTCAACAATGTAAGATACGCGATGACACGGTGCTGATAGCAGACACGAAAAAGAAAACGCAGGGCATCTTACATAAAGTAGCAAGAGAAAGCGAGAAGAAATATTAAACATAAATTTCAAGAAAACTAAATGTATAGTCATCAGCAAAAAAAAAAAAGATCCCAAAATGCCAACAACAGGTTGGAGAAACTAAAATAAAGCAAGTCAAGAAATTTAAATCCTTGGGAAGCGTTCTGACGAAGGATAGAAAATACAACGCTGAGATTCGAAGACGCATCAGCATGGCCAAGGACGCATTTTTAAATCTAACCAGAGTACTGAAAGACAGAAAAATCTCATTGGAAACAAAGAAAAGAGTGCTGGGCTGCTGTGTGGTATATGTTCTTCTTTATGGGAGGAAATGTTGAACGAACATCTCAAGGCTGAAGATTAGGCATGAGGCAGCAGAAATGTGATTTTGCAGAAGAATGCTGAGAATATGTGTTGACCATGTCCACCATAGTTTATGGATATAGAATACAGCGCAGTGGAAGCGTGCTGGGCCCGTAACCTTTGTTGATATGGTCCATTATAGTTTATGGATATAGAATACAGTGCGGTACGTAATCTGTTCAATGAAATAACGTCAAAGATTAACACTCGTGAGTCAAACACTCTACTGAATCGGATTACATCGCGAATACTCGGGAAAATATGGCCGCCTTTTATACACGTCGCATTGAATATTTTGAGCCTTCTGATTGGTTAACCCTTCTATTGGTGAACAATAAAATGAATCAGTCTATTGCTGGCTCACCAGTATTCATAGCTGTCCAAAAACACTAACAATATGGATTGAGCACATGAGTAAAGATGGGGTGTTGGAGAGGATGCAAACGGGAAGAAAACTCATATTTAACATCAGAAAGAGACAGCTGAGATTCATGGGACACGGATTGAGGAAAGAGAGCCAAGAGAATCTAATACTCAAAAGTCGGATAGAAAGAGAGAGAGAGTGGAAAGTAGCGCTAATCATATTTGATTGACTTTTTTTTTAATAATATCACCCCAAGCAAGGCGAAAACGTCACTGATGCGCAGGGGGCTACGTAAGAGTGAAAAGGTTGGAAAAGAGAAAAACCGGAAACCACATCCTAAACAGGAAACAAGGGATGAGCCTCTTCACCTGTTCAATAGACGTGGGTGGAGTGTGAACCGGGCAATAGTTTAGTCTATCTACTCCAATTGAAAAAAAATTTAAAAAAAGAGTGAAAAGATTGGAAAAAAGAAAAGCCGGAAACCACATCCTAAACAGGAAACAAGGGATGAGCCTCTTCACCTGTTCAATAGACGAGGGTGGAGTGTGAACCGGGCGATTGTTTAGTTTAGTCTATCTACTCCAATTGAAAAAAAATGGGGTTTGGGAGATATACCAAGAGGAAAAATTTTGAGAGTGACAAAAAAACAAAACAAAAAAAAAAACAGGGCCAATGATCGCCTACGTTCTGAAAGGACACGGTACCTCAAAAGAAGAAGAAGAAGAAAAAGACAAAAATTATGATGAGCTATGAAGGACGGTAAATTGTGAAGAGTCATGATCACCTACATCATGAAGCGTGAGGGCACATAGAACGAGAAACAGATGATAAATAAAATGGACAAAACGGGAGAATTATTCCTTTCTACTTATAAATAAATGAACGCGTGGCAAAGCAACGGTTGAAATATGAGTCGTTAAAAGTAAGCAAGGCAAGTAATTCATCTTGCTAATACGACATTCTATGCATCTCGCTGGATCCGACATTCATATACCCTGTTCATCCGTTCCTGTTCTCTTCTCGTTTACCTATCGTTTCTTCAGCATCTATTAATTTTATAGCAATTTTTCCTTTCTGCTTATCATGTTCTGTCTCTTTTTTAGGAGCTAAAGAATTAATGTATCTTAACAAGAATGCGTTAAACAACAGAAAACAAAAATATTAATAGTGCCTGGAATCAACTTTACAGTGTATGAAAGCGTGAATGCAAGAAGCCATCTTTTGCAGTGACTATTCAAATTCTCGTTTACGCAGTTCTCGTGAAGAGTGAGATGTCACGAGATCATAACAATCAAATAAATGGATGAAATAAATGTAATAATCATAAAAAACAATAAAATTGTCAACGTTTGAAAATATCAACTGTTATCCACTTGTGAAAGACATTTGCTATGTAAAATGGAAAAAATTATATGCAGAGAGACTGTGTTTAAAGTCTGAATCTATGGAAATAAAAAAAGATATTGGTAAAATGTAAACAAAAGCAAATTAAGGTAAGATGATTTGATACTTTCATATTCTTTAGAATCATAAAGAGTCGGTGTTTATGGAGGTCTTTGATCGGCGTTCGAAATCGCGAAAAGTGCCGAATAAAGAAACGAAATGATTTCCTTTGCGTTACAGACGGCGTATATCTGACAAAATGAAAAAATAGGCGCCTTTTAAAAGATTTTCTAATGACCTCTCATTATATCCGTTTAAGGAATTCCCTTAAAGTAGGCATAAAGTACATCTTATTGCTATGGCGCATCCTCAAATCCAATGTAAAATTCGCCGATCATTTGATGTTTTATTGATGCGACAACTTTGCATCTAACATCTAAATGATGTGCGGTATTTCTTAAGCGCTTAGACGATCATAGCTCTCCACAGTTGCTAGTCTCTTGTTACTCTCAATTATTTTCAATCGTTTACTTTAGGTTAGATGTGGCACAAGGACGAAATTATACAGCACCCAGTGAGGTGAAAACTCACTTCTCAGTTATAATGGATCGAACGAGATAAGCATGTTAATTATAACAACAACGTTGACCTGCACAAAATGACACTAGGTTTAAGGCCATATGACGTTGAAAACGGATCATCGAAGTTAAGCAACGTCGAGCCTGGCCAGTACCATGAGAGGATGTGATTTGTGGTGCAATGGTTATCGGCTAAGTTTGAATTCCAGTTGAATTCCTTGCATTCACTTACGCACAAATACCCTTGTGAAAGATATTAATCTGTCTCTTCCCTCTCTAGCTATGAGTCAAATAATAGGACAGATTGGGTTCTATAGCCTTGGATAGCAACCAGTCTACCACAGAAAGCAATGGCAACCTACTGCCGGATAATCTTCTGCCCAGTCAGTCATGTCTCCTTCGAGACATGATCGCCCAAGCGTGTATCAGGTATGGCACTTAACTGACTGATTAAATATAATAGTTGGAAATATGATTAAGGCTTCTACTGGGCATAAAGAGGGGGGTCAGTTTTGTGTTTTATGAAGTAATAAACTGATCCGCCATTAATTACTACTTAATAATATAATACACCTCTTTCCCTTCTAACTATGAATCAAATAATAGGACAGATTGGGTTCTATAAGCTTGGCTGGCAACCAGTCTACCGCAGAAAATGTTGGCAATATCGTGCGTAAAAATCTTCTGCCCTGTCAGTCATGCCTCTTTCGCGACATGATCATCCAAGCCTGTATCACGTATGGCATTTAACTGACTGACTGATCTGAAAAATCATTATTATCTCTAAAAAGTTTACAATCAAAAATATATTTTGGCTTTCAAATAAACATAAAAATTCAAGCAATACACCAAAAACATAATTCAAATCATAATTCGTTCAATTTTAAAAAAACATTCGAATCACAAAAATTAAAATCAATATAGGAAAGTTTTGTAACTTGCTTGAAGCATTGTGTATATTAGGTGTATGGGTAGGTTTTTTGAAGGGTATCACAATGCGTTTAGTAAAATATTCGCTGAAAGGCACGGTCCACGAACGGACGGGAAATCAAGCTCTCCTATCATTCTGAAGATGAGATTTTGATCTCGAAATATTAATGAATAATAAATAGGTAATACACAACACCTTTTTTACCCTCCTTTATTTTACTAAACTCATTGTGATAGCCTTTAAGACTTAACCATACATAAAATCAATATTTCATAAGTGTTTATTCGCTATCAGCTCTCTTTCAAAACACCAAATCGAAACACCGGTGCCTATACGATTAACGAAGTTGAGCAACGCTAAGCTTTGTCAGTATCTATATGAGTGACCGCCTGGGAATATCAAATGTTGAAAGCTTGGGTGTGCAGGTGGTGTAATGGATAATGTCTTGGAATTGTTAATGGGGGAGTCGAGTTCCAATTTCACTTGAATTCGTTATACAGAGTGTCCATAAAGTCCGTCTGCACTTTAAAAAATCTATAACTTTATTTGCATTTGCGATAGAAATAATTTGTAAAAAGGATTAGAAAGAAGTAAATCTATATTTTTGAAGGTTTTATTGAAATTTTATTTAAGTTTCCACATGTCCTCCATCATTAGCAATACAAAGGGTAATACGATTTTGTAGTTCTCGGAAAACATTTTCCAACTGATTTACAGTAATGCCTGAAATCACATTAGTTATATTAGCTTTCAAATCTTCTAATGAACTAATGAACTTCTAATGTTTGGTTGCATACACAATTGTTTTCACATGTCCCCATAAAAAAAATCTAATTGAGCCAAATCTGGTGAACGTGAAGGCCAATAAAATGGCCCACCTCTTCCGATCCGTCTGTTTACTTATCTAAAAATTGTTGCAAATTTTTTGGTAAAGAATCATTCAATAACTATACGCAAAACGAGGTACATTAAACTTTATAACACTTTTTTACAGATTATTTCAATCACAAATACAGATAAATTTATGAATTTTTAAAAGTGCATACGCACTTTATGGACACCCTGTATTCACTTAAACGCTTAGCAAAGGTATTAATTCGCATATCCCCCCAGCTATGGATCAATTATTAAGACTTTTATAACTAAACCATGATTATCTAAAAAGTTCTTAAGATACAAAAATGTTTAATGTAGTTAAATAACCTGCAAAATGTTGATAAGTAGTAGAGAACAACTAACACAATCAATCTTTGTTAAGGCATGAAACCAATTTTTACCTTCCGGTTTGTGTCTGACAGCAATGCAAGCAGGAAGTTAAAGAAACGAGACAAAACTGTAATTGTTCACGATTAAATGGGGCAACAAAGAAAGCAAGAGAACAATGATCGATCCCACCTCGGGGCAAAAATAGTTTATGATTAAAGAAGAGAATATTACAGAAATAATTAAATCTCGGGCGAAATGTTGATGGCGGATAGCAAAAGAAAAAGGACAATTAAAAATTAATTTCAAATTAAGAAAAATGCCGCCCCGCCAAATTCCATCAATGTTAAAGAATAGCAGAGAATAAACTAACATAAAAATTATTTCCAATTTTGCGATTTTACTTTTTGTTAAATACGAAACCAGTAAAAAGAGAGACTTTGGAAAACGGATAATTAAAAAAAAGAGAGAAAGAAAGAAGAAATGAGAAGCATTTTAAATGCCTAAAAAATGATATTTGAACAAGAAAAGTTTAAAAAAATGATATTTTAATGTTGATATTTCTCTTAGCAAATGCAGAAACGCATTCAAAGACATTGTGTCCTTGTATAAGAAAACAACTACGACATGTATGAAACCGATTTTCATTTCGAATTAACATCAGGTATGAATGAAATTATAATTGATATTTTTCAAGTTATGAAGTATTAATACTTCTGATAGTTCCAATATTTCACGGTTATTGCCATGGTAAATTAAGACAGTTTTTCCTCGCGACAGCATTCTTTCTGTTACGAGTAGTATAACGGGTAGATTTAAATCTGCTATGAGCGGTACAAGTGATGGTTTTAACACGGTTACGAACGGTACAAGTGATGGTTTTAACACGGTTACGAACGGTACAAGTGATGGTTTTAACACGGTTACAAACGGTACAAGTGATAGTTTTAATACTGTTACGGTCGGTAGACGTGATAGTTTTAACACTGTTGAGTGCGGTACATGTGATAGTTTTAACACTATTACGAGAGTTACAAGGAGTAGTTTTAAAACTGTTAAGAGTAGTACAAGTGATAGTTGTAACACTGTTACGGGCGGTACAAGTGATAATTTTAATACTGTCACGGCCGGTACAGGTGAGAGTTTTAACGCTGTTAAGAACGGTACAAGTGATAGTTTTAACACTGTTACGAGTGGTACAAGGGGTAGTTTTAACACTGTTACGAGCAGTACACGTAAGTTTAACACTGTTACAATCGTTATATTATTTTTAACACTGTTATGAGCGCTAGAGGTGATAGTTTTAACACTGTTACGGGCGGTACAAGTGATAATTTTAACACTGTTACGGGCGGTACAAGTGATACTGCTGATAATAGTATGACCTACGTATATTTGTTAATACAGTCAATGGTAACCAAACATCATCAACTTTTATGTGCCGTTTCCGTTCAGAATGTAGGCGGTCATGTCTCTCCACATCACCCTGTCCATTGTAGCTCTTAATAGCTTTTGTCTTGGTATTTCTCTCAAACACTCCTCTGCCATCTATTTGCTTAAGCATATCAAGTATGTCACATGTTGCTTTCTCCTGTCTCACTTTCCCTCTTTCCGCCTCGTGAGTATCAGATTCTCCAAGTCCTTCTTCCTCATTGTGTATCCCCAAAACTTTAGCTTTCTCTTCCTAATGTTAAGTATAAGTTTCCTTTTCTATTCCATTCCCTCTAAAAATCTCGTCGTTGCTCGCATGTTCAGTCCATGGTATTCTCAGCATCCTTCTGTAGAACCACATTACTTTTATATCGAGTCTTTTCTTTGAGGTGTACAAAAAGACCCAAACATATTCTGTTATGTTTACTGTAGCTTACGCATACTTTATAAATGGTGTCGTAAATGATTAGAGGACATTTGATGACAGTGAGGTTCAGTCAGTTAAGTGCCATACGTGATACACGCTTGGGCGATCATGTCTCGAAAGAGACATGACTGACTGCGCAGAAAATTATCCCGCAGTAGGTTGCCATTGCTTTCCGTGGCAGACTGGTGAATTATATTATTTTATTATATTAATAAGTAGTAATTAGTGGGGGATCAGTTTATTACTTCATGACAATAGAAAGCCGATCACCCACTTTATGCCCAGTAGAAGCCTTAATCATGTTTCTGTTATATTCAGTCAGTCAGTTAAGTGCCATACGTGAAACACGCTTGGGCGATCATGCCTCGAAAGAGACATGACTGACTGGGCAGAACATTATCTCGAAGTAGTTTGCCATTACTTTCTGCCTTAGACTGGTTGACAGCCAAGGCTATAGAACCTGATCAGTCCTGTTATTTAACCCAAAACTTGAAGGAAGAATCGGATTAATACCCTTCCCAAGGGTATTTGCGCCTAAGTGAATGAAAGGAATTCAACTGGAATTCGAACTCAACTCCTCGATTTCTCGTTCCGAGCTGATCCACTGCGCCACAACGCATAGTGAGGTTACTTAACAAAAATGCAGTTGCCGATAGTTTCAATGAAAGTGGAACTGTGTACAACGCGGATAGCGCAAACACTGAAAATCTTTCTCGCGTCCAATGACCAAATGATTGGTGATAATTCCAATGAGGCTATTACTGTTCGTTGCGTTTCAAATTTAGCCCAGTTCGAAAAACAATATTCTATATGAAACACTGGCAACGCTACAGGAACATCCAAAACGATTTTGATTACCCTTCAACAAAATAAACTAAAAATAAAAAATAAATAAAATTGTTATGACCGATGAGCCATACAAAGATAACCCGGACTCGGATATAAGGTTGAATAGTATATTCTCGGGAAACGTAGTACAAAGGTAAACGTGGACTGGAGAGTACTTCCTCTCGCAGGCGTCCTGCTGGGGTCTGTCTGTATCTGCTTTTTATATCTTCTCTGTGGCTACTACTCAGTGACCGTATTTAGTCACCTCCCCACTTAAGGCAAAATGTGACACAAGGTCTTTTTAATGTGGGTCAAAAGATATATATATATATATATACATATATATATATATATTTTACTCAGTGTTATGAGAGGAAAGGCCATAGAAAAATGACACGGATTCAGATGTAAGGTTGAATAGTATATTCTCAGAAAACGTAGACTGGAAAGTACCTCCTCTCGCAGGCGTCCTGACTCACTCATTCACTCACTAAGTGGCTACTACTCAGTGACTATATTTAGTTGTCCCTCCCACTAAGGGCAACATGTGACACATGGTCAGTTTATCAGTGGGAATTTCCGGCTATATGGCCCGGCCAAAAAATACCTGTCTATTTTTGCCCAGTAGTGCTTCTACCCTTCGGCGGAACCACGACTGGGTTAGTGCTCTCTGCTCGGAAGCAGAGAGCGCCCTCTACCTGAAGGCAGAGAGCTAACAGTGTCAATAGTAGCAGAGGCAAGTCTACTACTCAGTGACTATATTCACTAGCCTCCCCACAAAAGGCCGGATGTGACACATGGTCATTTTAAAGTGGGAGTTCCCGGCCATATAGCCGGGCCAAAAATATGTCTGTCTATTTTTACCGAGTCGTGGTTCTACCCTCCGGCGGAACCACGACTGGGTTTGTGCTCTCTGCTCGGAAGCAGAGAGCGCCCTCTACCGAAGGCAGAGTGCTGACAGTGTCAACAGTAGCAGAGGCAAGTCTACTACTAAGTGACTATATTCACTAGCCTCCCCACACAAGCCTGGATGTGACACATGGTCACTTTAATGTGGGTATTCCCGGCCATATAGCCGGGCCAAAAATATGTCTGTCTATTTTTACCGAGTCGTGGTTCTACCCTTGGGCGGAACCACGACTGGGTTTGTGCTCTCAGCTCGGAAGCAGAGAGCGCCCTCTACCGAAGGCAGAGTGCTGACAGTGTCAACAGTAGCAGAATCAATCTACTATTCAGTGACTATATTCACTAGCCTCCCCACAAAAGGCCGGATGTGACACATTGTCATTTTAAAGTGGTAGTTCCCGGCCATATAGCCGGGCCAAAAATATGTCACTCTATTTTTACCGAGTCGTGGTTCTGCCCTCCGGCGGAACCACGACTGGGTTAGTGCTCTCTGCTCGGAAGCAGAGAGCGCCCTCTACCGAAGGCAGAGTGCTGACAGTGTCAACAGTAGCAGAGGCAAGTCTGCTATGCAGTTGTATTTACTAGCCTTCCCACGCAAGGCTGGATGTGACACATGGTCATTTTAAAGTGGGTATTCCCGGCCATATAGCCGGGCCAAAAATATGTCTGTCTATTTTTACCGAGTCGTGGTTCTACCCTCCGGCGGAACCACGACTGGGTTTGTGCTCTCTGCTCGGAAGCAGAGAGCGCCCTCTACCGAAGGCAGAGTGCTGACAGTGTCAACAGTAGCAGAGGCAAGTCTGCTACGCAGTTGTATTTACTAGCCTTCCCACGCAAGGCTGGATGTGACACATGGTCATTTTAAAGTGGGTATTCCCGGCCATATAGCCGGGCCAAAAATATGTCTGTCTATTTTTACCGAGTCGTGGTTCTACCCTCCGGCGGAACCACGACTGGGTTTGTGCTCTCTGCTCGGAAGCAGAGAGCGCCCTCTACCGAAGGCAGAGTGCTGACAGTGTCAACAGTAGCAGAGGCAAGTCTGCTACGCAGTTGTATTTACTAGCCTTCCCACGCAAGGCCGGATGTGACACATGGTCATTTTAAAGTGGGAGTTCCCGGCCATATAGCCGGGCCAAAAATATGTCTGTCTATTTTTACCGAGTCGTGGTTCTACCCTCCGGCGGAACCACGACTGGGTTTGTGCTCTCTGCTCGGAAGCAGAGAGCGCCCTCTACCGAAGGCAGAGTGCTGACAGTGTCAACAGTAGCAGAGGCAAGTCTGCTACGCAGTGACTCCCACTCAGAGTTGGTAGTCAATTATAAAGATGTGGACGAGTCCATTTGTAGGTAGGCCCCCACAATAAAAATATAAAAAATATTTTACGTAAAAAGAAATATGGAGGAGAAAAGGAAACGTTTGGTACTTTTTTCTCTCCAATATTTCATTTTTTTATGAAGTTTTAATAAAAGCGAACCATATATAACCATACTAAGTCTGTCGGATGCTAATCCATATTTGATCCAAAGATATATACACATACAGGGTGCGATGGTTGAATTGTCCTTTAAATGACGCCCAAATAAATATAATACTGACATCTCATTTTAACAGACAGAGTGCGATGAATGAATTGTACTCCAAATGATGCCCAAATGAAGATAATATTGATATCTCATTTTAACAGACAGACAAGATACAATGAATGAACTGTCCTCCAAGTAACACCCAAATGAAAATAATACTCATATCTCATTTTAACAGGCAAACAGGTTGCAATGAATGAATTGTCCTCCAAATGAATCCCAAATAAAAAATACTGACATCTCATTTTAACAGACGGACAGGGTGAGATGGATGAATTTTCCTCTAAATGACTCCCAAATAAAAATTATACTGACATCTCGTTTTAACAGACAGACAGGGCACGATGGATGAATTGTCCTCCAAATGACGCCCAAATGAAAATAATACTGATATCTCATTTTAACAGACAGACAGGGGGCAATAGATGAATTTTCATTCAAATGACTCCCAAATAAAACTAATGCTGACATCTCATTTTAATAGACAGACAGGGTGCGATGGATGCATTATAGTCTATATGATGTAAAAATGTAAATAACACAGACACCTCATTATGACATAGCGTTCTTATTTTATTGATTTAATATGATTAGTAAATGCTGATCGGTTAAGCGTTGTCGGCGTGAATAGGGTAATCTGTAACCTGAATTCCAGTTTCGTGTTGGCAACCAATCTACCGCAGAAAATAATGGCAACAAACTGCGTAAAAATCTTCTGGCCAGTCAGTCATGCCTTTTTCGCGTTTTATTGATTAGTTTTCTACGGTTTATCAATACTTTGCTGGTTATTTAAAACCAGAAAATATGTTTAGATTCTAAGAATTATTTTTAAAAATAATAATGGTTTAGTGATACAAGTCTTACTAATTAACCCATGGCTGGGGAGAGGAATGGTGGATTCAAATTTTTGCTAAGAGTATTTGCGCGTAAATCAATTTAGTGAGCCCAACAGGAATTATAACTCGGATCTTCGATTAACAATTCCGAGCCATAATCTATTACACCACCCGCACCCCCAAGCTTCCAGCACCTGGTATACTCAAGCCGTCACCCATCTACATAATGACCAGGCTTGACGTTACTTAACTTCAGTGATGGTACAGGAACCAGTCTTTCAACGTGATGTAGACTTCAACCAGTTATACCACCCTCATACCCAAGTTTACAGCACCTAATATTCATAATCGATCACTCATCAAAGTAATGACTAGGCTTGATGTTGCTTAACTGAGTTTCAGCGTGATATGGCTGTAAGTCATACCAAGAATAGTGTAAGATGGTTACTTTGATTTTAAAACTAAGTGCGAGGAAAAATCCCTTTATTATCTTTCTAAACAGCTCTTGGCAATATACAGTTAATAAAAGAAGCTGTGGTGATCCGTGATCGCCAACATCAGGAAGGGTTATGCCATTAAAAAGAAAACAGCAAAGAATATGGAGAAATTTTTAAAAAGGTGGCGTCAGAAATAGCTGAAGATAAAATCAAATATCCTTGCTTACAAAATAATCTGTAGAGAGCCAAGATAACGTCCGTAATGGACATGGCATTAAATTAGCCCGTAAAAATATCGTATTCGATAAAACAGATACAAATTTCATGGCATTTATAGCAAATGCTATCTACATTTATTGGTTTATAGTAAAAATTAAAATGCCTGCAAGATATCTCAGGAGTAATGATTGAAAGATAACTTAATGGATACATCTAGCCTCAATTTTAATAGACGCACACTTTTCTGAAGCCATTTCTTGAAAATGGATGACCGACATTTAAAGTGCAAGAATTTAATACCTGATTATAAAAATGCGTAAAACTGATTGTAAAAAAAAGTTAATCACTTTAGTTAGAACACGATTTCAAACAATTTGAGCAAAATTTAAAGAGATTTAAAGCGGCAGGTTCTATTCTTAAATCGAAGCTTTTCAATGCAGAGTTTTAAATTTATATGCCCACGAATATATATAGCTACGAGGGTCATTTAATAAATAAGGTGAATTTTTCAGTATAAGGATTTCTATGAGTAGATGTCCTCATACCAAAAAATTCATCTTATTTATTGAATGACCCTCGCGCAAGTAATTATACCGAAAAATTTCACTTATTTTTTGAATGACCCTCGTAGAAGTCCTTACACCGAAACATTTTCCATATTTATTGAATAACCCTCGTAGAAGTCCGTATACCGAAAAATTTCACTTATTTATTGAATGACCCTCGTAGAAGTCCTTATACCGAAAAATTCACCTTATTTATTGAATGACCCTCGTAGAAGTCCTTATACCGAAAAATTCACCTTATTTATTGAATGACCCTCGTAGAAGTCCTTATTCCGAAAATTTCACCTTATTTATTGAATGACCCTCGTAGAAGTCCTTATTCCGAAAATTTCACCTTATTTATTGAATGACCCTCGTAGAAGTCCTTATACCGAAAAATTCACCTTATTTATTGAATGACCCTCGCAGAAGTCCTTATTCCGAAAATTTCACCTTATTTATTGAATGACCCTCGTAGAAGTCCTTATACCGAAAAATTCACCTTATTTATTGAATGACCCTCGCAGAAGTCCTTATTCCGAAAATTTCACCTTATTTATTGAATGACCCTCGTAGAAGTCCTTATACCGAAAAATTCACCTTATTTATTGAATGACCCTCGTAGAAGTCCTTATACCGAAAAATTCACCTTATTTATTGAATGACCCTCGTAGAAGTCCTTATTCCGAAAATTTCACCTTATTTATTGAATGACCCTCGTAGAAGTCCTTATTCCGAAAATTTCACCTTATTTATTGAATGACCCTCGTAGAAGTCCTTATACCGAAAAATTCACCTTATTTATTGAATGACCCTCGCAGAAGTCCTTATTCCGAAAATTTCACCTTATTTATTGAATGACCCTCGTAGAAGTCCTTATACCGAAAAATTCACCTTATTTATTGAATGACCCTCGCAGAAGTCCTTATTCCGAAAATTTCACCTTATTTATTGAATGACCCTCGTAGAAGTCCTTATAGCAAAAAATTCACCTTATTTATTGAATGACCCTCGTAGAAGTCCTTATACCGAAAAATTCACCTTATTTATTGAATGACCCTCGTAGAAGTCCCTATACCGAAAAATTCGCCTTATTTATTGAATGACCCTCGTAGAAGTCCTTATACCGAAAAAATTCACCTTATTTATTGAATGACCCTCGTAGAAGTCCTCATACCGAAAAATTCACCTTATTTATTGAATGACCCTCGTAGAAGTCCTTATACCAAAAAATTCATCTTATTTATGGAATGACCCTCGTAGAAGTCCTTATACCGAAAAATTCATCTTATTTATTGAATGACCCTCGTAGAAGTCCTCATACCGAAAAATTCACCTTATGTATTGAATGACCCTCGTAGAAGTCCTTATACCGAAAAATTCACCTTATTTATTGAATGACCCTCGTAGAAGTCCTCATACCGAAAAATTCATCTTATTTATTGAATGACCCTCGTAGAAGTCCTTATACCGAAAAATTCACCTTATTTATTGAATGACCCTCGCAGAAGTCCTTATTCCGAAAATTTCACCTTATTTATTGAATGACCCTCGTAGAAGTCCTTATACCGAAAAATTCACCTTATTTATTGAATGACCCTCGTAGAAGTCCTTATACCGAAAAATTCACCTTATTTATTGAATGACCCTCGTAGAAGTCCTTATTCCGAAAATTTCACCTTATTTATTGAATGACCCTCGTAGAAGTCCTTATTCCGAAAATTTCACCTTATTTATTGAATGACCCTCGTAGAAGTCCTTATACCGAAAAATTCACCTTATTTATTGAATGACCCTCGCAGAAGTCCTTATTCCGAAAATTTCACCTTATTTATTGAATGACCCTCGTAGAAGTCCTTATACCGAAAAATTCACCTTATTTATTGAATGACCCTCGCAGAAGTCCTTATTCCGAAAATTTCACCTTATTTATTGAATGACCCTCGTAGAAGTCCTTATAGCAAAAAATTCACCTTATTTATTGAATGACCCTCGTAGAAGTCCTTATACCGAAAAATTCACCTTATTTATGGAATGACCCTCGTAGAAGTCCTTATACCGAAAAATTCGCCTTATTTATTGAATGACCCTCGTAGAAGTCCTTATACCGAAAAAATTCACCTTATTTATTGAATGACCCTCGTAGAAGTCCTCATACCGAAAAATTCACCTTATTTATTGAATGACCCTCGTAGAAGTCCTTATACCAAAAAATTCATCTTATTTATGGAATGACCCTCGTAGAAGTCCTTATACCGAAAAATTCATCTTATTTATTGAATGACCCTCGTAGAAGTCCTCATACCGAAAAATTCACCTTATGTATTGAATGACCCTCGTAGAAGTCCTTATACCGAAAAATTCACCTTATTTATTGAATGACCCTCGTAGAAGTCCTCATACCGAAAAATTCATCTTATTTATTGAATTACCCTCGTAGAAGTTCTTATACCGAAAAATTGACCTTATTTATTGAATGACCCTCGTACATACCCGTATAGATACCCGTATCCTTATTTACAAGCGAAATCTTATATCCTTGTGCATATTATTTGAAAGATCGACAATTAACTATTAAATTATAGTTCTGTAGAATGTCTATCGAATTGAACCATATTTTGCGAGAGAGAAAATATGATCTGTTAATAATTTCTAGCCTGTGTGTACGACTGGAACATTAAACGGAGAAGAGGTTTTATTTTGTTGCATATATTTCACTGGCGTCAAGTTTGTGATCTTTTTTAATTTTCACCACAATGGACGACGAGATAAACGTTGGAGATGCATTGATAGACGCATGTTGATCTACTTGGCCGTTCACTGCACCAAGATATCAGGTTAAAAGCATAAGCAATTTTCACGAAGGAAAAAAAAAAAGATGGAAAAGAAATCAATAAAATAAATGAATAAAAGAAACAAGGAATTGAATTTCGAAAGGATTTCCCGCCAAACTTCATATTTATCTTTTATTTCAGCAAAATGAATAATGAAAGTAAACAAATTGAGAGAGAGAGAGAGAGAGAGAGAGTGAGAGAGAGTGAGAGAGAGAGAAAGTGAGAGAGAGAGAGAGAAAGTGAGAGAGAGTGAGAGAGAGAGAGAGAAGGTGAGAGAGAGTGAGAGAGAGAGAGAGAGAGAGAAAGAGAGAGAGAAAGAAAGAAAGAAAGTGATGAATTGGCGCAATTTAGATGAGTAATGGCGGCCAAAGATGGATGATTTGCAATGCTGTGTTTTTATTTTGGATAAAGTGTAACATAAGGAAAAAATACGAAAAAGAGTTGAAAAGAAACGAGATAAAAAAAGAATAAAATAAAAAAAAGCGGGCGAGAAATATGTGCAGATATGTGAATAAAAGGCAAGAGTGAAAAATGCAAAAGTCGTGAAAAAAAAAAAAAAAAAAGACCCGGATGGATAGAAAAAGAAAATATAGATTAACAATTAGAAAGAAAGAAAGAAAAGAAAAAAAAACTCGAACTAAAAAAACAAAAAAAAAAACAATAGTCAGCCAAAGATTTTTTCCATATAATTACCTTAAAGTAAAACGAAAAAAAAAATTTTTTTTTTCAGAGTTATTAAAAGTTTTTTTAATTCACATTTATTATTAGAGAAAGTAGAAAAAAAATCTATTTTTTTTAAAAATTTATTATTTTTAATATTTTAATTCATTATTATACGAGTGAGACTGTGTCGTCTAAAATGACGGTAAAATATTTATATCGATATGCTGTCTAAAATAATGGCAACATATATATTGATGTACCTACTATTGAGTATCTTCCATTAAGACACAAGAAAAAAAAATTTGAACCCCTGAGGGTGACAAGAGAGAAATAGAATATATATATATATGTATATATATGTATATAATTCACTACTATATATATACATACACAACGGTATTTATTATTATAATATATATATATATATATATATATATATATATATATATATATATATATATATGGTGTAACAAAATTGTAGAACACGTAGGTTTTTTTTACCTGCTGTTCATGCATTTACTTTTAAAAAGAGTGCTCGATACAACGTAGAGCATTATATTGTAATGGTCGTTACAATGGTTTATAAACCTTTGTAACAACCATTACAATATATATAAATTAAATACAAAAATAATAAGCAAAAGGTAAAATCCCCAAAACCAGATCCTATTAATATTAATTTCATTAATATTAAAATTGGTCAAGGTAGGGGGCTCGATGTAACTAGTAATTTTATTTAGAGAGCCATATATATATATATATATATATATATATATATATATATATATGCATACATATTGCGGATGATTATATACGCTCGCACTCCCTGATTGAGCACTCTGGAAGAATGGTATACTTTGAAAAAACAGTAGCTACTCTAGCCTCTACGCATCACTAATTCAGTAATGAATTAGAGCACTCTGGCCACTGGCGTATGATACACACGCTAAAAGTCTACTTTCTTCTACCGAGCACCCATAGCTCAGAGGTAGAATCGCCGATTTATTTACAATAAAATGATTTAAAATTTACCGTCACTATATTTTAACACACCTATAATACCACCCCTATATTTAATATAAAATATATCTGTATTATTACAACACATACACATCAACAAAACATATATAATTACAGCAATAGTTAAAAAACATAAATAAAACTTAACAAAATATACACAAACCTATCAGCGAATTATTTAAATTACATCTCAACGACTTTTTCATATAACAAAGCGTTATAAATATTTCGTGACTGACGTCATAATTTACTGCAATTCTTTCAAACAGCCTTAAAATTTTTAATTTTTTTCATATTTCTAAATCTATTCACAGGCAGTAACAAAAACAAAACTTCACAATAGTAAATATAAGCCCTGATGATGGTTATAACAACCGAAACATTATAATGTTGGCTACCCCACAATAGATCCATATTTTGTTGTTTCTCAACTACTTTTTATCTCACGTATATATATATATATATATATATATATATATATATATATATACAGAGACGTAGCTTATGCTAAAAAAACACCGGGCACAGAGAAAATTGCCCGGATTTAATAGTTGGCAATGTGATGACGTCATCAGTGTCATCCGTTTCCAGAAACTATGATTTTTGCGAATTTTTTCGGCTATTCCAATGGAAATTAGGCACAGAACGCGAACGAAAGCAGGAAATCGGGTTCGAACTTTTTGAGTATAACCAGTCTTTTCTCCCAAAATTAATAAATAAACAGGTTTTTAGTGCGTTCATTCGGATGTTTTTTTTTTCGTTTTTCTTTCTTTCTTTCTTTCTTTCTTCGTGAATTGTTTAGTTTGATTTCTGACGAAGACATTTTTCCTTGCCCGGATTTTCACTATGATTGCACTGATCGGCCCGGACCCGTGCCCGGTGTGCTCGGTAGTCAGATACGGCCATGCTTATATATATTCCTCATTACTCGAAAACATAATTATTACAAAGAAAAAACAAAATAATAACGCACTTTTAAAGAGCAAAACACGTGACAAGAGCATTTATAACTGGTAGTAAAGTTTAATAACTGGTAGTAACGAGATGAACTTACTCGCCGCTGTCTTGCTATTGTCATTCTCTCCATGACCGTGACAGGAGGGATATATTCCCACACAAATGGGAATTTTTTAAATCCTCATTTGTGTGATGGCATCCGTCAGTCTCGAGAAACCCTGGATCTACGCCAAAATGACACAGAAACCGCATGTGAAATTCTTGTATACGTTCCTTTGTAGTTAAAATGATCGGTTCCCTGTAGCGCTCCAGATACACCTGATACTCCCCATTATCTTTATGAGAGCCAGATCAGGCCGAAAAAGAAGTACTGTTGCCGAGATTTCACATTCCAGTCTTAGGAATTTCCAAAGAGTCTCTGAAGCCTTGTTGGAGAAGAATTATTCTCCTCTCTCTCTCTCTCTCTCTCTCTCTCTCTCTCTCTCTCTATCAGAGGCGAGGTGTAGTGAGTCTCTCACTGCTTCCTCCCTATGTTATAGGGAACACATCTATTCCTCAGATAATGGACTCTCCCTTCTATATTAATAAAAGTTAACAGGAAGTTAACGGGAGAATTGCTTGAGAAGTTCTTGGGAAGTCCTAGGAGTTCTTTAGAGTTCTATTGGAGTTCAGTAGAACTACTAGGCAGTTGATATTAGTCGGCAGTTAGCCGAACACTAAGGAGTCAGCTTTCAGTGGAAGGTTACCAAGTTCTTAACATTTTGGGTGCGTTAAGTCGATTAGCAACCGACATGGCCCGATTATAACCTTCAATGCGAAAACTACTCCACAACACTCTACTAACAGGAAAAATGTAAGTTAAAGGAAATCTATAATGTATCTGTGTTTCAGGCAAGCAAAACTTTTGACGACAACATGTACTCTCTTGGTTTCCTAGTCCTTCCAATGTCGTCGTCGTCGTCTTCTTCGTCTTCTCGCTCAAACACTTCGTCAACCGACTAAGTTCGTACTTCCTCAAATCGCCGCCTTTCCTCGTTTTATGCCTTTTCTCGGCTGCTTATTTGCAACAGGTGGCTCCTATCTCAACATGGCTGCCGCTGATATGCTTACCTTGTAAAACCGTTCGCCTTTGAACCGGAACAAAACGTTAGATCACCCGGATGACCATAGAAAGTGATCGGACACAACTGCATCACCAGTTTGTACCAGGTCTGACCTTCATGTCCAGGACTCACATTGTCACTTGCATAGAAGCATCGGTGAGAAGTAAGTTCCAATTAAACATCTTCTTCCCATAAACCACTGCTCTTTGGTAAAGATTCTCAAAATGTTTCCCCGATCACTATAATCTTAACCTGTTAAAATCTAGAGTTAACTGTTATCGTCCCTTCCTATCCATATAAACTAATCCTTTACGTGACCCACTACCTCGATTGGCTCCCGGGCCTTGTACAGAGTGAACCATACTGTAAAAAATAAATTGCGAAAGATGTTTTTCAGAAAATAAGCAAAGAATAACAAACACAGAAAGGGAACTAGAAGACCTCCAGAAAGCGGAAAGAAAGGACTTTATATAAACTGCAAGAAAACTGAATTCATGGTAATCAGTAAAAAAAAGCCCAAAACGAAAACTAAAAGTTGGAGCTACTGAAATCAAGCAGGCACAGAAATT
The DNA here is from genome assembly GCA_037127315.1 of Ascarosepion bandense. Taxonomy (NCBI): domain Eukaryota; kingdom Metazoa; phylum Mollusca; class Cephalopoda; order Sepiida; family Sepiidae; genus Ascarosepion; species Ascarosepion bandense. Next base: position 3,403,452 of record JBBBDQ010000329.1, on the reverse strand, counting down.
TAAATTACCTGGTAAGTGTTCTAACAGAGGACGGAAAGAGCGACATTGAAATCCAAAGTTGAATCCCTGCATGGAATACTGCTGCCATATATGGTCAGGCGCCCCTGCTGTTCATCTCGGTGTTCTTAACAAGCTCCAAACGAGATTCAGTAATGTGATAGGCACCGACTTGGCGGCTCGACTTGGCGGCTCGACTTGGCGGCTCGACTCCAGCCACTTCCCCACCGACGGGATGTGGCTTTCCTTTGCCTGTTCTATAAACACTTTCATGGCTTCTGCTCTAACGAACTTAAGTCACTGCTGCCCCTGCAGCAGGTGTTTACTCGTGCAACCAGACTGGCAACTGAATCTCACCTATTCACAGTTAGATCAATCAAATGCAAACGACAATTCTACTCCTGCAGCTTCTTTTCTCGCACTTCCCGCCTGTGGAACTCGCTTCCATATTCTTGCTTTCCTGACGGCTACGACCTCCAGAAATTTAAATGCAATGTCAATACCTATCTCTTAACCACTTGACTCTAGCTCTTTCTTCACCACCCCGTATATCTTTTCCTTTCTCTCCCCCTTTGCAACTGTCATCACACCTGTATTTCCATCCTTCTCTTGCTCCTTTCTAACTAGTTCGTCTTTCTCTTCACTCTCTTCTACTTAATCTTTTTACTCTTATGTAGCCCCCTGCACATCAGTGGCGTTACTGCCTTGCTCGGGGTGATACGATTAAAAAAAATTGGCATGGTCAAGGAAGCATTCCAGAATCTGAATAAAGAATTGAGAAACAGGAATATTTCGTTGGAAACAAACGAAACAAAAAATAAGTACTGGACTGTTATGTAATATCTGCCCTCTTGTATGGCAGCGAATGCTGGAGAATCTTATAAAAGATAAGGGAAAGACATGAAGCAACCGAAATGGGGTTCTACAGAAGGATGCTGAGGATACTATGAACAGAACATGTGAGCAACGACAAGGTTTTGCAGAGGATAAACACAAAAGGAAAATGATAGTTAACATCATAGAAAGATAGTTGAAGTTTTCGAGACATGTGAGGAAGGAGGGCTTGGAGAATCTGATGCTCATGGGACGGATAGAAGGAAGGAGAGACAAGAGAAAGCAACGCATGATATACATGATATACTTGAGCAGATGGATAGCGGAGGTAACAGTAGAAGGGATGTTAAGGGATAAGAAGATGTGAAGGGCCATGATCTCCTACGTTCTGAAGAGACACGACACATAGAAGCAGATAAAGACATAAGAAAAAATTTCCCAAGAGACAAATAAGATTGTTGATAAACCATGCAATATCTAACCCCCACCCCTATATGCCAAGGGACGCTAAACAATCTCATGTCTCAGGATGTTTTTCGATTAATTATTTTGAAGCAAGTATTATTGCCAAATTAGGTGCGTCGTCAGTGTTGTTGCTACTATGTCACTAGAAGTTTCGGGTCAAAATAAACAACAGACTTTTTCAATAGGCGACTACACCGAATATGATTAGTATTCGGCCCACACCCAGACTAAACAAATGCTACTAGTTTTAGAACGTGCATGATATACGTTCCTCGAGAAAACGGCAACCATCAAGATTTCACTTGGGCTATTCGATGTTATAGATCGGGTATGCTCGGTTGTACTGATCTTCCTACATACAGTCAAGACGGGGTATTTTTGGACGAATAGAAGAAATCAAACCAGCAAATATATATTATATGTATATTAATAAAATGATTTAACATACTGACTCGTCTTACGACTTTACTTTCTCCCCTTTTAAATTCTTCATTATATCTTATTTATTTGGTCTTTCTCTTTTATATATTTTTATTCTTATTTCCGTTAATTACACTTAATCACTCTATTGCAAATATTAGGTTAAAACGACTTAGACTACTTATAAAAAAACTCTTAAAATGCGGTAGGAATTATTGAGGATATTGATTGATATTATAATTTCATTTAAAAAATTAAAGAAAATAACATTTGACAAAAATTGCTTCAAAATAAATTATTCAATATATTTACATGTTAAATACTCGTTAAAAAAAACAAAATAAAACATAATAGCGTGTAAACTTTAGTTGAAATAAAAAAAAATTCGTGATTATTAAGCAAGTTTGCTTTTGTGTTTGGTTAATTTACCCTACAAGTTATTAAGAATACACCTTTAAGTGCCGAATCTAGGTGTGTCGTCAGTGTTGTTGCTCTTATGTCACTAGAAGTTTCGGGTCTAAATAAACACCAGACTTCTTCGATAGGCGACCCGACCAAATATGATCAGTATTCGGCCCGCATCCAGACTAAAAAAATGCTACTAGCTTTAGGACGTGCATGACATACGTTCCGCTGAAAAACGGCTACCATCAAGACTTTACTTGGGCTATTCGATGTTATAGATCGGGTATGCTCGGTTGTACTGATCTTCCTACATACAGTCAAAACAGGGTATTTTTGGAGGTAGAGAAGAAAACAAACCAACAAATATATATATAAAATGATTTATCATATTGGCTCGTCTTACGACTTTTCTTTCTCCCCTTTTAGCTTCTTCATTATATCTTATTTATTTGGTCTCTTTTACATCTTTTCTTTTTTCTTTTTTTCCTTAACTGAACTTAACGTAATATTTACAATAGAGTGATTAAAATGACAGACTATTTATTAAAAAAAACTCCTAAAATTCGGTAAGAATTATTCGGGATATTGATTGATATTCTAATAAATTCTATTTAAAAAATTAAGGAAAATAACAAAATTATATCTTATTTATTTGGTCTCTTTTACATCTTATCTTTTTTTCTTATTTTCCTTAACTAAACTTAACGTAATATTTACAATAGAGTGATGAAAATGAAAGACTATTTAAAAAAAAAAAACTCCTAAAATTCGGTAGGAATTATTCGGGATATTGATTGATACTCTAATAAATTTCATTCAAAAGCTAAAGGAAATAATATTTAACAAAAATTGCTTAAAAATAAATTAATCGCAATATTTACATACTCGTTAAAAAAACATAATAGCGTGTAAATTTTATTTAAAATAGGTCCACCCCCAACAAAAATATTCTCAAAAGAAGAAATTCGTTTAAATGCTAAGAGAAATAACAAATAATTAAAATTGCTAAAAGTATATTAATCACAATAATTATTTACTCAAGCAAAAAGTCCTTGTGAAATTAAATATTTTCAAAATTATGTTTAAAGAAATTATACAATACATTCTATTTGTTAGCAAAACTTGTCTCGCTACATTCATTACAATTGAGTAGTGATTTCGATCCTCACTGGGTGTCCCATACCTTTGGCCTAGTGCCACATCTAAGTTGTGCTTTAAAAATCACCATTCCGTTCTTCTGTTATGTAAATGGCTGAACAACATGCATAACTCCTTGAATATTTGTAATCTTTCGCAAACAAGTTTTGTAAGTTTCAAACTCTGAAGTGGATAAGTGTAGGCGAAATATAACAGAATTTTATTTGATAAGCACATTTATCAATCAAAAATATTCAGACCGAACTCATAAAATGAGTTGAATAATGTACACGGATCTTTTATTCAGTAAATATTGTAAAAAGCTAAGTGACATTTTATGACTTAAACATTTCTGGATTTTAAACAATGAAAGTAAAACTGACCTTAAAGCGTTCGATCTCATGCAAATCCCAAAGAGAAGGCTTTGAAACACTTACCTGTGAACAGAAGAAAGCAAACATTGTATAAATAACATCTTTAATTAAAGAAAATGAAGAAATTTATTAATGTAAAAATATATTGAAAGTGCACTGATTTCGGAATCTAGCACGGAAAATGTATATGCAGGGAACATATGAAATTTTCGGACAGATAATAAAAGGAAGCTGTGGTGATCCGTGATCGCCAACATCAGGAAGGGTTATGCCATTAAAAAGAAAACAGCAAAGAATCTGGAGAAATTTTTAAAGAGGTGGCGTCAGAAATAGCTGAAGATAAAATCGAATTTCCTTGTAATCTGTAGAGAGCCAAGATAACTTCCGTAATGGTTGGTTGTTTAGTTTTATGGCAAATCAACACCTCGGTGGGTCATTTATTGCCAACTAAATTCTTTATTTATTTTATTGCAGGTATTACCTTTTTCTTTCGATAATTTATTGTTGTTTTTTTCAAATAAGTTTTGTGTCTAGTAATACTTTTTTTCTTTTCGAGTATCAAGATTCATTTGGATTTGTTTTTAAGGGCAGGGTCCCCAAGTCCTACCTTGTTATTTAACCTCTAACTGGAGGGAAGGGACAGATTAATAACTTTCCTAAGGGTAACAGTGCTTAAGTGAATGCAGGGTATTCAATTGGAATTCGAAATCAGCTCACCGATTTCTATTTTCCGAGCCGATATCCATTGCACACAACGGACATCCGTTTCCGTAATGGACATGGCATTAAATTAGCCCATAAAAATATCGTATTCGATAAAACAGATACAAATTTCATGGCATTTATAGCGAATGCTATGTACATTTATTGGTTTATAGTAAAAATTAAAATACCTGCAAGATATCTCAGGAGTAATGATTGAAAGATAACGTAATGGATACATCTAGCCTCCTTTTTAATAGACGCACACTTTTCTGAAGTCATTTCTTGAAAGTGCAAGATTTTAATACCTGATTATAAAAATTCGTAAAAGTGATTTAAAAAAATAGTTAATCATTTTAGTTAGAACACGATTTCAAACAATTTGAGAAAATTTTAAGAGGTTTAAAACTGCGGGTCCCATTCTTAAATCGAAGCTTTTAAACGCATAATTTTTAATCTATATGCCCACGAATACATATAGCTACGAGGGTCATTCAATAAATAAGGTGATTGTTTTGGTATAAGACCTTTTACGAGGGTCATTAAATAAATAAGGTGAATTTTTCGGTATAAGGACTTCTACGAGGGTCATTCAATAAATAAGGTGAATTATTCGGGATGAGGACTTCTACGAGGGTCATTCAATAAATAAGGTGAATTTTTCGGTATAAGGACTTCTACGAGGGTTATTCAATAAATAAGGTGAATTTTTCAGTGTAAGGACTTCTACGAGGGTCATTCAATAAATAAGGTGAATTTTTCGGTATAAGGACTTCTACGAGGGTCATTCAATAAATAAGGTGAAGTTTTCGGTATAAGGACTTCTACGAGGGTCATTCAAAAAATAAGGTGAATTTTTCGGTATAAGGACATCTATTCGTAGAAGTTCTTATACCGAAAAATTGAATGACATCGTAGAAGTTCTTATACCGAAAAATTCACCTTATTTATTGGATAACCCTCGTACATACCCGTATAGATACCCGTATCCTTATTTATAAACGAAAGCTGATATCTTTGCGCATATTATTTGAACAATTGAGAATTAACTATTAAATTATAGTTCCGTAGAATGTCTATCGAATTGAATCATATTTTGCGAGAGAGAAAATATGATACGCTGATAATTTGGTGCCTGTGTGTAATTTATTAATGTAAAAATATATTGAAAGTGCACTGATTTCGGAATCTGGCAGTGTAAATGTATAAGCAGGGACATGCAACGTATGACATTTCTGGAGATAACAAATGCTGATACAATGTGGAATAGAAAATAGAAATAAAAATAAAAATAAAACCAAATCAAAAGCAAGAGAAATCGGAATGTCAGCTTCGTTATACATCGAGATATACGAGAGGTCATAGATTTATAATTTAAAGCTAAGAGTCAATGCATCAATAATGCTTTTTCAAATGTCGCACACACACACGCTCACATATCTAAACTTATTTACAAATGGAACTTTGTCTGTGTGTGTGTCTGTGTGTGTGTGCATTACCTACAGACTCCGAAACGGCTGAACCGATTTTCTTGAAAATTTACACAGTCGTACTATAAGCGTCTACGAGAGTTCTTAGCTAGATTTTGTGTCGAGGTACTCCCGATAAATATCGAAAATCGATAATCGAAAAAATCGGGTTATTGAAGGAGTGTTCCGACTTTAATAAAATTTGATACACTCATATACAAAGACATAAGAAACGATATTCAGAAGTTTCAAGGTTGCAGTTCTTACAATAGTGCAGAAAATCGATAATATATATATATAAAAGGCAAGATGTTTGTGTGTGTGTGTGTCTGTTTATCTGCCAGTATGTCTGTATTTTTTTCAGCCCTTTTATTTTAGTTTTTGCTTCGGGTTTGGCTTTAAGTAGGTATCATTGCAGTTCTTAGTCTCAGCCATGATACTATTTACTCTGAGGACTTATTTAGCCTTCAAAATTCAGTTTACGACGAAAAAAACTTATTTGATATCGACACCAGGAAATCAAAATTTGACTTATATATAATACATCTCTCCTCACTCTAGCTATGTGCCAAATAACAGGACATATTGGATTCTATAGCCTTGGCTGGCAACCAATCTACCGCAGAAAGCAATGGCAACCTACTGCGGGAAAATCTTCTGCCCAGTCAATCATGTCTCTTTCGAGAAATGACCGCCCAAAGCGTGTATCACGTATAGCACTTGACTGACTGAGGGTTACAGTAAAAAGACAAACATTATTGAGAGTTACAAAGGATTAAAAGTTGTGGAGAGCTATGATCCTGAGTAGAAAAGGTTTTAAAAACGAAAGTAATAAACCACTGCATATAGCCAAATGTTCATAGTGATTGTCCCTAACGTTACATTCATTAAGGAAGAGAAATAAGAAAGGAGAGCAGCAATAAGGGAAGATGAGGGAGAGACAGTGTGGGTAGGAGAGAGTGAAAGTATAAAAAGAGGGGATAGAAGAGAGAGAGAGAGAGAGAAAGGAAAGAGATGGGAGAAAAAAGATGGGAGAGATTGAGAGAGGAATAGAGGTGGGTGAGAGAGAGAGACGTAGGGATTTTGAGAAAAATAACAAATCTTCGAAATAAAAGATCTCAGGCGGCAAGAGATTTTAAAGAAAAAAAAAATGCACCAAATGTATCTTTAAATATTTCATAAAATAAACAATGTGAATAAATCCACGACAGGAATTAGTGAAAAAAAGCGTAGATATTTGCGAAATATTTTTTATCAAAATGATTTGTAATTTTTCTTTTGCTGCAAAATACTTATATTATTCAAATAGAAAATATTTTGACATTTTTCTCCCGTTTATTTATTATTATTTCATTTTTTTGTGTGTGTGTGTATGTTTGAAAGATTTCAGGAATAGACGAAAGTTTTGCAGATGGAAAGATACGCGCGTGGTAATACATTGTGTGAAGTTATATATATATATATATATATATATATATATATATATATATATATATATATATATATATATATACACTACCCGCCATAATTATTAGGTCACCCCAGTTTTTTCAAAGAAATTATGTATTTCATACTATTTTTTAGTATTTATTGTCAAGTGCATAATTCTAAATTAAAGTAGAATGCTTCTTTTGTTATTATTACTTTGCGAAATTTTACAAGGCAAATAGCGACAATTTACCCATTGCATCCTCTAGATTATATATATATATATAGATATATATATATATACATACACTACCGGCCATAATTATTAGGTCACCCCAGTTTTTTTTAAAAGAAATGATGCATTTCACACTATTTTTATTATTCATTGCCAAGTAGATAATTCTAAATGAAAATAGAATGCTTCTTTTGTTATTATTACTTTGCAAAATTTTACAAGGCAAGTGGCGACAATTTATCCATCGCACCCTGTAGATTTTATATATATATATATATATATATATATATATATATATATATATATATATATATTTGGATGGGAATCAAGTATTTAGAAGATAGCAATTGATGTTGCATTTTTAAACGTTTGGATATTGTAGCTCTTAGAAAAGCAAGCAAACGGATGGGAGTTCCACATACGGGAAGTGCGAGAAAAGATACTAATAGTGTAAAAGAGTCAGTTAAATTTAACTATTTCGACGGTAAAAATAGATTGAATAAGCATGCGGATGCAATCTTTTTTTTAATTCACAGTATGCTGTTCCTCCTTGCCTGGTAAATTACATCAACACAGTTTTTTTTTATTTTTGGTTTAAGCTGAACTTATATCAGAAAGAAGTTATAAAATTCTTGGCTAATTTTTTTTTTTTTTAATCGTATCACCCCGAGCAAGGCGGTAATGCCACTGATGTGCAGGGGGCTACGTAATAGTGAAAAGATTGGAAAAGAGAAAGCCGGAAACGACATCCTAAACAGGGAACAAGGGATGAGCCTCTTAACCTGTTCAATAGACGTGGGTGGAGTGTGAACCGGGCGATAGATAGATCTATCTACTCCAATTATTTAATAATAGTTTAATAATAATTTCAACAGGAAAAAAATGTGAAGTAGCTACCAATTTAATACTTCGACCTCACGAATTTAAGTGTATTGGCGATTAGGTCCCATCGCGTCATTTCACCTTTGAAATGTAAACGTAAGTGTTATGCTAATAGTTTATGCACTCTCACTGGCCGCTTGTGGAACTCTCTTCCGGATCCTCGTTTCCTTACCACCCACTATCTTCAAAAAATTAAATGCAGCACCAAATATCTTTTATCTCTTTAAACCCTGTTTTATTTGTTGTCTTATTTCCTAAATGATTTTTTCAGATTCTTCCACACTCAGTAATCCTTTAGTCTTAGTGGCTTTATCACCTTGCAAGAGGGAAAAATTAAAAAAGAGTATTTTTTCATACAATGTCGCGTCAGGACATAGACAATCACAGCATTCAACGGATTACTTTTTATCACTACCTGAACTGACAAGAATTCTTAAAAAATATTGCGCAGTGGTTTCCTAATGCCTTCTTCACAATTTTCATTTCAGAGTAGTCCTCCAATTTAACTGGATGGCGCACAAGAATCTTTCTATTTAACCCGTAGCTTGGGGTGTGTAGTGTTCTTTTATTGTTCTATTTCCTTAATGATTTTTTCAGATTCTTCCACACTCAGTAATCTCTGTCTTAGTGGCTTTATCGCCTTGCATAAGGGAAAAAATTAAAAAAGAATAATTTTTCATACAATGTCCCGTCATGTCATAGACAATCACAGCTTTCAACTAATTACTTTTTATCACTACCTGAACTCATAATAATTCTTAGAAAATATTACGCAGTGGTTTCCTAATACCTTCTTCACAATTTTCATTTCAGAGTAGTCCTCCAATTTAACTGGATGGCGCACAACGATCACTCTATTTAACCCGTAGCTTGCGGTGGGAGGAGGGAGAATGAATGAATTCATGATATTTCCAAGCATATTTGTGTGAAAGTAAACGCAAAAGACGAATCTGGAATTTGAACTCGGGTCGACGATTCCGTTTTCCACGCTGATAGCAGTTACGAAACAGCTATATGCGCTTAAGGCATTACCAGAAAAATATTCCTTATTTATATCTTTAAGTGCCTAGAAGTGCCGAGAAGTGCTTAGTCGAGATAAGCATATTGTTCATGTCTTAATATTCGTATAAAATCTTAAGCCGGTCCTATTTATTTTGCAGCTAAGCCGTATTCCAAATGTAGAAAGCACTAGGTTGTATTACATGACAATTCATTATTCTGTGACGTTCAGAATCAATGATTTTGCGTAATGTTAGGTAAGAAAGAAAGATCTTATTTTTTATATGGTCCCATTTGAGAATAATTTTTCCAATACATATGGTAAAAGGTCCTGGGCATGACGGTAAACTGCATCCGGCAGCAAGGCCTCTGATTAGAAGGTTGTGAGGAACATGGAACCACCTCTTAATTGTTGTTGTTCCCAGGTCTACCCTGACCCAGAGTGGTAGCACCTGTTAGTGTCCCAGCTATGGGTAAATAGTTAACCCCCAAACTGGGGTCAAAACACTATGAAAGTATAAAAATAGACTTTTATAGAAATATATACATAAAAATAGACTTTTATAGAAAACTATACATAAAAATATGCTTTTATAGAAAAATATACATTTTTGAAGTAAAAATATTACCAACAATATTTCTTTGAAGAAAATATTTTTACCACAACACATTTATGACGGAAAAAAAATATTCTCAGCAAAACATCTTATTTTGGTTGTTTTTATGGCATATCAACCTCGGCGGGTCATTTATTGCCAACTAAATCTTATTTATTTATTGCTGGTAATACCTTTTTCTTTCAACAATTTATTGTTGTTTTTATATAAGTTTTGTGTGTAGTAATACTTTTTCTTTTCGAGTATCAAGATCCATTGGGATTTGTTTTTAAGGGCAGGATCCCCAAATTCTACCCTTATTATTTAACCCATAACTGGAGGGAAGGAACGGATTAATACCTTTCCCAAGGGCACCAGTGCTTAAGTGAATGCAGAGTATTCAACTTTCTGAGCCGATATCCTCTGCACCACAACGCACATCCGTCACTAAACGCACCTAGTATTCCCAAGCGGTCACCCATCTAAGTACTGACCAGGCTCAACGTTGCTTAACTTCAGCGAGAACTGGTGTATTTAACGGGATAGACTAGAAGACATTTTCAGTCTTTTTCTAAAATGAAAAAAGAATAATACAAAATATTTTCATTAAAATCTGACTAAAATAACCTTCTCACTATAACCGCAAATTAAATGAAGACAAAACAAAACAAAAATGTTAAATAACCCACAGAGGTTTTGATATGCCATTAAATAAAATTCAAACAAAAACATCTGGTTAAAAAAAACATTTTCTTTAATCTTCTAATGCTATTTTGTTACCTATTTATTTTATTTTTTATTTTTATTTTTATTTTTATTATTTTTTATTTTATTTTTATTTATTTTTATTTTTTATTTTTTTGCAGATTACTTAATATCACAGGTAGGTAAATTTTGTATCGATTTTATCATTTTAAAATGCTTAGAATAAATCAATATCCGACAGTGTATGGATTCACAAAGAGCGCTTCATAAAAATAAAGTGACCGAACTCGCCAACGATCGTCTGGCAGGGTTCGATCGGGGGATTTTTTTTTTATAATTCGATTAGTCAATATTAAGTTCCTGCAAACATTTGTTTAAGAAATTTCTAAGTAAAATGAAAGATAATTAAGTATTTGATTTATTCGTTTTTTTGTTTTGTTTTGTTTTTTACGGCTTACCAAGCTTTTGCAGGTTATTTAAAACCATAAAATATTTTTAGATTCCAATATTTTTGTGGGTAGATAATAATGATTTAGCAATACTAATTAATATCATAGCTAAGAGGTGAAGGGATGGATTCATACCTTTCCGAAGGTTATTTTTATTGTAAGGGAATATAACGAGCCTAACTGGAATTAGAACTTCGCTCAACAATTACGAGCCATTATCCATTACAGCACCCGCACACTCAAGCTTATAGCACCTGATATTCCCGGAATGAGATTAACCCAAGCGGTTTAATACAACTAGTGATTTTGAGTATATTGAATGTGAGTCATCAGTCATTAGTGAATATTAGTAACGATCAGTTGAGACAAAAGGGAGTAGATAGGTTTGGAAGTCACCCAGTTTTCGAAATTTCGGCCGTTGTGCGCTCCGGCCTTTTTCGGGTGCTAGGAATTTTGAACCGAATCCTTTATTACGATCACTGGGGTATATCATTTTCATTCCATGTTCAATGCCACTTCCGGTAGCCACGTAGTTACTTCTCTTTAACTTAACTCTTTAAGTTATTTGTTCATCACTGCTGTAGCCTGATATTGAACTCACAACTCTTTGAGTTAAGTCAAGGACACATGACCCAGTGAATATAGACGTTGGTTAGTTTTAGTGACTTGACCCAAAGAGTTGTGAGTTCAATACCTGGCTATAGCAGTTATGAACTAATAACTTAGTGAATTAAGTTAAAGGGAGATAACTACACGGCTACCAGAAGTGGCATAGCACATGGAATGGAAATAATATGATATATACCAGTGATCGTAATAAAGGGTTTGGTTTGAAATTCCTAGCAGCTGAAGAAGGCCGGAGCGTGTCGAAACGTAAGCATGTCCTCAAAGATGAAGACAATAGTCCGAATAATGTAAATAGTGTAAATACTACCTCATTTCAGAAGCATAGACAAATACTAATCTTAAATTATATTTATTTAGATGTTTACGACTGAGACTAAGAAGAAACACAAATAAAAACAGATCGAACGCCTACAACGACCAGTGAAACATCTACAACAGCCAGTCGAACGCCTATCGCAGTCTCACGAACGCCTACAACAGCCAGTCAAAAGCTTACCAGAGCCAGTTGAACACATACCACAGCCAGTCGAAAGCCTACCATAGCCAATCAAACGCCAAGTTGTTGTCAGTAGCGGCCAAATTTGTAACCACTGTTCTAGAATAACAAGTCCAGATTCTCTCGCAAACCTCGGAGTTCTTTTTTTTGTTTTGTTTTCATCGACCAATTTCATATTCTTCTAAAATAAGGTAAGTAAAATAATCGAGAAAATGGATTTCCCACGAATTGACAAAACATCTGACGTGTACTGTTTGCTTGCAACAATACCAACAGATTTTTGAAACGTATCGTTACTTGTAAAGAAAAAGAGGTTCTTATGGTAATCCGTTTTGATTAAATATTTTTTGTTTGCAATATAGCATTCTGTTTTTCCCCTTTTCAAAACTAGAGATTTCACGTCATACAATCTAATACATTCACGCACTGATGTTTTCTCAGAAAATTACATGACACATATCTATTTTTTGTCGCGGATGTCAGATCTGCTACTCAGTCTGGTTTGCAGCTTACTTAACGAACCAGATCCATAAATGGATGCAATACACCGGTGCCTTGCATTGCTCAACATATTGGATGAAGATCTTAAAAAAAAGATAGGATCAGTTGTATCAGCGGGCGACGTCACATGACCGAAAATACAAGCTCAAAACAACTTGCTCTTATAGTGATTTTCTAGCTTAGATGTGGCACAAGGCCGAAATTTTGAGGTACCCAGCAGCCTTTGAGATTTTACTCGCCCGATCGACTCAGTCGATTAAAAACTTAATGGGGCAGTTAAAGTTTATTGCTTTACTCGACTGCGGTCGATTAAAAATCTCGCAATGAAACGTGTCCCTTCAAATATAGAAAAAGGAAATCGGATTCCTTTTACAACCCAAAACTATGCCATTGAAGATTCATAAGTTACTTAGAATTACCTACAATGACATTATTGAACTCTTAGTTTTTTTTCGTCCCGGTCAGTGTAAACATTCGTTTAATTAATGCTTCCAGAGTGGAGCCAAATGTCTCTGTCGCCCAGATTGAAGATGCTCACAGATTTTTAAAATATTATTATTATCCTATATTTTCTCCCCGCTTACGAAAAATAAAAACGTACATTTGAAAGAAAGCAGAAAAAAATACGCATACTTCATCCAAGCACGCACCGAAAAACAAATTATACAAGTAATTTTTTTATAGAAAAACGTTGAGAAAATCAGATTTTTTATTTTTTACCATTTATGAGATGGTGGTTGTAGTCAAACAGAAGAAAGAAACTACGAATTTAGGCACCTCCACTCAATTGCCAAAAAAACACAGCATATCTTGTTGTTAAAAGGGTTCAAACTTAATAAAAACAAAGTTTTATCATCAAAATGTTTATGCTATTATTAAGAGGAAAGATCAAATTTTGTTGTTATTACTTTAAAAAATTAAAAAAACCTTCCTGACATGTTCGAAATTTAAATTAAAATTTCATTATTTGTTTTCCGTCAACGATTCACGCTATGTTTACGTAAGGCGACTATTAAGAAAATGGTGCCGGTCGAGTAAAATGATTTTGAGGCGAGTAAATTTTCCTTCGCTCTCAACCGCCGGTCGAGTGATTTCTTTTTCAAATCTCAAAGGCTGGCACCTTGGACTTGTTCTTATATGCTTGCAAATAAAAATCCGACGGACCTGAAGGTAACGACCACCACCTTTAAATTTGTTGTTTTTCATTTTTTTTTTTTTTTTACTTTTTTCAGAACAGTCTTATCGGTTATTGCATAAAGTTTCCGATTATTAAAAAAAAAAAAAATTGAAAAAATGTTAATATTTAAACAATTTTAGTGGGGGATCACTTTCTCATACACCGTTATACTAAATCGACCCTCCATTGTGGAACCATTCACGTTGGGGTCGATTTGTTTTGTTTTTTGGATGATTTGTTGCTCTTGTTTTTGTCTTTTTCAAGTTTTCTTTTGTTCTTACAATGGTATCTTCCTCGGAAACTGCAAGAATGGCTTTATTAAAAAATTTCGCAAAGGGTTCAGTAGTTGTATATGTGCAAGCAAATAAAGTTAATTGCACAGGATCGATTTGTATGAAAAACTACCCCCCACCCAAATTGTTTAAATGTTGAAAATTTTACAAATCTTTTGTTAATCAGAAAATTTAGGTTTAATCGAGAAGATTGCAATGAAAAGAGTAAGAAAAAAAAAGATAATCAAACAATTTACAGGTGGTGGTAATGTCGTACCGGCGAGTGCTTCCAAAATGGAGGATCGATTTACTATAACGATGTATGAAAAACTACCCCCCCTAAAATTGTTGAAATATTGAAATTTTTCCAAATTATTTTTTGTCATTCGGAAAGTTTAGGGTGTAATTGATAAGACTGCACTGAAAAAAGTAAAAAAAAAAATAAAAAAATAAAAACAACAAATTTAAAGATGGTGGTAGTCTCCTTCAGGTTCACCAAAAATTCTTTTTTGCAAAAGCAACTATTTACCACAGTATAAAAGATATTTGCAGCTTTGTACGAAATATTTCAGTAGTGAATAATTTCGAGTAAATTGTAGTTATTGTGTGACAATCGGTTGCTAACCATAGATGTAGCTTCTTTGTTCTCGCCTTCCTTTTCTTGCTAAAATGTTTTCAATGACCAGGTTAACAGTTCTTGTTATTTTATGAGCCACCATCTTTAATGATGGTAAACTTTTCTCCCCACTTTTTAACAACTTGTCTTCAGATTGAAGTTCTTAGATTCTGTGTCAATAGTTAGAGTACATATTCCTCCAAACCATTATCAGTGTTCGGTGGTAAGTGTGTAGGAATGAGAGAGATAGAGAAAAAGAGAGAGAGATAGAGAGAGAGAAAGAGAGACAGAGATAGAGAGAAATAGAGAGAGATAGAGAGAGAGAGAGACAGAGAGAGAAATAGAAAGAGAAATAGAGAGAGAGAAATAGAGATAGAGAAATAGAGAGAGAGAGAGAGCGAAATAGAAAGAGATAGAGAGAGATAGAAAGAGATAGAGAGAGATAGAAATAGAGAGAGAAATAGAGAGATAGATAGAGAGAAACAGAGAGAGATATACAGAGAGATAGAGAGAAATAGAGAGAGAAATAGAGAGAGAGAGAGAAATAAAGAGATAGAGAAATAGAGAGAGAGCGAAATAGAAAGAGATAGAGAGAAATAGAGAGAGATAGAAAGAAATAGAGAGAGAGAAATAAAGAGATAGAGAAATAGAGAGAGAGCGAAATAGAAAGAGATAGAGAGAAATAGAGAGAGATAGAAAGAAATAGAGAGAGAGAAATAGAGAGAGTGAAATAGAGAGAGAGAGCGAAATAGAGAGAGATAGAGAGAGATAGAAAGAAATAGAGAGATAGAAATAGAGAGAGAGAGAAATAGAGAGAGAGATAGAGAGAGATAGAGAGATAGAGAGAGATAGAGAGAAATAGAGAGAGATAGAGCGAGAAATAGAGAGATAGAAATAGAGAGAGAGAGAGAAATAGAGAGAGAGATAGAGAGAGATAGAGAGATAGAGAGAGATAGAGAGAAATAGAGAGAGATAGAGCGAGAAATAGAGAGAGATAGAGAGAAATAGAGAGATATACAGAGAGATAGAGAGAAATAGAGAGAGAAATAGAGAGAGATAGAGAGAGAAATACAGAGAGATAGAGATAGAGATAGAGAGAAACAGAGAGAAATATATATATATATATATATACATATATATATACATACATATATACATACATATACATATATATATACATACATATACATATATATACATATATATATATTTTTTTTTTTTTTTTTTTTTTTTTTTAATCATATCACCCCGAGCAAGGCAGTAACGCCACTGATGCGCAGGGGGCTACGTAAGGGTAAAAAGAATGGAAAAGAGAAAGCCGAAAACCGCATCCTAAACAGGAAACAAGGGATGAGCCTCTTCACCTGTTCAATAGATGTGGGTGGAGTGTGAACCGGGCGATAGTTTAGTCTATCTACTCCAATTGAAAAAAATAAAATAAAATAATAAAGGAAAAGAGTGAAAAGATTGGAAAAGAGAAAACCGGAAACCGCATCCTAAACAGGAAACAAGGGATGAGCCTCTTCACCTGTTCAATAGATGTGGGTGGAGTGTGAACCGGGCGATAGTTTAGTCTATCTACTCCAATTGAAAAAAAGAAAATAAAATAATAAAGGAAAAGAGTGAAAAGATTGGAAAAGAGAAAACCGGAAACCGCATCCTAAACAGGAAACAAGGGATGAGCCTCTTCACCTGTTCAATAGATGTGGGTGGAGTGTGAACCGGGCGATAGTTTAATCTATCTACTCCAATTAGTTTAATCTATCTACTCGGGAACCCCTTCCTAAAATAGAAACAAGGCGATCAACTCTACTCCTGTCCAAAAGAAGGGGTGGAGTGTGAGACCTGGCGATAGAAGGTACTATCTACTCCAATTAAAAAAAAGAATAAATATGTGACTGAAGTTAATTAAGTTTTAACTTAGTATAAGTCAAACCTAAATTTCATAATTAAGAACAATTTACACAAAAATTAGGCAGAAAAGATAAGAACCGAAAAAGAATAAAATAAAATAAAAAATACAAGTAAAAATAAGTAAATAAATAATTCAAAAAATAATAAAAAATAAGATCACACTGGCTAAACTCACCAAGTTGCAGGCTTGCTGACAGAAAAATACATATATATATAGAGAGAGAGAGGTGGGTGCTTGTAGTAGAATGTAGATGTGAAAAATAAGCGTAGGATAGATGAAAAGAAATAACAAGCGCCCGATAGCAGTTCGAATCCTTTCAAACAGATAGTCAATCTGATAATTATCAGTAAACGGCAAAATTGACAACATAATTCCTACTAATGCTTTGATTGAGGTTCTTGGCTTCGGAGTTTGAAATTAGAATTAGGCCGAAAAGGGAAGGTGAGAAAGAAAAGAATAAAAAAAAAAAATTAAAAAAAAAAAAAAAGAACGCAGGTTGAATTAATATTACTAATGTCTAAAAGTAAACCGAAAGAAATAATCACGTAGAGGTGGGCGGGGGGGGAATTGGAAGAAAGAAAAGAAAGAACGGAAGGAACGTAAACGGAAGAGAAAAAAAGACAGGAGGAGAGGGAGCAGGATTAGAGGGGGGAAAAGTTAATGAGACGAGAGGCACAAGAAGGAGAATGAAAAACAATAAAGGAGGGTGTGTGAAGGATGTTGTAAAAAAAGAATGAAAGAAAGGGTGAGGATGTAAATGAGACGAGAAGCACAAGAAGGAGAATGAAGTAGGAGGGTGTGTGAAGGATGTGGCAAAAAAGAATGAGAGAGAGGGGGGAGTTAATGAGAGGAGAGACACAAGAAGGAGAATGAAGAACAGTAAAGGCGTGTGTGTGTACGATGTGGTAAAAATGAATGAGACAGAGAAAGAGAGAGAGAAAGGGGGTGGGGGTGAAGCAGTTGAATTTTCCCCCATTGGCAACTTCAGTCTCTGTTTTCAGTGCCGCCTTAATTCTATTGGATGTGCGTTGTGGCGAAATGGATATAAGCTCGGATGAGAAATTGACGAACCGAGTTCGACTTCCAGTTCAACTCGTTTCATTCACTTACTCACAAATATCCTTGGTAAAAGTATTAACCCATCTCTCTAGCCTCCGGCTATGAAGGGGCTGCGGAAATAGCAGGACAGATTCAATTGTTTAGCCATGGTTGGCAAACGGTTTATCACAAATAATAATGGCAAACTACTGCGGGGCTATCATCTGCTCAGTCAGTCATGGATTGAAACAGACATGATCACCCAGGCGTGTGTCACGTATGGCAGTTAACTGATTAATTATATTATATTATTATTTGATAATTCTGTATAATTAAGTGTATGGTTATGTCTTGAAGGCTATCACAATACGTTTAGTAAAATAAAGGAAGGTAAAGAAGGTGTTGGGTATTACCTATTTACTATTCATTAATACTTCATATAAATAATGCAGCTTCTGTGATAAATACCAAGAAACAATAGACCATCTAATCTCAGGTTGTTCTGTACTTGCCCCAAATAAATATAAAAATCGTCACGATAGAGTGAGGCAATATTTACACTGGACAATGTGCAAACAATATCGAAAATATGTAAACAAACATTGGTATGAAAATCACCCAGCACCGGTTACAGAAATAGAAGATGTCACTATTCTGTGGGATTACATCATCTACACAGACAGAAAAATTGAAGCAAATAGACCGGACATTATTGTTAAAAACCAGAAAGAAAAAAACTTGCTTATTAATTGATATGGTTTGTCCAGCGGATTGTAACATAGCAACCAAGGATTTTGAAAAACTGTCAAAATATAAAGACCTGGAAATTGAAATAAAAAGAAAATGTGGAAATTGAAAAATTGAGTTGTGCCAGTGATAGTAGGTGCACTTGGAATGATAAAAAATTGAACAAAACAACACATTGAAAGAGTCCCTGGAAACCCCAGTTTAAGAGATATACAAAAAATTTTCTTAAGTACAGTCCACACACTAAGGAGAACTTTGACTATGTAACGCTAGGGATGACAGGGGAGATAGAAAAAACATGAAATGGAGCCATAACAACACACCACGACCTGACTTAAGTCTTCTCGCAGATATGGTAGGTAGTGCGACCATAGCAGAAATAAAATTATGATGAAAAATGACATAATAATAGTAACAACTACTCTTAATTTTCGTAACATTACAGTTATAGATATTGATTAATCTCTACTCAGTTTTGGAATTATTTCACAAGTAAAGGACACTTAGAGTCTAGAAATTTCTAGTAAGCAATTTGCTGATGTTGTTAAACATTGCTCCAAAGCGAGGCTATAAATCTATTTTCATTATAAGCCTTATCGATATTTCGTATAAAGAGTAGATGGATTTTTATAAGTTACTTGGATTTAAACCTCGTCTTAAGATTTCATTGTCATTTATAAGCGGTCTATTTTCATTTTCTTTTTCGGCGATCGCTTCGCTTTGATGTTTTTGTTGTTTTTTAATACCTAATTATTTTTTTTTTGTTTAATTTTATTTTTCTAGATTTTCTTTCCTCCGTAGCATCATCAATACAAAATAAGAATGAAACTGACGGTTGATTAATCGCAACGAAGGGATATGCAAGGACCAAACCCTTTCAAAAGCTTTATGATGTCAAATTGTACACACAATGAATTGAGGTTTTTATGGTTCTAGAAAAATTAAGCCTATAGCAAAAGAATATCAGAAAGATCCAAGGTTATTTGGTACGTTGAAAACCACGCTAGCAACACACATTTGATTACTAGGTATTTTAAATACTTCGTAGTGAAATATCTGTTCCATTAGTGGAACCTTATGCTTATATGCTATATACTTAAATATTGTTTGAATACTTCTAAAATCCACTCAGTCGGATTTTGAACTTGACACTTATATACATATATCTATCTATATCTATATATACACACACACACACATATATATATATAATATTTCTTAGAAAAATATAGCCATATAGGTAATATTAGACAGATTTTAGTAAATAACACACTAATACTCACTCATACAGACATGAAAAAGAACCTTCAGATATTGGAGGCCATTTACATTAAATCAAAACAACTCACACTTAATAAAATCACATTGCAATCTGGTCGCAACACACTACATTGCATTTAGACAAAATGGTTCTGTTAATGCTTCGGTCTCTCACGTGGTGTGACGTCATAGAACCGCATTACACATTTACGAATTGCGTCTGCTATTCGGTGACTGTTATCGTTGCTTATTTATCGGGGGTACCTCGACACAAAACCTAGCTAAGATCACTCGCAGACGCTTATAGTACAACTGTGTAAATTCTCGAGAAAATCGGTTCAGCCGTTTCGGTGTCTATAGGTAACGGACACATACACACATACACACACATAGACAAAGTTCCATTTATAAATAAGTTTAGATATATATATATAAACCAGATTTTAAACTTGACACTTCACATATTTAGCGTTGACAACCGAAATAATAATAATAAGTGAGAGAAAGAGAAAAAGAGAGAGAAAGAGAGAGGCAAGAGAGAAAGAAGGAGATAATGAAACGGGAGAGAGAAAGAATGAGAGACAGTGAGAGAGAGAGAGAGAGAGAGAGAGAAAGTAGAGAAAGAGAAGGGAATAAAATGAGAGGGAAGAGAATGAGAAATATTGGGGAGGAAAGTGAAAGAGAAAGATAATGGGAGAGAGAAAGAAAAATAGAGGAAGAAATAGGGCAAAAGAGAAAGTGAGAGAATGAGATGAAGAGAAAGTGAAATAAAGGCTGGGAGGAAAGAGAGAGAGAGAGAGAGAGAGAGAGAGAGAGATTGAATGAAAGCCAACAAGAAAGAAAGAGTGAGATGCTTCATAACGGCTATTTTAGAGGTTTGATTATATTAAAAAAATATTAAAGCTTATATTTTTACCTGATACCTTTTACGTAACATTGCGTGGTGGTCCAGTGGATATCGGCTCGGAAAAAGAAATCGGAGAGCCGAGTTCGAATTCCAGTTGAATTCATTGCATTCACTTACGCGCAAATACCCTTGGGAAAGGTATTAATCCATCTCTTCCTTCCAGTTATGGGTTAAATAACAGAACGGATTGGGTTCTATAGCCTTGGCTGGCAATCAGTCTACCGCAGAAAGCAATGGCAACCTACTGCGGGATAATATTCTGCCCAGTGAGTCGTGTCTCTTTCGAGACATGATCGCCCAAGCATGTTTCACGTATGGCACTTAACTAACTAACTGACTGACGTCACATTATTCTTATAAATAAGTTAATGATGGCGGTTAAAAATAAAATGGAAAATGTGTTCAGTTGATGGAAAAAATTGTCTTTCTATTTCTGAAATACGATATAAATAAATAAGATTATACAATGTGGAAAAATTCTCGCTAGAAGAAAAATATAAACATTTTATTCCTCATTTCACCTCAAGCAAGGCAATAAATCCACTAGGCTGCAAAGGGTTACTGAGTGCAAGAAAATATGAGAAAAACTACTTTTACGAAGGACAATAAAATAACAAGAATTAAAAAGAGAGAAGATAACGATAAATTGCATTTAATGTTTTAAATATCAAAGTTAACAAGAAATTAAGAAGCCGGATGAGACTTCCACAAGCGATAAATGCGAATTTTGGTAGAATCTAGCTATTTCCACTGTCAAATGATGAGACCTTGCCGCCAATATAGTTTTCTTCTTCTTCTTCTTCTTCTTCTTCTTCTTCTTCTTCTTCTTCTATGTGCCTCTTCCCTTCAAGACGTAGGCGATCATGGCTTTTCACGTCTCCCTATCACTGGTGGCTCTTAGCACGCCTTCTCCTGTTACACCACGCAACCCTCGTTCCATCATCCACCTGATTAGGTCCTTCAAATATGTTATTCGTTGCTTTCCCCTGTATCTTTTCACCTCTATCAGGCCTGTTAGTATCAGGTTCTCCAAGCCCTCCTTCCTCGTTGCATGTCCCAGGAACGTCAGCTGTCTCTTCCTAATGTTCAGTATTAATTTCCTTTTCGTTTCCATCATTTCTAAGACCTCACATGCCCGACCCATGATATCCATAGCATCCTTCTGTAGAACCACATTTCTAGTACTGCGCTTAAATTCATAAAGTCTATGTACCATAGAGGAATGTTCATCAGAACAATTATCATGAAAGTATTCATAGAAAAGGCACAGGGATGCTTCATTATGGTGGTCTGAAACAGACAGCCAAATCAGAACCAATAAAATTGCAATATTTTCTTTTTATTAAATTGCCAGTCAGTTAAATGCCATACGTGATACACACTTGGGCGATTATGTCTCCAAAGAGACATGACTGACTGGGCAGAAGATTATCCCGCAGTAGGTTGCCATTGCTTTCTGCGGTAGACTGGTTGCCGACCAAGGCTATAGAACCCAATCTGTCCTGTTATTTAACCCATAACTGGAAGGAATTAATACCTTTCCCAAGGGTATTTGCGCGTAAGTGAATGCAATGAATTCAGCTGGAATTCGAACTCGGCCTCCCGATTTCTAGTTCCGAGCCGATACCCAATGCACCACAACGCACATCCTTGATACCAGAATTAAAAAAGGCTTGTGAAATTTGATAGGGTCAACGAACGGTCGAACTTAACTATCAGACTGCGATAAGTTTGTGAAACTTGATTCGGGGATTGGCATTAGTCATAGAAAAAAAATGGTAATTGAAATATTATCCGTTCCCCTTGTGGGAAACATTTGTCGTTTACTGACAGAGCAACCAAGATTTCTGTCTGTTTAAATTTATAAAATCTTTCTCTTACAACAATTTTTTTTTCTTTTTTTGAAGATAGCTTTTTCAACTCCTGTGGATTTTATTGCTCTTTCTAGTATTGAAGGTTTCCTTCTTTAGTTGTGATTTGAAGTAAGTTCTTCTACGCCTACATGTGCCATTTTAGGACGTAGGCGGTCATGGCCCTCCACATCGCTTTATCCCTTGTAGCTCTTAATATCCCTTCTCCTATTATTCCTCTCAATCCCCGCTCCACCATCCATTTGCTCAAGCCCTTTATGTATGACGTGCGTTGCTTACCCTTGTCTTTTTTCTCCTCTATTCGTCTCGTGCGCAGCAGTTTTCGTCCGATATCCACTGCACCACAACGCACATCCTCATTCATCTTCTTGTATGTGCCTTGCCTTTTCAGGACGTAGGTGATCATTGCTTTTCGTATCTCTCTATTTTATCTTTCATGAAGCATATTGAGAGAAAATAAACAATTTAACAAATGCTTTGTTTATTTTCTGTCAATATGCCTCATAAAGGATAAAATAGTTCTTGTCCTAATACTTTTGGACAGTAATATATATATATATATATATATATATATATATAGTACTGTCCTAATACTTTTGGACAGTAATATATATATATATATATATAGTACTGTCCAAAAGTATTAGGACAAGAACTATTTTATCTTTTATGAAGCATATTGACAGAAAATAAACTATTTCATTAAAGTAATTTTATTTGATTTACTCAACAAATGCTTTAACAAGAAAAAATACTTGTTACAAAATAAATTTAATATTTAGTATAACAGCCTTTTGCTTTGATCACAGCCTTCATTCTGTCAGGCACTGACATCACAAGCTTCTTTAATGTATCTAATGTTATCTCCTTCCAAGCAGCTTGTATTTGTTTCCAAAGTGTGTCTTGTGAAGTAACATTAGATTGTCAATTTTTTGTCTAAAATATTCCATAGATGTTCAATAGAGTAGTTTCAAAATAACTTGTTTAATAGAAAATAGGGAAAATTAAATATAACTTCTTTTTAATACATTTCTTTTACACTGTGGTGATACCGACCGAGCAAAGCGATGGACCGGATGTTTGCATTCTCACGACCAAAAAGTAAATGACCAAAAGTCATCGGTGCGCAGCCAGATCGACACAGATGTTCCGGTTGAAAACTAAAAATTAATTAAATATTAAATTCCAGTTCGCGTGCCTACGCGAATTTTATTTATCGGCTAATGGGAAGCCCAGAATCAGATACGGATGTGAATTCCCAAATGATCTACTGCGATCCAAAAAGTCGAAATAAAAACCGATACAGAAAGCATTGCCAGACAGACATACAAAGACTGACTCGAGAGAGACGAGAGTAATTAGTATCTCTCTTGACCAAGTCAAGCGGCTTACTATGCTCGTCGCCCTCACACCCCCACTTTCCTTCTTCCCTGTCTCAAAACTACTTACTGACCAAAGGAGCGGATACATCAAAGACATTCCGTACTTACAACGCTCCCACATACCGAAGCATTAATTCTCCTTTCAGCATTTTATTGCCATGAACATTTTTAATGTCCGTTGGACCCATATTTAAAGGATTACTTGAATTGTAAAAACCTTAATTGATATGTGTATATATAAAATGTTATTTCTCAACTCAATTAGCTTTTACTGATTTATAATCTTTTTATGACTTATAGTGGGCAATCTACAACGAGGCCAAATTCCGTTAATCTGCAATAACATGCAACTTTTTTTTTTTTTTTATTAATCATCTCATCCCAAGCAAGGCATTCCACTGCCACTATTGCGCATGGGGCTACATAGGGGAAGGTAAAGAGAAGGAGTGGATAGACATAGGGAATGTCAGGAGAAAGGTGATAGATGAGTAAGGATAGCGAGGATGAGTGTCGGGCAGATGGGAAGAGTGTTTGATAGAATGGGAGCAGGTTAGTGTGTTAGGAGGTGTCTATTGACCTTACATTTAAACTCCTGGAGATTGTAGCCGTCGGGGAAGCAATCGTTTGGAAGAGAATTCCACAGTCGGGAAGTGCGAGGAAAGAAACTGTTGGAGTAGAAGTTACGGCTGCATTTTATCGATTTCACTGTAAAAGGGTGGGATCTAGTTGCTAATCTAGTATCTCGTGCAAATTCGTATTTAGGGGGCACCAGTGATATAAGTTCATCGGAGCAGAAGCCGTGAAAGTATTTATAGAAGAGACACAGCGAAGCCACGTCTCGCCGGTGGGAGAGAGACTGCAGGCGGTCTGCCAAGTCGGTATCTATCACATTACAGACCCTCCTCTGAACCTTATCGAGAAGCCCGAGGAGAACAGCAGGGGCACCCGACCAGATATGGCAGCAGTATTCAATGCACGGGCGGATGGTAGATTTGTAAATGTGCAGGATAGATTTAGACGGAAAAAACTTCCGGGCCCTACACAGGGAACCGACTTTCATAGCAGCGGATTTAGCAATGGATTCGATATAGTCATTCCATTTGAGGTCCGCTGAAAGTGTGAGACCAAGGAGGCGTAGTGTTTTACTCTCTGGGAGGCAAGCCTGGTCCATGCTAATGGGAGGTAGGTGAGATTGTCGATGATGGTTAATTGACAGTAGCTTCGTTTTAGAAGCATTAAAATTTACTAGCCATTTCTTACCCCAGTCCAATATTGATTGGAGGTCTTTTTCAATCTCGGCTGCAAGTTTAGCTTTGACGCCTACACCAGATTTTTGTTGGAGGCGAGAGTAAACTGTGGTGTCATCGGCGTACAAACCTATTTGGGTTATTATGGAATCAGGGAGATCATTAATATATATCAGGAAGAGTGTAGGACCTAAGATGGAGCCTTGGGGGACACCTGCGTTTGTATGGTAGTTCTGAGAGGCATGTCCGTTTAATACCACCTTCATTGTGCGGTTAGAGAGGAATGACTGGATTAGTTCAAACAAATGTCCAGTTATACCATAGCTCCGCAGTTTACATAGAAGGCCAGCATGCCAAACTCTGTCGAACGCCTTAGATATATCCAATGCAACGGTTCGAGCTTCGCCATTCCTGTCGAGTGCCTGGTATATGTACTCGGTGATGGTCGTTAGCATATCAGCAGTAGACCTGGTGAAGCGGAAACCATATTGCTTGTCCGAGAGGAGCCTGTGTGCTGTGAGATGCTGAACCACCTCGGCGTTGATAATGGCTTCGAACACTTTGCCAAAGATCGGAAGAAGGCTGATAGGGCGGTAATTTGCAGGGTCAGAGGGTTCTCCAGTGTTTTTAAATATAGGAACTATAGAGGAAGATTTCCAACAGGCAGGAAAGCAGGAAGCAGATAGGCAGAGGTTGTAGAGCTTAGAAAGGATAGAGGAGAGTTCAGGGGCACATTTCTTTAAGACTATGGTTGGGATTCCGTCACCACCGCTCGCTTTGTGAGGGTCAAGTTTTAAGATTATCTTAGAGACAAGCGAAGGTGTAATGTGGACATCATTCAGTTGTGCCTCGGTTCTAGGTGAGAAGTCGGGTGTAAAAACTCCAGACGAGTCCAGACTCGAATTGTTCGAGAATCTGCGGGCAAAACATTCAGCCTTATCTGCTGGGGAGGTGAGGACCTCAAATTTGTTGATTAGCGGGGGTATTGTGGACTTGCTCTTGTTAAGTACTCTTTTACAGAGTCGCCAGTAGTCTTTAGAGCCGAATTTAGAGCATGCTATGCGTTGCTTCATTCTGGCAGCAAACAACATCTTAGCTTCGTTAAGTACCCTTTTACACTTATTACGAGCTGAAGTGAAAAGGCGCCTGTTTTGTTCCGACGCATAGTTACAATAAAGTCGGAAGAAATGATTCCGGTGGGCAATGGCAGCCGAACAAGCGGGTGAGAACCATGGAGACGAATGAGATTTAAGCTGGAATTTCCTCGCAGGGATGAAGGCATCAATGCCAGCCTTAACCCAGGAGGAGAACTCGGATGCACATTCTTCGATGGGAAGACTAAAGACGTTGTTCCAAGGGATGTCACAGAGGAAGTCTCGGAACGAATCCCAGTCTGCTCTTTGATAGCAGTATGATATTCTACTTGTCTGTGTTTCATGGGTCGGGCGGGAGTGGAGTGAAATATTGACGGACACTACAGTGTGGTCAGAGTTTCCAAGTGGGCAGAGTTGTCTGGTAGTGCAAGAGTCTGGGATGGAAGTGAAGCAGAGGTCTAGAAGTGAGTTCCTTCCGTTAGGGTTGTCGGAGAAACGCGTGGAGAAGTCCACTACTTGCGTAAGGGATTGGGTGATTGAAAAGTTCATGGTGTGGACACCAGCAGGGTCAGTGACAGCGCTCTTCAGCCACTTGGTGTGGTGGGCGTTAAAGTCACCAAACACGAATACATGGGCAGAGGGATGGGTAGAAATGGCTTTGTCAATATTGTCAGAAATGATGTCAAGTAACGAACAGTCAGGGGAGGAAGGAGAGCGGTACAGAAAGAAGAGATAGCTAATCGAGCTGAGAAGTGAGAGGCGGAAGCACATGAAAGAATGATCTGGGGATTCAAAAGATGACACCCTAGCTAAGGGAAGGTGTTCGCTGACATAGACACCAAGCCCATGCATATGAACATTGGAGTCCTTCCTGAAGAGGGGAAGGTAGCCAGGAACGCAGAACTCAGATGAGGGGATAGAAGGGTTAAGATTAGTTTCACATAGGGCTAATATATCAGGTGAGTTATTATGGAGGAAAGAATCTACGCTGGGGAAGTTGGTGCGGATGCCGCGTATGTTAGTGAAAGAGATGCAGACAGGTTTGGGCGTTTTCAAATGAGCTGGTTTAGTTTTGTTATTATGTTTGCTTTTTTCCATAGTAATTCAGTTAAGGAGTGGTCTTAGAATAGAATCAGTCGGTCAATCATTTGCAACTTGTGAAGAATGGAGACTGGCGCGGCCTACAACATAATGTGGCCTCGGGGTTGCCCACCGAACGTTCATGCAGGGACGCCCGTCCATGCGCGATATGGCACTACAAGAACCCCGGTATTATTCAACTGTTGATCAGAGCAGCCTCTCAAGACGCTACGCAAGAGTTCGGGCTCCTAACTACCAGTCGGAAGCAGCAACCAGGAAACTGCCAACCCGGTACCCTCAGAATGTAAAGACGTTGCCACCATACTCCGTAACTGCAAAGAGCTTCCAGCTGAACTAACACCAAGACCAGAGAAAGGGGATGAACCGGGAACCCCTTCCTAAACAAGAAACAAGGTGATCACCTCTAAACTCATTCAAAAGAAGGGGGTGGAGTGTGAGACCGGGCGATAGTAGAAACTATCTACTCCATTTAAAAAAAAAAAAAAAAAAAGGAAAAAGTGACTGAGGCTTACAAAGTTTTAACTTAGTAAAAGTAGAAAATAGCCTTGAATAGCAAAATTATTTACACAAATTAAGTGACGAAAAAAGAAAAAAAAAAACAAAGACGGCCAAAAGACGAAAAATAAATAAATAAAATAATTTCCAAGAAATTTCACAAAAACAGACTGAAAAATGGACTGAATCCCAGTTGACTTACCACAAGCAGCTAACACTGTAAAGTTGATTTAATTCAATTTCTGAAGACAAAAATAGAAATTAAACCGTTTTTTACAGAATATAGTCGAGTTATGTTGCTTGCGTTCGCTTGCCAAACCGTTAAGAATTCAATCTCTCGAAGACAGAAATTTAAATCTTCTACAAGACAAAACTAATGGAAATAATTGAACCGTGATGCTATTTATCATTAGTCGAAAATACCCTTGAATAGCAAAATTATTTACACAAATTAAGTGACGAAAAAAGAAAAAAAAACAAAGACGGCCAAAAGACGAAAAATAAATAAATAAAATAATTTCCAAGAAATTTCACAAAAACAGACTGAAAAATGGACTGAATCCCAGTTGACTTACCACAAGCAGCTAACACTGTAAAGTTGATTTAATTCAATTTCTGAAGACAAAAATAGAAATTAAACCGTTTTTTACAGAATATAGTCGAGTTATGTTGCTTGCGTTCGCTTGCCAAACCGTTAAGAATTCAATCTCTCGAAGACAGAAATTTAAATCTTCTACAAGACAAAACTAATGGAAATAATTGAACCGTGATGCTATTTATCATTAGTCGAAAATACCCTTGAATAGCAAAATTATTTACACAAATTAAGTGACGAAAAAAGAAAAAAAACAAAGAATAAAAACTACTCTCCAAAAGAACGAACCCCCACTACAACACTTAGTTTTAAATAATCAATATTTATTAGCAATTTACTTGGCTTTTCACCCTGTATTTGAATTTCAGTGAGATTTTTAGGAAAATCACCCCCGTCCTAATACTTTTGCACACTAATGGTAGTGTGCAAAAGTGTTAGGTCAAGGGTGATTTTAAACTTTATTTTGATGCCTCATAAAAGATAAAATAGTTTTTGTCCTAATACTTTGCACAGTACTGTAGATAATATTTTTTTTCAGAATCAGCTAGGTGCGATTGGTAAACTGTCGCAATTATTTTATTATTTCAAAGCGAAAGGCTATTATACTAAATATTAAATTTATTAAATTTATTTTGTAACAAGTATTTTTTCTTGTAAAAGCATTTGTTGAGTAAATCATATAAAATTACTTTAACTAAATTGTTTATTTTCTGTCAATATGCCTCATAAAAGATGTAGTTATTGTCCTAATACTTTTGCACAGTACTGTATATATATGTATATATATATATATATATATATATATTAGGTGCGAATGATAAATTGTCGCAATTATTTTATTATTTTAAGGCAAAATGCTATTATACTAAATATCAAATTTATATATATGATATAGTTATTGTCCTAATACTTTTGCACAGTACTGTATATATATATATATATATATATATATATATATATATATTAGGTGCGAACGATAAATTGTTGCAATTATTTTATTATTTTAAAGCAAAAAGCTATTATACTAAATATCAAATTTATATATATATATATATATATATATATATATATATATATATATATAATCTCGGACAATCTCTCACGCATTGTGCATACGCACTTAGCAGGAAAGCACATCCCTCTTGATAATAAACACTTTTTTATACACAATTTTTTCTTTTTATTCTTGTTTTTAAACGTATTCTTTGCATTCTACCGTTCTGGAATATATAGGGTTGCTTGATTTGTCGAAATGATTTTATTGACACTTGACTGTTCGATTGCAGTGAAATAATCTCCTGGTCTAAGAGAAAGTAGGCAACTGCATTGAATGCAGTTAATATAAATTGTAGCTTCGGGGTATTGGCTAATGACGTCAACAAGTATTTCATAAACACTTAAAAAAATTTATTGAGACAGCAACAAGCTGAATAGATTTAATACTTGTTTCGTGTCGACTTTACAAATACCTGATTATATCGATTCTTGGCAGTGAAAATCAGCGATGTAGTTAATCTTCAAACTTCATGAAAAATATTTTTTGTTTGTTTGTTTGAGTTTTGTTTCATGGCATATCAACACCTCTGTGGGTTATTTAATGCCAAAAAGGTGGGGTTTTAAGGTATTTTTTACTAATGCTCGTTTATAGTGTGAAGGTTGATTTAGTCAGATTTTAATTAAAATTTTTTGTTTTTCTTCTTTTGAAAATGCGTTATGGTAATATTTTTCCTTCAAAAATGTATATTTTTCTATAAAAGTTTATTTTAATGTATATATTTCTATAAAAGTCTATTTTTATACTTTCGTAGTGTTTTGACCCCAGTTTGGGAGTTAACTATTTGCCCATAGCTGGGACCCTACCAGGTGCTACCACTCTGGGTCAAGATGGACCTGGGAACAACAGCAATTAAAAGGTGGTTCCATGCTTCTCACAACCTGCCAATCAGAGGCCTTGCTGCCGGATGCAGTTTACTGTCATGCCCAGGATTTGAAAAATATTTCAAACTACAATTTCAGTTGGATTTGCACATCAAGCACAAGTTTTCAAGGAACAAAGTGTACCGTTGTAGAATGTCAAGTAAACGACTTCTTGAATACCCTTTGCTTCTGTGTCCCTCATCAGTAGATATCCAAATTCTAGCCACACTAGAACGCATTTCACAGAGTCAAAATATGATATGTAGACTGCGCACAATAGTTCAGTCAGTTAAGTGCCATACGTGAAACACGCTTTGACTATCATGTCTGACTGGGCAGAAGATTATCCCGCAGTAGGTTGCCATTGCTTTCTGCAGTAGATTGGTTGCCAGGCAAGGCTATAGAACCCAATCTGTTCTGTTATTTAACCCATAACTGGAAGGAATAGACGGATTAACACCTTTCCCAATGGTATTTGCACGTAAGTGAATGCAATGAATTCGGCTGGAATTCGAACTCGGCTCTCCGATTTCTCGTTCCGAGCCGATATCCACTGCATCACAACGCACATCAATAGTTACCAAACATAAAAGTGACCAGTGCGCATCTATTTTTCATCCAAATCTTTAGTAATCTCGAAGTTAGACCAAATGATGTGCTAGCCACGAAATCGAAATAAGATTGAGCGCTGTACACAAGAAATCATTGCGCGCATGTAATGATAAAGGGACCATATAGTCCCCGAATATCGTACGTGGTATAGAAGAAATACCTTCCACGTATATCTCCCTTTGGAGTATGCCTGATTTAATCTCAAAGAATTCACGTATTCCCTGCTACAAGTGGCATTGTAAATTCATTATATGACTTTGGTGATTCTGTCTGGAACACTATGGTATTGCGATTCCTCCATTCTATCAATATGGTTTTACGGCTACAATCTCCAGGAGTTTAAATGTAAGGTCAATAGACACCTCCTAACACACTAATTCGCATCCATTCTTTCAAACACGCTTCCCATCTACCCAACCCTCAGCTTCGGTATCCTTATCCGTCTATCACCCTCCTTCCGACATTTCCTATATCTAACCACTCTTTCTCTTTACCTTCCCCTATATAACTCCATGCGCAATAGTGGCAGTGGAATGCCTTGCTTGGGGTGAAATGATTAAAAAACAAAAAAATCTTGGACAGTAACAAAATCATCTGTGGTTAGAGTGAATTTATTTGGAACCACCTCTTTCCGACATATTTTGGTTCTATAAGAACCCTAGAGCATCAGAAACAAGGACATCCGCTGATGGTTCCACTGATAACCATTGATTAACAGATTTAAATGTGTCAACTACAAGCCTTGGGTTACTGTCTAAATGTAATCAACATCCCTGTATAAAGATTCACTTTTTACCAACCATAACAAGGCAAAAACAAAAAAGGTTGCCCAAGAATGGTCTCTGTAAAAACACAAAGAGAAAATCATAAAACTTTGGAATCAGGGTTACTTGCCATGGATAGAGAGGAATGAAGAAGAAAAATTAATCAATTTGAATGTTCACATATTCACAATTAAAAATAAAAGAAAAATGAAAGATTCAATTATTTTCTGGGATAATGAGGTACGTTTGTTTTTCTTCTTTTTGTCTAATTATTGGAAACAAAGAAAAAAATGTTGAACTGGTGTACCTTAGCTGTTCTCCTGTAAGACATTGAATGTTGGGTAATTTTCTCATAGATACTGGCGGAAAACATTGATGTGGTTCTACAGAAGGATGCTGAGATTATGAAGGATGGAACATGTAAACAACAAAGAATGTCTATAGAAAATGGAAACTAGAAAAAAACTTAGATAATTTCCTCTTAGATACTTGCGGAAAACATTGATGTGGTTCTACATAAGGATGCTGGGAATGCAATGGATGGAACATGTAAACAACAAAAAAGTTCTACAAAAACGGAAACTAGAAAAAAACGTAAGAATCAGAAAGAGACAGTTTAAATTTCTAAGGCACATTATGAGGAAGGAAGGCTTGGGAAATTTTATACTCAGAGGACATACTAAGAGAAGGAAGGGCAAAGGAAAACAAGTAACCTACTTAATTGATTTGATAAGTGACACCTACGAACCTTAGGGTATTATCTAAGACCAATCAACAGTCATGTATAAAGATTTTTTCTACTAACTAAAACACAATAAAAACAAGAGGTTGCCCAAGAATTATCTTTGTAAAAACACAAAGAGAAAATCATTGAACAACAATCTGTGGCATTATGGCTACTTGCCCTGGACTGAAAGGAATCAACAATAAACGTGGTAGAGCTGTATGACCCACATAGTCTCAATTAAGGCAGTCTCAAACAGATAAGCTGGGTCGCTATAAAGAGACTGAGATGAAGAGACGGAATTTATGGACAGACAGAGGTAAGAAAGAAGCAAGAGAAACTGATGAAAAGATTTATTATCATTGAAAAGTGGATCTCGAAGGCGTTTGTTTATCTTGGCAAAAAAATTCCGAGAAAAATATTGTGTTGCGAGATTGTCTGGGTTTTTCTTCACCTTTTTTTTTCAATTCTCCTTCATTGAATCTTCATTTCTCCAATCATTGATACACACACCGTATATCGATCTTCTTAAGTCCTTCTCATCGATTCTTGATTTTTCGCTAATGTCTCACACATGTAAACTTGGCATTTGTCTATTCTTGGAAAAAAAAAACTTCCAAGAGAATACAATCAAAAGTAAACACACACACACACACACACACATATATATACATATGATTTATTTCATCGTAAATTAGTTCAGTACAAAATAACATGGAAGCGACTAGACAAATATTTGTATATGTCTTCAAAAAATTCCCACTCACATAGATAAACACTCATATTCAACAAATCTTAAGATATATATATATATATATATATATATATATATATATATATATAAGTGTGTGTGTGTGTGTGTGTGTGTGTGTGAACAAGATTGTTTCACGTGCAAAAGGATAGCGCTTTTAAAGCAAACAGTTTTTGTAATTAAAGTGGTCAGTACTAAGAAACATCATTAATAGCAACAGATAAATTTAATGGCGGTGAGTGCCTCGATGTTGAAAACTTATTCACTAACATCCCTGTCGCTGAAACCATCGACATAATCATTAATTTTGGATATAAACATACTTCAATGCCACCAGCAGCTATCAATATTCATACTCTAAAAAACGCTAGCTCTCATGCATTCCAAAAGCTTTTTACGAGCATGAAGGCCATATTTAGACACAAACTAATAAAGTAAATACGAGAGAGCCTCTTGGTCCATGCTTTTCTAACTTTTGCATGTTCCACTTAAAAAAAACAAACATATCTAACAAAAATTACCAAACCCACAATATACCTCTGCTATATAGCTGTTATTTTTGTTTTTGCTCAGGACAAAAAAAAAAAAAATGAAACGATATCGATAATCTTAAATCTGTATTCGAAAAAATTTCGTCCTACACTTTACATATGAGCTTAGCCAAATAAAAAGTTAAACCCCAGTTCTTAGACGTCACCGTGGAGTCTCGTTATAGTATTTTTATTACTTCTCCAGATATAAAAAAAACAAACCAGTAAAAATTCTTGTCACCTTAATTTATTAGTCAAGTCTTCTTAGATACAGATGTGCGTTGTGGTGAACTGGATATCGGCTCGGAACGAGAAATCGGGGAGCCGAGTTCGAATTACAGCCGAATTCATTGCATTCACTTACGCGCAAATACCCTTGGTAAAGGTATTAATCCGTCTATTCCTTCCAGTTATGGGTTAAATAACAGGACAGATTGGGTTCTATAGCCTTGGTCGGCAACCAGTCTAGCTCAGAAAGCAATGGCAACCTACTGCGGGATAATCTTCTGCCCAGTCAGTCATGCCTCTTTCGAGACATGATCACCCAAAGCATGTATCATGTATGGCACTTAAATGTCTGACTGAATAAAATAGTTGGAGACATGATTAAGGCTTCTACTAAGCATAAAGTGGGGGATCAGTTTTATATTGTTATGAAGTAATAAATTGAACCCCCACTAATTACTACTTAATAATATATTTTATTTCTTTCTCCTCTAGCTATGAGCAAAATAACAGGAAAGATTGGGTTCTATAGCCTTGGTCGGCAACCAGTCTACCGCAGAAAGCAATAGCAATATACTGCGGGATAATCTTCTGCCCATTCAGTCATGTCTCTTTCGAGACATAATCGCCCAAGCGTATATCACGTATGGCACTTAACTGACTGACTGACTGACTTCTTAGATATACGTCGGCGTCATTAAAAATTTCCTCACGAGAACTCATCTTCTCTCTACACTCTTCTTCAAAGAACTCCATAACGTTAAACCAACACTTGGTCAACAACGAATTTCCACATTATTTGGTTGACTACTACATTGTGGTACAGTGGATATCGGCTCGGAATGAGAAACCAGGGAGCCGAGTTCGAATTCCAGTTAAATCCATTGTATTCACTTACGCGCAAATACCCTTGGGAAAGGTATTAATCCGTCTATTCCTTCCAGTTATGGGTTAAATAGCAGGAGAGATTGGGTTCTATAGCCTTGGTCGGCAACCAGTCTAGCGCAGAAAGCAATGGCAACCTACTGCGGGATAATCTTCTGCCCAGTCAGTCATGTCTCTTTCGAGACATGATCGCCCAAGCATGTATCACGTATGGCACTTAACTGACTGACTGAATTTAATAGTCGAAAACATGATTAAGGCTTCTACTGGGCATAAAGTGGGGGATCGGCCTTATATTGTTATTAAGTAATAAACTGATCCCCCACGAATTACTACTTAATATTATAATACACCTCTTCCCCCTGTAGTAACAGGACAGATTGGGTTCTATAGCCTTGGCTGGCAATCAGTCTAGCGCAGAAAGCAATGGCAACCTACTGCGGGATAATCTTCTGCCCAGTCAGTCATGTCTCTTTCGAGACACGTATGGCATTTAACTGACTGACTACATTAGACTTTTTCTTTCAAACTAGACCAATAACAACAGCAAACGCACCAATAATAATAATAACATTAGTATATTCTTCAAAAACTAAATTCATAGCAATTATAAACAGGATGAATCTTTACTTCTAAACATCATCCGAAAAATACGCAAGTTGACTTAAACAAAAAAGTAAATAAATCCTCTACTATATAAAATTTGAAACCGCTAACCTCATCATAAAACAAAAATTCACCCGCGAGATTCAAACTACAACGAACCAATATTATTTACGATTTCATGTGTCCTTTGAAGAACTGCGTTCTTGATCCTACTTTCGTAAATAATATAGTTCATACCGCTACAAAACTGACTCGAAGGCTCTTGCTACATTTCTTTCAACGGAGCTCAATTCGATCTCATTTAAACATACACGAAGACCTACCAAACCCTATCCAGAATATACTTTAGGCTTTAGTGATAAAGAAGAAAAAAACCTCACTCAATAATATCAGCTAGGAACAGGCTAACAACATGCTTACTGTGTTTAGTACATAACACATACAACTACTCCACATCATACATAACACAACATACATTCCGTTACACGTGAAATCACATTCATCCACGAAAATGGCTGAAAGTATAGCCGAAAGAGCTTTGATAAACAAAACATTCGTAGAATTTTTCATCAAAAGAAAGAAAAATCATAAGAACGCATGAAAAATGAAATAAAAAACTTAACCATCACTCCTTGTCTGTTATTTTTAATGAAACTTGCATATATATATATATATATATATATATATATATATATATATACTACCAAACTTGCATATATATATATATATATATATATATATATATATATATACATTACCGGACATAATTATTAGGTCACCCAAGTTTTTAAAGAAAATGATGTATTTCATACTATTTTTTAGTATTTATTGCCATCTTTGTTTTCTTGCCTTGTAAAATTTTGTAACGTAATAATAACAAAAAACGATTCTATTTTCATTTGGCAAAAAATACTAAAAATAGTATAAACTACATAATTTCTTAACAAAAAATTGGAGTGGCCTAATAATTATGGCCGGTACTATATATATATATATATATATATATAGTGCGATGGGTAAATTGTCGTTTTTTATTTTTCAATTTCACGCATGGTCATTGTTTGTTTTAGATTTTGTCAGCTTCACAATATATCAGGTTCAGTTAGGCACCTTCTGCGAGACAAAAACACTACGACGTAATCCACAACGCCAGTAATTTGTAACCGGCATGCTGTGCTGCTTGGCATTCGCGCCGGACGCTCTACTATGAACATTTCAGAGTGTGTGGATCTCAATACAGAGAGTTCAAAAAGCATTGGATGAGTCTAATGGTGATTACAAAGTCACTGTAGTTCAGAAAACTTAACTCTGATCCTTCTGGTAAGAACAGAACTTCGAATTTGTTATTGACGGCCTCATACTCAACACGGAGGCCCACCTCAGATGTTTTGAGAAAGTAGTTCTGCCCTAGGTCAAGAGGGTGGCTGCTGGAATAATCTATATCTGGCAACAGGACACTGCTCTGTACCACACAAGCAGGAGAACCCAGCCAATACTGTCAGACAATTTTTACAAACAAGATCAGCCATTTAACTTCCCAGACTGCAACGCCCTTGACGATTATATGAGCGAGAGGTCATCGTTGTAATATCAAAGATGAACCGAAAGCAAAGGGTTATGGCGGCATTCACCAACATAAAAAAATTAGATCTTCCAAAGATTTCAAACAAAGCCGTGCTTGAAGCCAATTTTGTTGAATAAATTTAATCTTTAGAGTTTAAAAATATTTTTGCGTCATTTTGATAAATATACCTGTTAAAATGAGATTTCATTGAAATTATCTTTTTTGCGTAATTTAAGCGACAATTTTTCCATTTCACTCTCTCTCCCTCTCTCTCTCTCTCTCTCTCTCTCTCTCTCTCTATATATATATATATATATATATATATATATATATATGTATATATATATCAGCATGCAGTGTGGGTACAGAAGATTCCAAAGGAGTATCCTGTACATACACTGGTAGGATAATTCTCTAAGAGAGCGCTCTCTCTCTCTCTCTCTCTCTTTATATATATATATATATATATATATATATATATATATACACCTATCTAACAGAATATGTTTGATCTATCACTCATAGCGAGCGCTTTTAAATAAATATTGCGTTTATACATTTTACAAATTATATAATATATATAACACATTGCATATATATATATATATATATATATATATATATATATATATATATAGAGTCATCCGTAGAGAGATTTGTTTCGCTGTATCACAGCTCATCAGTACGGTTAGACAGCTGAGTGCTTTTTACCCAGGATTGAAACCCGACCGAATTGGCGTCAGTCGGCGATTCTACCTCTGAGCTATGGGTTCATATATATGTTGTTTAATTATTTAGTTCTTGGTCATATAAAGATTAGACCAGTACACATTTGTATTAAAAAGTATTCAATACAATTATATTGTAGAACTTTTTAATATTTTCCAATATTTTCCATTTGTAAACGAGTTATTAGGCGGCCTAGGTTTCTACCATGAATGGTGTCTTCAGGCGATTTTCAATAACTGATTTTACCGTTTACCGTTTTATTTTTAAAGAACTGCTCACGTGGCAGGGAATTTTTGAACGCGCAATTTTTAAAATTACTAGATGTTATAATTTTTCATTCATGGTTGTATGAATCTAAAAGGTATTTTTAGTATAGTTACACTTAGTCATAATTTCCGTTCTTAATTCAATACAGTAGTATATATATATATATATATATATATAGTGTATCGAGGCAGCAGATAATTTTCTAAACATATACTGTTAAATATAAGAGACAATGAATGTCTATTATGTTTATTCATGAACCGTTCTAAACATCGTATTTTGGCTTGAATTGCAGGTTAGAATTAAGACAAAATTTCTCCAACATTTGGATAATTTTTATTAAGCTTTCGGCTCACATGAGCCATCTTCAGAGAGGTTACAAGGACGTTAACAGAAAAACATCCACCATCAAAGATGGTTTTATCTTGTGTTGACAAAAATTTGCTAAGAACCAATTTAATAAAAAATTATCCAAATGTTGAAGAATTTTTGTCTTTATTTTCACCTGAAATTAAAGCCAAAATACGATGTTTAGAACGGCTCATGATTAAACATAATAGACATTCATTGTCTCTTATATTTAACAGTATATGTTTAGAATATATATATAAACCGGATTTTGAACTTGACACTTATATATTTGTTTAGAAAATTATCTGCTGCCTCGATACACTAAATTTAAGTTACATGATGCCGCAACATTAAATGATCCTAAAAGCAAGAAATTTTAATGGAACCTCATTGCATTTAAATATATGGTTCTGTTATCATTTCGACCTCTCACGCGGTGTGACGTCATAGAACCGCATTCTTAGAACCAACTTTATAAAAAACTATCCAAATGTTGCAGAATTTTTGTTTTTATTTTCACCTGAAATTAAAGCCAAAATACGATGTTTAGAACGGCTCATGATTAAACATAATAGACATTCATTGTCTCTTATATTTAACAGTATATGTTTAGAATATATATATATATATATATATATATATATATATATATATATATATATAATGTCTTCATGTCTTCAAATCCTACTTATTCATCTTCTTGAATCTCATTCAGTAGCGTTCTACTTTGCTTTGCTAAATATTTATTAAACAACATGAGACGTCGCTAACTGTACCTTGAAAAAAGGCGTGGTGCGATCCATTGATTAAGGGTTTAAATTAACGCTTGGTTTGAGCTGACCATAGTGTTCCGGTGTGGTGCAGATCCCAAGTGATGCATCTTAGTTGTCAATTAACAGAAAGCTGGCAAAAGTATAATATAATAGTTTGAAAACAACAACAAATGGCGCCAATTGTTATTTTCATTGTCCAATTTCGTTGCATCAAAGAGCAGTATTGGCAAGAATTCTTTACCAGAGACAATTTTAATTAGGACACATTTTCGAAGTTTCTGTTCTTTTAGGACCAGGTCTAAATTTCCAGTGACTTATTAGAGTTGTAAGGGCACCACATATACTGCAAGCTGAAGGAGCCATCCCTGGAATTTCTCTTTGTAATTTCCCTAGTTGCCACCCAGGTCTTGTTATTTTACCTATAGCTTGAGGAGAAGAGATGGATTCATACCTTTCCTAAGGTTATCACGCAAATGAATGTAATGAATCCGACTAAAATTTGAACTCGGCTATCCGATTCCTCAGTCTGACCCGGTATCCATTGCTCCATCATGTCTCCTTTGTTCGATACGTCATTGTATCGATACGTCATTGTATCGATACGTCATTGTATCGATAGGTCATTGTTATCCAGAAAACATCAACGTAATGATTTGTAACTTTGAATAAAATGACTATTTCAATCGTTACAAAAAGACTTTACCGACAGTGAAGCCTTTGCGTTTTCTCTGCGTACATCTAACTCTTATTTCTTTCAGACTTTTAAAAAGCTCATTCTAAAAGTATATATATATACTAGCAGTATAGCCCGGCGTTGCTCCGGGTGTAATGAAAGCTTTAAAATTAATCCATGGTCTTGGAACTCAGACTCTTTGGACGTTGGCACAAAAGACTAAAAAGCAATAGTTGTTTCCAGTTAAAATGAAACCGTAGACTGAAAGAAAAATGAATGGGTGTAAGTCAAATTTTCATTTCCTGGTATCGATATCAAACTAAATTTTGAAGACTAAATAAGTCCTCTGAGTAAATGGTATCATGGCTGAGACTAAGAACTACAATTATACCTACTTAGAGCCAAACCCAAAGCAAAAACTAAAATAAAAGGACTGAAAAAATACAGACGTACAGGCAGATGAACAGACACACACACACAAACACCTTGCCATATATATATATATATATATATATATATATATATATATATATTATCGATTTTCTGTACTATTGTAAGAACTGCAACCTTGAAACTTCTGAATATCGTTTCTTATGTCTTTGTCTATGAGTGTATCAAATTGGATTAAAATCGGACCACTCCTATAACCCGATTTTTTCGATTATCAAGTTTTGATATTTATCGGGTGTACCTCGACACAAAACGTAGCTAAGAACACTTGCAGACGCTTATAGTACAACTGTGTAAATTTTCAAGAAAATCGATTCAGCCGTTTCGGAGTCTATAGGTAACGGACACACACACGCACACATACACACACACATACAAAGTTCCATTTATAAATAAGTTTATATATATATATATATATATATATATATATATATATATAACTAAGAAGGAGGAAGAATAATGATAAGAAAACTTAATTCTCACCGTAAAGTGTTGCATTGAAAATATAACAACATAAAAGTAAACAACAAATAAAGCCGAACGAATTATCGCTCATCACTCTTCAATGCCAACCGAGAACAAAAATACGACTGAAAAAGAGCAATTGCCATAAGAGAATAATCTCTATAAATCACAGTCAGGTTACATTTAGACCAAGCACTAATCCGAATGTAATTTGCTGATTATAATGGAAAAAAATCTGCCAAACGACAAAATTTGTATTATTCATTATATATTCTGCCACTAATTATTCATTGTGTTCTGCAATAGTAGAGCTAGGAGCATTAACAAAGGCATAAAATGTCCATACTGTCAACGACGGATCGTGGCTTTTTATGTGCTGAGCCTTTGAACTCTGATTAGTTCTGCTAATATATTCAGCATCACAGTGACATGTATAATTCTAAATCACTAGATTAACGCAATGGAGATAGGGTAGAAAGGCTTTACGAATTGATTTAAGGCTGGGAAGAGAAGAAATCACTATACAATTACTTCACTTAATATTTGTAGTTCAAAATAGAAGGTAATAAATATTTGTTACTGCCGAATACAAAGTGGGACTAAAATTGAGATCATTCTTGAGCAAGATAACGGAGTATTATTCTTGTTCTGCTTTTCATCCACAGGCAAGAGAGGTCAGTCTATACAGTTATTTAATGCATAACTAACGCACAGTGAAGGTAATAGTGAACAAACATGTCTTCCAGGACTATCATACGAACGCGGGTGTCCCTCAAGGCTTTATTCTTGGTACTATGCTTTTTCTTATTTCCATTAACGACCCCCCAGATGTAATAAGATCCCAAGTAGGCATATACGCTGACGACACTGTGGTTTACTCTCGCATCGATCAAAAATCTGCCGAGGCTGACAAAGCAAGCCTCGCTGCCGAGCTTGAAAAGGACCTACAATCCGTGGTGGACTGTGGTAAGAAATGGCTTGTGAATTTTAATAAAGCTGCTATTTATTAACCATCAGAGACAATCGATCTTATCCTCCCCCTATTAACATGAATCAGGCTAGTCTCCTTGAAAGCAAAACACTGCGTCTCCTCGGGTTAACTCTCACAGCAGATCTCAAGTGGAATGACTATATAGAATCCATTGCTAAATCCGATGCTAAGAACGTCGGTTCTCTGTGTAGGGCCAGGAAGTTTTTCCCGTCTAAAACAATCCTGCACATATATAAATCTACCATCCGCCCGTGCATTGAATACTACTGCCATATCTGGTCGGGTTCTCCTGCTATCCACCTATGTATCCTTGACAAAATCTCATGGAGAATCTGTAATGTGATCGATCCCGAATTGGCAGCTCAGATACAGTCACTTTCTCACCGGCGTAATGTGGCTTCCCCGTGCCTCTTCTACAAATACTCTCACGGATTTTGCTCTGATGAACTTAGCTCACTGGTGCCCTCTATATATGAATTTACATCAGCCACAAGATTAGCAACTAGGTCTGGCCCTTTTACTTTTTACACCCGTTAAGCAATAAAATGTAAACGCAAATTTTACTCCATCAGCTTCTTTTCTCGCACTTCCCGCCTGTGGGATTTCTTTCCGCATACTTGCTTTCCCGACAGCTACAATCTCCAAGAATTTAAATATAAAGTCAATAGTCATCTCCTATCTCACTAACATCCTCTCTCTCATGCTCCTTTCTCAGTCCAATCCACTCTCTTCAGTATTCTCATCCTCCTGTTACCTACTTCCTGACACCCCCTATAACCTGCACTCTTTCTCATAACTTTCCTTCTATGTAACCCCCTGCACAACAGTGGCAGTAAAATGCCTTGTTTGGGCGATATGATTATTAAAAAAAAAAGATTTCTATACTATTATAATGTGGTTATAAAGTGGGTGATCTATTTTGTATTACAATCAATATATAAACTGATCCCTCACTTTATGGCCACAATCATCC
This sequence comes from Ascarosepion bandense, assembly GCA_037127315.1. Classification (NCBI taxonomy): domain Eukaryota; kingdom Metazoa; phylum Mollusca; class Cephalopoda; order Sepiida; family Sepiidae; genus Ascarosepion; species Ascarosepion bandense. The sequence continues at coordinate 3,360,764 of JBBBDQ010000329.1, read as the reverse complement.
TTCTCTTACCCACTTCCTGGCACCTATAACCTGCCACTCTTTCTCATAACTTTCCTCCTATGTAACCCCCTGCACAACAGTGGTAGTAAAATGCCTTGTTTGGGGCGATATGATTCTAAAAAATATCTTTTGAAATGTGTTATTTCCTTTCCTAATAACATTAGAGTGAAAGTGAACGCAAAAGGCTAAGCACGAATTTGAACGCTTAGACCATCTCCGGGGTCGTTACCCTATGTGCTCATGTAGAAAACCAATCGATCTGGATGACAAAAATCAAGCAGCTCAACTCACCCTTGATTCAGCCAAGGTTGCTCTCTGCTGGATACGACTGGCTTGAAAAATTCAATACATACAATACAAAAACCAGTAACGTTTGCACTATCACCAAGCCGGCATTGACTTTTCAGTTACCATGATAGATGTGTCTTCTAACAAAGAATCTCCATAACATGAACATTTTTGCTCTAACGTAGGCTAGGTAACTCAATGGGTGAAGGACTGACATGTAAAATTCAATACGTCCAAAAACCAAACTAGTAACGTAGCACCACCACCCAGCAGAAATATCATGAAGGATGGATCTTATCACAATGGCGCATGAATGTTTATTGAGACTCAACCTCTCTTCAGACTTCAATTAGAACCTATATATATATGGTCTATGGGTAAATGTGCTGGAAGAATGATTTGTTCTTCATTAAAAACTCCCCCAGCTGTACGATATCTTTACAAGATTCAGAGCAGATTAAAAATAGTCATGCTGTCACACCTGGACTGGAACTAATGTCCTCATTTGCCTATCTTAATACTCAAGTGCGACATATATATGGTCTGTTTATTGCACTGCTTCAGTAAGTATTTAACAAAGTTCCAATATCCCTACGCGCCATTGAGGTCGATGAATAATTTTTCACCCAACTCTCTCTCTCTTCCAGCGGAATGACTCTCGATACACTATTAATATTTCCGAGTCATGTGTTTTGACGCACTACAGTCTTTAGTTCTACTGGTATTAACTTTTAGAGCCTAGACTTCCCATATCACTCACACAAGGGTGAATCGACCGCATTCTCTTAATATTCCAACAATAAAAAGTAAATTCCATTCTTCCCAAGAACTTCTGCTTTGTGGAACAGACAATCCGACATTATCTTTTTCCGTTTGGCTATTTTTACTAGACTCCAAGTTATGCAGATAGTGTCACATATATATACTCTCCATTATAAGAAATACCGTTATGTTTATATATATATATATACACACACACAAACATACATACACACACACACATACATATATATTTATACAGACAACGGTCTTTATTATAATAGGGAGGATATACATATATGTATTCTTTATTACACGATGAACAGGAAAGGTTATCGTTATGTTCAACATAATCTTAGGGGAGACGAGTTCGAGTTCGATTTGAATTCACTTGCATTCACTTACGCACAAATACCATTGGGAAAGGTATCAATCCAGTTATGGGTTAAACAATAGGACAGATTTAGTTCTATAGCCTTGATCGGCAACCAGTCTACCGCAGAAAGCAACGGCAATTTACTGCGGGATATTCTTCTGCCTAGTCAGTCATGTCTCTTTCGAGACATGATCGCACAAAGAGTGTATCACGTATGGCACTTAACTGACTGCCTGAATTTAATAGTTGGAAACAATTAAAAGTTCTACTCGGCATAAAGTGGGGGATCAGTTTAAGATTTTTATCAAGTAATAAACTGAGACCCCACTAATAACTACGTAATAATATAATCTTCCCCCTATAGCTATGAGTCAAATAATAGGAGAGATTGGGTTCTATAGCCTTGGCTGGACACCAGTCTACCGCAGAAAGCAGTGGCAATTTACTGCGGGATAATCTTCTGCCCGGTCATTTATGTCTCTTGCGAGACATGATCGCACAAAGCGTGTATCACGTATGGCACTTAACTGACTGACTCTTAGAGCGAGAAATACAAAAAGATGAGACAGAAGCATCTAATCATTTATGTCTCAAAGACTTATTTGATGCAATAGGAATGCCTGATTCGCAATGGAAATAATAATCCTTATCTTGACTTCAAATAAATAGTCTGCATGCGAATAGAAGTCGAATTCATGGGATACACAAAAGTGGAAAGAGGAGTGCGACAAGGATGACTTTTTCACTTGATTTATTTAAGTGGTGTCACGGAAGAACTATAAGTTGATCCAGGATTTATTAATAGCGAACACAACATCAGATACGCAGATGTGTGTAATGATTGTTTGATTGTTTTGTTTTTATGGCATATGAACACCTTGGTGGGTCATTTATTGCCAACTAAATTTTATTTATTTAATGCTGGTAATACTTTTTTCTTTCAACAATTTATTGTTGTTTTTTATATAAGTTTCTGTCTAGAATTACTTTTTTTTTCTTTTTCGAGTATCAAGATTCATTGGGATTTGTTTTTAAGGGCAGGGTCACCAAGTCCTACCCTTGTTATTTAACTCATAACTGGAAGGAAGGGACGGATTAATACCTTTCCCAAGGGTACCAGTGCTTAAGTGAATGTAGGGTTTTCAACTGGATTTTGAACTCGGCTCACCGATTTCTCTTTCCAAGCCGATATCCACTGCACCACAACGCACATCCGTCACTAAACGCTTAAAGTACCTGGTATTCCCAAGCGGTCACTCATCAAAGTACTGACCAGGCTCAACGCTGCTTAACTTCGGTGATCAAGCGAGAACTGATGTATTCAACGTGATATGGCCGTAAGACACGCACATTCGTCACAAAACGCTTACAGCACCTGGTATTCCCAAGCGGTCACCCATCTAAGTACTGACCAGTCTCAACGTTGCATAACTTTGGTGATCGAGCGAGAACTGGTGTATTCAACGTGATATGGCTGTAAGACACGCACATCCGTCACAAAACGCTTACAGCACCTGGTATTCCCAAGCGGTCACCCATCTAAGTACTGACCAGTCTCAACGTTGCTTAACTTCAGTGATCGAGCCAGTTATAAAGGTTATAAGGGAGCGGCGCAAGATTCCTTCCTGAAACTAAGCAATGTAAAAAGGCAGGAAAATAACGTTAATATTAGAGCAATGTAATATCTACTCTCATTTAGGGTTGTCATTGTTGAACAGCCTTCTTCGAAGATGTAGGCAAGACTTGACGCGACATATGTATGGTTCTACAGAAGGATTCTGAGAATACCATAGACAGAACGTTTAAAATGGAGTAATAATGAAGGAATCTAAGAACTTGAAAATAACGTATGCTTATAATAAAAACGGACTGCCAAAATCTCCACTTGATAAGGAAAGAAGGCCTGGAGGATTTAAGGCTCACAGGAAGAAACGCATGAAGAAAAGCAAGAAGGAATAAGAAAATAAGCAAATTAACAAATGGGTGCAAATAGATAACAGACAGACAAAACGGGAGATATTAAAAATTAAATATATTTCTTAAAACAATAAAAGGCATGAATTCACTTGCTTTTGTCCTTAAGGACACATGGCTCAGTGGATATTGACGTTGATTAGTTCCTGTGACTTGACCCAATTGTGAGTTCAATATGAGTCGATCGCCTATATTCTGAAAGAAATGATACGTAAAAGAAGTCTCAGTCTCTTTATAGTCATGTATGGAATCTAAAATCTCCCTTTTCTGGTCGTTTCAAAACTGTTTGTTCTTTCATGAACTAAGAAATAAACCAATCCATCTAGAGCCATTAAAAGAATATGTCTGTCTCTCAGGAATTGTTATGATCAGAGAAATAAAATCGTAGAGGTTAACTGATACTACCATTACAGTCATGAATTATAAATTGTTCTCCGATCAAGCGCCTAAAACACGGGGATTGACTAAAAAATATGACAAAACGCAACCATGAAAGAAAAGGAACATCATTAATATCGCTATTGGATTTAGTTTTTTTTTATTTGTGGGGTGGATGCTGAAATCAATTTTATGGTTTTGTCACGACAAAAAGATAGACTCGTGACCTTGTGTGATTATATGTACGAAAAAGAACAGAGAAAGAAAGATAGAGAGACAGAGACAGGCAGAGACAGAGAGCATATTATAGGATAAAAGACAAAGAGAGAAATACTATAGATTATACGTAAGGAAGAAAAAGTAGGAAGCAACAAGAGAGTCAGTCTGTTAAGTGCCATACAGGATACACGCTTGGGCGATCATGTCTCGAAAGAGACATGACTGACTGGGCAGAAGATTATCCCGCAGTAGGTTGCCATTGCTTTCTGCGGTAGACTGGTTGCCAGCCAAGGCTACAGAACCCAATCTGTCCTGTCATTTGACTCATAGCTAGAGGGGGAAAAGATGTATTATACTATTAAGTAGTAATTAGTGGGGGATCAGTTTATTACTTTATAACAATAGAAAACTGATCCCCCATTTTATGCCCAATAAAAGTCTTAATCATGTTCCCAACTATTATATTCAGACAGTTAAGTGTCATACGTGATACACGCTTGGGCGATCATGTTTCGAAAGAGACATGACTGACTGGGCAAAAGATTATCGCACAGTAGGTTGCCATTACTTCCTGCGGTAGACTGGTTGCCAACCAAGGCTATTAAACCCAATCTGTCCTATTATTTGACTCATAGCTAGAGGCGAAATAGATGTATTATATTATTAAGTAGTAATTAATGTTGGATCAGTTTATTACTTCATAACAATAGAAAACTGATCCCCCATATTATGCCCAGTAGAAGTCTTAATCATGTTTCCAACTATTATATTCAGACAGTCACTTAAGTGCCATACGTAATACACTTATGGGCGATCATGTCTTTTTAGAGACATAACTGACTGGGAAGCAGTTTTGCCATTATTTTCTTGTGTAGACTGGTCGCCAGCCAATTCTAAAGAACCAAATCTGTCCTATTATTTGACTCATAGCTAGAGGGGGAAGAAATGTATTATGTTATTAAGTAGTAATAAGTGAGGGATCAGTTTATTCGTTAATTTCCGTAATATATATATATATATATATATATATATATATATATATATATACCTGCTTGCTAAAATATTTTTTGAGCAGTAGACTACTGAAAAAACGACAAACTTGATACTAACCATCATCACAACTTAACAATATATATATATATATATATTGAAAGAGAGAGAGAGAGAGAGGGAGAGGGGGGGGGGAGAGAGATAAAGAGAGAGAGAAGGGGGAGATAAAGAGAGAGAAAGAGAGAGACAAAGGGATAGAAACAGAGACAGAGAGACAGAGAAATAGACAGGCAGAGACAGTGTGAAAAAATTACCCTGACAATAAATCGGATGAAAAATGACATAAAACATTTTCAAATATTGAAGCAGAAATTTTTATAGTATTTACATTATTCGTACTATTGTCCTCAACTTTGTTGCCATTTGTTCGACGTTTCGGCCGTTGTAGGCTCTTGCCTTCTTCAGGTGCTAGGAATTTCGAACAGAACCCTTTACTACAATCACTGGTAGATGTTTTAAACGTTTATATTACATGAGAGACTTTACAGAAATGTTACTTATTCTCATAGAAGAAAAATCTATTATATTGAGCGGAAATTCATTATATCTGGTGAAAACACATTATATTAACACAAAATGCATTACACTAAGTTAAAATGCATTATATTATATTCATATATATGAAATGATTTGTTTGAACATTATTTTTGATCGATACTCGTATTTAAGTAGATATTCATTTTTTTAATTTAAACAATATCATATATTTATATCTACTGGCCTGATTATTTACGATAAATCTTTATTACGAAAATGTGTGTCATTCGGCAGGATTCGAACCAGCGACCCCTATCCACATAGAGGAGACTACCCCATTTAACTAAACAACCTCTAAGACCTCTCGACCACCAATGTCCTCCATTCTAAATGAGGTTTTAATCAAGCCTATATAACACAATTTTCGATTCATCTCAACAACCATATCTGCTCTGAAATGTATCGTAATGTCAACATGTTACGGAAATTAGCGAAACTTGGTTATAAACAACCGACAATTTGAAATGATTTGTTTGAACATTATTTTTGACTGATACTCGCATTTAAGTAGATATTCTGTTTTTTTTAATTAAACAGTATTATATATTTATATCTACTGGCCTGATTATTTACGATAATCATCATGTTACGGAAATTAACGAAGATTAACGAAACTTTGTTATAAACAACCGACAATTTGAAATGATTTGTTTGAACATTAAATACGAGGATCGATCAAAAGTAATGTTCAAACAAATCATTTCAAATTGTCGGTTGTTTATAACAAAGTTTCGTTAATCTTCGTTAATTTCCGTAACATGATGATTATCGTAAATAATCAGGCCAGTAGATATAAATATATAATACTGTTTAATTAAAAAAAACAGAATATCTACTTAAATACGAGTATCGATCCAAATATATATATATCTATATATATACTGTCCTGATTATTTACGATACATTTTTATTACGAAAATGTGTGTCATTCAGCAGGATTCGAACCTGCGACCCCGATTCACATAGGGGAAGCTGCCATTTGATCTGGCAACGTCTTAGATCTCTCGACCACGAATGACTTCCATTCTAAACGTAAGTTCGAATCCTTCCGAATGACATACATTTTCGTAATAAAATTTAAATATTTAGGCCAGTATATAAACGAGTTATTACGTGAAATAACTCGTTTACAAATGTAGAATATTTCAAAGTTCTACAATACAATTGCATTGAACACTTTTTAATACAAATGTGCACTGGTCTAATTTTGTTATTACCAAAAACTTAGTAATTAAACAGTCACATATATATATATATATATATATATATATATATATATATATATATATATATATATATATTCGGGCAGCAATTTTTCTTTGAAATATCATTCATTAAAAAAACTGGCAATGAAAATTAATTAAGTAACACACAGAACACGTGAAAAAATGGCAATACTCGAAACAAAAACACCCTTGAAAATGGCTACAGAAGAGTCAAAAAACGCTTGGGACAACAAAATTAATAGGCAATTTTTATAGTCTTTAACTTCAATAAAATGGAAAAAAATTAGAATGCTGGAAAAACTGAATAAAAATGAATTACATTTTTCTTCTCAGCCGCATTAAACTAAACACACACACACACACACACACACACAAACACAAACATACAAACACAAGCTCGCACACAGATAGAGAAATATATGCACAAACACAAATGCACACACAAATACAAACACGTGATACACGCACAGAAGCATACAGACACAAACACACAGACACAAAAACACACACAAACACACGCAAACACACACATAAAATCACAAACACACACACAGACAGACACATACACACGCACAAACACATATATATAAGAAAAATTAAGGCAGACACGTTATTTCATGGGAAATCGGTGGTGTGGGCCTATTTCAGGCTAGCCATCATCAGCTTCTGTCGTTATTGTACCAAGGATTTTATTTCGTGTAAAATTCTTTATACAATAAAGACGGAAGCTGATGATGGTTCGCCTGAAATAAGCCCATACTTCCGATTTACCATGAAATAACGTGTCTGCCTTAATTTTTTTTTTATATTTGCTCTATATGTATTTATATACATATATATTTAGAGCTCTCTTAGAGAGTTATCCTACTACTGTATGTACAGGATACTTCCTTTCCGATTCTTCTATATTTAAAACATATGCTGATATATATATATATATATATATATATATATATATGACAACAGGTTTGCTGCGAAATAGATCGTATTACTCATATTGTTAAATTAAACAAACAAATTTAACATTGAGTTCTTTTGAGTTCGTCTCTATCGGAATTGACATGAATTAAATACCAAATATTCGACGTTATATCTATCTATATATCTATATATATATATATATAGGGGGTAGACAAAATAACGGAAACTCCTTGAAATTTCAAGCCAATTTATCTTAGTACGCAGTAAGAAACCTTTTGGTAGTAATTACAGCTTGAATTCTTCATGAAATTGACTTGTTCAAAGTACGAATTTTTTCCAGCGGAATTTCTCCTTCATTCTTCAAATAAATAAAACTACCTCCAATTCTTTCAGCAATGATGGTAGAGGATACCGACTTCTTATTTGTTTTCCTAAAATGAACCATAAATGTTCAATGATCTTAAGATCAGGGAACTGCGAGATAACCTTCACTCGTATAAATGGGTCGATTATCATCTTGAAATATGATATTTCCATACGGAAACAGTTTCTGAACCATAGGATGAGGTTGATCAAAATTCTTAAATAATCCTCACTGTTAATTTTAATTAATTTATTTAAATAATATCTATAAAAAATCACAAATTTTAGCAAAACAAGAAAAAAATTAAGTACTACTAATATTAATTAGTAGATAGACTAAACTATCGCCCGGTTCACACACCACCCACGTCTAGTGAACAGGTGAAGAGGCTCATCCCTTGTTTCCTGTTTAGGATGTAGTTTCCGGTTTTCTCTTTTCCATTCTTCTCACTTTTTGTTTTTTTCAATTGGAGTAGATAGACTAAATTATCGCCCAATTCACACTCCACCCATGTCTATTGAACAGGTGAAGAGGCTCATCTCTTATTTCCTGTTTAGGATGCGGTTTCCGGTTTTCTCTTTCCCAATCTTCTCACTTTTTTTTTTCAATTAGAGTAGATAGACTAAACTATCGCCCGGTTCACACTTAACCCACGTCTATTGAACAGGTGAAGAGGCTCATCCCTTGTTCCCTGTTCAGGATGGGGTTTCCGGCTTTCTCTTTTCCAATCCTTTCACTCCTATGTAGCCCCCTGCACATCAGTGCCTTTACCGCCTTGCTCGGGGTGATATGATCAAAAAAAAAAAATATTAGATCAACAGACATAAAAATAGACAAGCTTTTGACAACTTAATCAAATTTTCTAAATTATATTACTAGTTGTTTTCATTATGTCTGCCACCCTCTGTCGATATATATATATATATATATATATATATATATATATATATATATATAAACTTATTTATAAATGGAACTTTGTCTGTGTGTGTCCGTTACCTATAGACTCCGAAACGGCTGAACCGATTTTCTTGAAAATTTACACAGTTGTACTATAAACGTCTGCGAGTGTTCTTAGCTAGCTTTTGTGACGAGGTAACCCCAATAAATATCGAAAATCTATAATCGAAAAAATCGGGTTATAGAATGAGTGGTTCGATTTTAATCAAATTTGATACAATCATAGACAAAGACATGAGAATTTTACTCCCGATGGGTACGATAAGTTTTCATGGACTTACTTAGGTTATTTTATTCTTGGATGACTTATTTTACTCCGATATTGGAAATCGATACCAGGATATCCTACCGGGTCTGATCAAAATCAGTTTTTCAGGCATTTTTTTTTAGTTTTTGCTTCGAGTTTTGCTCTAAGTAGGTATAATTGTAGTTCTTAGTCTCAGCCATAATACCTTTTACTCAGAGGACTTATTTAGCCTTCAAAATTCAGTTTACGATGAAAAAACCTATTTGATATCGATACCAGGAAATATCAATTTGACTTACATCCATTCACTTTTCTTTCAGTCTACGGTTTTGCTTTAACTGGAAACAACTATTGCGTTTTAGTCTTTCGTTTCAACGTCCAAAGAGTCTGAGCTCCAGGACCATGGATTAGTTTTAAAGCTTTCATTACTCCCGAACAACGCCGGGCTATACTGCTAGTATATATATATATGTATATATATATATATATATATATATATATATATATATATATATATAAAACATGTTTTGTTGAATGTTGTAGACATATTTTATGTACTTATTTATACATTGATTTTCTAGTTGTTAGCTCCTTGATTGAGGGGAAATCAATGAAGGAAGACGGCGTATTATTTTTTTAACCCAAGTACTTTCAATCTTTTTTAAGATCATCTTTAGAGTTAAATTACAAAGACAAACATTTTATTGTAAATGTAATAAACAGAAAGACACACTTAAATGTGTTTGTGCAATTCTGCTGATTTTTTCTAAAAAATCTTTGTGACATTTAAAAAGTAAGTTTCAAACACGCGTTAACGCGCACATGTTATTATTATATTATAAATAATTCTTCACCGACAGGGGCGCAGAGATACTTTCAAAATCAGTTAATGCTGACAAAGAAAGCATTTATTCAACAGTCTGTTGTTATGGTTTCTTCTGTGCGTGGCTATAGATGGAATTGAATATAGAAATGGTTAGAATGTTCAGATATTGTGTAGGAATGATATTTGGGTCTGAGAAATGGACAGTGTTTTTCACCCCCCCAAGCAAGGCAATATAGTCACTAGACCATAACGGGGTGACTGAGTTAGAGAATAGAACAAAAAAAAAAACAAAAAAAAAAACTACAATTAACGAGAGGGAACAATAAAAGAACAAGAATTGAAAAGACAGAATATAACGATTGAAATTTCATTTAAATTGTTGGAAGAATAAAATTGACTGGGCAGTAAAAAGCTGGAAGAGAGTTCCACGAGTGAGAAATGCGAGTTGTTGGTTGTTTTTTTTTTATGGCAAATCTACCTCAGCGGGTCATTTATTGCCAACTGAACTTTATTTATTTATTGCTGGTAATACCTTTTTCATTCAACAATTTATTGTTGTTTATATAAGTTTTTGTGTCTAGTAATACATTTTTATTTTCGAGATTCATTTGGGATTTTTTTTTTAAGGGCAGGGCCCCCAAGTCCTACCCTTGTTATTTAACCCATAGCTGGAGGGAAGGGACGGATTAATACCTTTCCCCAAGGGTACCAGTGCTTAACTGAATGCAAGGTATTCAACTGGAATTCGAACTCGGCTCACCGATTTCTCTTTCCGAGCCGATCTCCACTGCACCACAACACACATCCGTCACTAAACGCTTACAGCACTTGGTATTCCCAAGCGGTCACCCATTTAAGTACTGACCAGGCTCAACGTTGCTTAACTTCGGTGATCGAGCAAGAACCGGTGTATTCAACGTGATAGGCCGTAAGCCTAGAAATGCGAAGGAAGTAACTGTTAGCATAGAGTTTACGGTTACATCGCCATTTAAAATGAACAAGAGACAAAGCGAAATGACAATAGGAATTAATCTACCCATTTAGAAAATCATTAGGGCGGTTAGCAATATAGAAATATTCTTATTTTGGAAGGCATTTCGAAACCCAAATCTATAGTCAGAAGGCGACAATAAAATACGGGCCTAAGGATGCGAAATATTGCAAAAAAAAAAAAAAATCGATAAATAATAAGTTGACGAAACTCTGTCGTAAAATTTAATTATTGAAATAAATTTCATAGGAGGCTCCACTGTGAAGTATTTTTGGTTAATGATAAAACTCCTGATTTTTTTTTTTACAATCGTTTCACCAGTACTGCCACTGGTGCACAAGGGGCTACATGAGAGAAGGAAAGAGGAACAAGTTATATGGGGTGGTATCAGAAAATGAATAATTGAATCACAGAAATACAGATGTGAAGAGATTTACGTGAGAGTAGATTGAAAAGGGAAAAGAACAACCTGTAGTGGGTGTCGGGGAAAGAATAAGTGAAAATTGGGAGTCAAGGAGGTAAGAGATGGCGATTGACGTTGTATTTAAACTCTTGGAGATTGTAGCTAGAAGGGAAAGCAGTTAGTTCTACAGACGGAACGTGCGAGAAAGAAGCTGCGGGAGTAGAAGTGTCAGCTGCATTTGGTTGTTTTGACGATAAACGGGTGGGATTTTGTTGCCAGTCTTGTTGCTTAAATAAAATCTTGTAGAGGGGGCACCAGGAGTTAAGCTCGTTGGAGCAGAAGCCATGAGTATATTTGTAGAAGAGACAGAGGGAAGCCACATCCCGTTGGATAGAAAGTGGTTGGAGTTGAGCTGCCAGGTCGGGATTGATTACATTGCAGATTCTTTTCTGGAGCCTGTTGAAAACCCTGAGATTAGTAGCTGGAGCCTGTCAAAAAGAGGCGACTGCATTTGACTGTTTTGACTGTAAAAGGATGTGACCTACTTGCCGGTCTAGTAGCTTAAGTAAATTCGTGTAGAGAAGGCACCGGGGAGCTAAGCTCGACACAACAAAACCGTGAAAATATTTGTAGAAGAGACAGAAGGAAACCACATCCCGTCGGTGAGAAAGTAACTGGAGTCGAGATGCCAGATCGGGATTGATTACATTGCAGATTCTCCTTTGAATTTTGTCAAGCATCCTGAAATGAATGCCAGGTGTGACCGACCAGATATGTCAACAGTATTCAATGCACGGACGGATGGCAAACTTGTATCTATAAAAGATGGACTCAGACGGAAAAAAATTGGTCTAGTAAAGAAAACTCATAAGTTATAGGTTAAATAACAGGAGAGATTGGGTTTTTATAGCCTTGGTCGGCAACCAGTCTACTGCAGAGAACAATGGCAACCTACTGCGGGATAATCATCTGCCCAGTCAGTCATGTCTTTTTCGAGACATGATCACCCAATGCGTGTATCACGTATGGCAGATAACTAACTGACTGAATATAATAGTTAGAAACATAATTAAAATTTCTACTAGGCATGAAGTGGGGGATCAGTTTTATGTGGTTATGAAGTAATAAACTGATCCCTCTCTAATGACTACTTAATAATATAATAAATCTCTTTCTCTTCTAGTAATAGCACAGAGTGTGTTCTATAGCCTTGGCTGGCAACTAGTCTACCGCAGAGAGCAATGGCAACCTACTGCGGGATAATCATCTGCCCAGTAAGTCATATCTCTAAAGAGACATGATCGCCCAAGGCCTGTATCACGCATGGTACTTAACTGACTGACTGAATATAATAGTTGAAAACATGATTAATTTTTTTACTGGACATAAAGTGGGGGATAGGTTTTATATTGTTATGCAGTAATAAACTGATCACCCACTAACTACTACTTAATAATATAATACATCTCTTCTCCCTCTAGCAATGAGTCAAATAATAGGACAGATTGGGTTCTATAGCCTTGGCTGGCAACCAGTCTACCGCAGAAAGCAATGGCAACCTACTGCGGGATAATCATCTGCCCAGTAAGTCATATCTCTAAAGAGACATGATCGCCCAAGGCCTGTATCACGCATGGCACTTAACTGACTGTCTGAATATAATAGTTGAAAACATGATTAATTTTTTTACTGGACATAAAGTGGGGGATAGGTTTTATATTGTTATGCAGTAATAAACTGATCACCCACTAACTACTACTTAATAATATAATATATCTCTTCTCCTTCTAGCAATGAGTCAAATAATAGGACAGATTGGGTTCTATAGCCTTGGCTGGCAACCAGTCTACCGCAGAAAGCAATGGCAACCTACTGCGGGATAATCATCTGCCCAGTAAGTCATATCTCTAAAGAGACATGATCGCCCAAGGCCTGTATCACGCATGGCACTTAACTGACTGACTGAATATAATAGTTGAAAACATGATTAATTTTTTTACTGGACATAAAGTGGGGGATAGGTTTTATATTGTTATGCAGTAATAAACTGATCACCCACTAACTACTACTTAATAATATAATATATCTCTTCTCCTTCTAGCAATGAGTCAAATAATAGGACAGATTGGGTTCTATAGCCTTGGCTGGCAACCAGTCTACCGCAGAAAGCAATGGCAACCTACTGCGGGATAATCATCTGCCCAGTAAGTCATATCTCTAAAGAGACATGATCGCCCAAGGCGTGTATCACGCATGGCACTTAACTGACTGACTGAATATAATAGTTGAAAACATGATTAATTTTTTTACTGGACATAATGTGGGGGATAGGTTTTATATTGTTATGCAGTAATAAACTGATCACCCACTAACTACTACTTAATAATATAATACATCTCTTCTCCCCCTAGCAATGAGTCAAATAATAGGACAGATTGGGTTCTATAGCCTTGGCTGGCAACCTACTGCGAGATAATGATCTGTCTAACCATACCTCAAGAGGGCTGCCACAAACATATACATCTAAAAGTTGTGTTTGGTGAACATATCTTGCATATTAACGCAGAAATTAACATAGAGTAGCAACAGAAATTCTGTAGTCAATTCACGTAAGATCAGCCATGGTGTCGGGCAACTGATACACAAAGTGCAAACACTGACCGATTTGCAGTTTAACTCAGGCGGCCATTCAGGCAATTATTAAGTATGGTATGCGTGTCATCTGCGCAATTTCATGATAGTGATGACAGTTTAATGACACTTAATGACAGTTTATTGAATATACACATGCCGTAAAATTATATTTTGTATTTATTTTAAAGGTTACTTGAAAGTTACCATATTGTTTTGATGATTAAAATCTTCACTTTAAGATAACGCGTAATTAAAAAAAGAACTGTGTAATATACGGTATTAATATGTTATAGGAATTGATGCCGACTTTAATATTTTACAAGTAGACCTGACAAATTTTAAATATTCGCTAAGATACAATATACAGCACCTACCGGTGGTTGTAGGTTGTTTGCTAGACAAAGCACATGGAAATAACTTAGTGTCTCAATATACAAGTAAATGATGTGACTTTATGTCGTTTTGGTACGGGTTATCGTATACTGTAGCCTAACTTTATTTACTGGTTTTAGGCCACTTGTAGCCTACTGTATGTTTGGGGGTCGACCTATACGATATGTATAGTCCTACAATTTATGATATATAAACTCCCCAGAAGAAGGAATGGTAGATAAAAGTGCTTGCACAAAGGAAACCTCAATAAAGAAATTAAGCAGTTTTTAATAGCGGCCGAAATAATGAAGTTTTTAATTGCAACCGATACCATGAAGATTTAATAGTGACCGAAATCATGAAATTTTTGGATGGCGGCCAAAACCATGAAGTTTTTAATGGCGGCCGAAATAATAAAGTTTTTAATAGTGGCCGAAATCATGAAGTTTTTAATGGCGGCTGATATCATGAAGGTTTTTGATGGCGGACAAAACCATGAAGTATTTAATAGTGGCCAAAACCATGAAATTTTTGATGGCGGCTAAAACCATGAAGTTTTTAATGTCGGCCGATACCATGAAGTTTTTAATAGTGGCCGAAACCATGAAGTTTTTAATAAGGGCCGAAATAATGAAGTTTTTAATGGCGGCCGAAACCATGAAGGTTTTAATGGCGGACGAAAACAACGCATGAAGACCACTACACTTAAAAACAAGAAAACCATTCTATTGACGGGACAGAAATAAAGATGAAATAGTGAACCATAAAACCGGAGAATATATAGCATATAAGCGAGAAAAATACAATAATAATCATAATTAAATAGAGAAGATGATCTACTGAGAACTGTGAAACTGATTGCTTGTTCAATCTGTAAACAATTGGTTGTGTGATGTGATGGGTCGGAACAAAAAATCGAAAGAGACAAGACTGACTTTGACTCATAGCTAGGTGGAGAAGAGATGTATTATATTATTAAGTAGTAATTAATGGGGGATCAGTTTATTACTTCATAACAACATAAAACTGATCCCCCACTTCATGCCTAGTAGAAATTTTAAATATGTTTCCATTTATTATATTCAGTCAGTCAGTTATGTACCATACGTGATACACGCTTTGGTCGATCATGTCTCGAAAGAGATATGACTGACTGGGCAGATGATTATCTCGCAGTAGGTTGCCATTGCTCTCTGCGGTAGACTGGTTGCCGACCAAGGCTATAAAATCCCAATCTGTCCTGCTATGCAACTCATAGATAGAGGGGGGAAAGATGCATTTTATTATTAAGTAGCAATTAGTAGGGGATCAGTTTATTACTTCATAACAACATAAAACTGATGTCCCACTTTATGCCCAGTAGAAGCCTTAATCATGTTTCCAACTATTATATTCAGTCAATCAGTTAAGTGCCATACGTGATACACGCTTTGGTCGATCATGTCTCGAAAGAGACATGACTGACTGGGTAGAGGATTATCCCGCAGTAGGTTGCCATTGCTTTTTGCGGTAGACTGGTTGCCAGCAAAGGCTATAGAACCCAATCTTTTCTATTTTTTAACCAATAACTGGAGGGAAGAGATGGATTAATACCTTTCCCAAGAGTATTGGTTCGCGAGTGAATGCAAGGAATTCAACTTGAATTCGAATTCAGCATCCCGAGTTGTCATTTCGAGTCGATATCCACTGCACCACAACGCACATCCCATGGGTAATATTGCGTAACTTAATTAACGAACCTGTTTAATAGGATGGTAGAAAATGAAAAGTGGGGAGACATACTAAAACGAATTCGACGATTTGGGGCGCCATGATGGCCCACGGACCCGGAACATTAAAAAGATGTCTAAAGTCAATTAAATTACTAGATAATGGTTTTATATTATTCATTACTTGCGTACAACGTGGTGCAAATTTATTAAAACAACTGTTTTTTTTTCTTTTACCAAACGGTCACTGCTATACCCACTGGACTGACATGGAGTAATCGATGTCTTTTTTTTCTCAGATTAAGTCATTTGCAGTGGTGTTCAACAATGTGAATCCATTTTCTGGGTGTAGAATGAAATTTGTTTGATCTTAAAAATGACTACATCAGATTTTATCACGCCCAGACAATATTGTCTCGACTGTCGATTAGTTGTCCTACGGCCATTATCTGAAATGGACGTTACTCCAAGGAAACGTAAGAAAATTGTAACGCTGCACGAACACACTGGCAAGCTTTACAGAGAGATCGCGGAAATTGTTTGTGTCAACCTTTCAACTGTCAGTCGTGTCATAAAGGTCAATAAACAAACTGGATTTATCAGTCCAAAACGTAAAAGAAAATTGCATTTATTTACGCTCAAATTTCTAGGGATTAATACCTTTGGGAAAGGTATTAATCCGTCTCTTCCCTCCAGTTAACTGTTCCCCCCTCTAGCTATGAGTCGCATAGCAGCACAGATTGGGCTGAATATGATAGCTGGAAACATGATTAAGGCTTCTACTGGGCATAAAGTGGGGGATCAGCTTTATATTGTTACGAAGTAAGAAACTGATCCGCCGCTAATTACTACTTAATAATATAATACATGACTTCCTCATCTACCTATGAATCAAATAATAGGACAGATTGGGTTCTATAGCCTTGGCTGGCAAACAGTCTACCGCAGAAAGCAATGTTAACCTACTACGGGATAATCTTCAGAGACGACGTATACGTGACCAGGGAAAGTGCGAAAGATTTTAGTAAGACTTTATTCGTTTTGTTTAAATTAATTTAAACAAGGGTGTATATCATTTGTATGTTTCACGAGAAGCAATTCTCAAACTTTCTTTTTAATGTGGCTGTTTTGACGATGCAGAATAAAAAATGAAGACATTATAGAAAGAGCCAAAGTCGACACTTCCACGTGACAGTCAGCTGCTAACGTCATGTGACGATAATGTTTTCTTGAAATGAATGTAATCACAGCACCTGGTATGTGTGCAAGTGTCTGTCCAAGCAAGAACCGAGATCTCAGTTGTGTGGGCGTACATTGCATTCTGATCTACAATCACAGTAGAAAATAAGAAAGAAAAAAAGAAAAAAAATTACTAAAAATCAAGGGTTTGCTGAGAGTAAAAGATAATGAAAAGACTTTAATGAGAAGAGTTTAGTGAAAGTAAAATAAAACAAACAACAGATGGAACAGAGAAGATGGCGACTGGCGTTGCATTCTTGAAGATTTTAGGTAGATGGAACCAGGAATTCGGAAGAGTTCCGATAGTGAGAAGCGCCAGAAAAGAAATTATTTGAATAGAAGATACGATTGCATCTAGCTAGTCCAAGAGTAAAAGAGAAAACGCTGCCCAAATACACAATATTAGATTACATGAAATTATGGTCTCGTTTGCCGACTGAGCTCTCTAGAAGGGAAAATTTTAAAAACAGTATCTGTTTTCTGCGATTTAGGCGTTCCTCTTTAATTATGAATTAAGTTCTCATGGTTACTGGCTACACGTTAAAATCACCAATCTTTTTCAGCTGTGCGCTGATAGTTTGGAGTTAGAATCGCTAAATGATTCCAACTCGACCGAGTTTTGATCCCGGCTGGAAGCAATCGGATGTCTAGCCACATTGATGAGCTGTGATACAGCGAAACAGGCTTGTATGTGGATGACTATATATATACATATATATGTTATGCAAAGATTTCTAGATATGGAAAAAAGAAACTTTTTTTTTTTGTCAATTTTGTGTGAGCCTGTTCTAGTATGAAATTCTTATATATGGAGAATAGGTGGACATTAAAGTCATAAATCGGCCAATATATTTCGTTTTTATATTTGAACTCAAGTCGGGAAAGGTTGATTGAATAAAAGCAACCATCATCTCTGTCGGCAAAATAAAAGAAACAAAATGTCTGCGGAATTAATTCTTTTTGAAATCTGAAAGAAAATAAGAAACGAAAAATAATGAAAACATTTTTTTTTGTTTTATTTTTCATTTTTGATTTTCATTTCACATTGGAAATAACGAAGAATACATGTTAAATGTTGTTTCTGAAAGCGAGGCTTGGATTATGAGCAGGTACAGAGTAATAAAACGCACTGTAGCGAATTTAATCGTTTTATTCGACCTCAGAAGGAAAAACTGAATAAATCTCTCACAGGACCGTCAAGATTAGGTTATTTTCTAGGGAAAAAAGGCAGTAGAGGTACTTATCATTATCTCCAGACTTATGTTTTTGTTTTCTGTCTTTTACATATATACGTACATCTCTTTTTTCTTTTTAAGGGGATGTTGAAGGATGGAAAATTCGAAGATGGCAACCAAGAGCGGAAGCTGAGAGAATAGAAGACACCGAATAAAAAAAAAAAAGATGCAGTTTGGTAAAAAACATGAAAGAACAGAAAGGGGGGGGGTAAATAATAAAGAAAAGAAGATAAAAATGTAAACCAAGGAAAATGAAGAATAAAAATGGCGAGAAGATTAAAAAATGTTGAAGAAGACATGTCGATATTTTACGGACGGATGAGTTAAAGGTTCATTGCAAATCCATTGTCGATTCAGAGAATTTTTGTATTTTGTGCCTCAAACTGCGGCAAAAGAGAATTGGGCGGTTTACATTCTGGTTTGGTTCTTACTTTCCATTTTCAATTTTTATTTAGTTTTCGATTTCATAGATTTGTGCGGTACTCTTTCAAGAAATAAAAATATATATAGGAATAAACTGAAATAGATAGATAGATAGATAGATAGATAGATAGATAGATAGATAGATAGATATGATCAGATTAAGATAGATAGATAGATAGACAGATAGATAGATAGATATGAACAGAATGAGATAGATAGATAGATAGATAGATAGATAGATATGAACAAAATGAGATAGATAGATAGATAGATAGATAGATAGATAGATAGATAGATAGAATAGATAGATATGAACAGAATAGATAGCTAGAATAGTGAACAGAATAGATAGATAGATAGATAGATAGATAGATAGATAGATAGATAGATAGATAGTAATAGAATGAGATAGAATGAGATAGATAGATAGATAGATAGATAGATAGATAGATATGAACAAAATCAGATAGATATGAACAGAATGAGATAGATAGATAGATAGATAGATAGATAGATATAGAACAGAATGAGATAGATAGATAGATAGATAGATAGATAGATAGATAGATAGATAGATATGAACAGAATGAGATAGATAGATAGATAGATAGATAGATAGATAGATAGAATGAACAGAATAGATAGATAGATAGATAGATAGATAGATAGATAGATAGATAGATAGATAGATAGATATGAACAGATTCAGATAGATAAATAAAGGAAATAATTTTTACGGTATTACTCTCTGCTAGCAGTTTGTACCAAAGCGTAAAAAAGTCTACGCTCTTCTAATCGATGATAAATCGCCGGTTCACTGTTAACATCGCTCGTGGTTGTTGAATCTACTCCTAAGTGGTGGATGTTGACACGCCTATATGCAGTAGTGCACTGATGCCGTATTGTGTTAAAAGCCTCCTATGAATTTCAGCCCCTGACACATCTTTCGACCAGAGAAAACGGTTCACTGCTCTTTGTTCATCTTTGATACACACTGTTAGCGGAGCGGTCATGTATACACTGCAAAATCGAAAAATACTAACGCTGCACTTTAAAATATTTATTTATCTGTCAATAGCTTAGTCATATGTTAAATGGGCGTTAGTTTATTTTGAAAACAGACATATATTTTTGTAATTATATGATTGCAGGGGGTTACATCGGAGGAAAGTTATGAGAAAGAGTGACAGGTCATAGGGGATGCCAGGAAATGGGTAAGAGAATGATGAGAATACTGATGAGAGTGGAGTGGACAGAGAACGGAGCATAGAGAGGATACACGTATATATATATATATATATATATATATATATATATAAACACGCACATATAAATGTATGCATGTATGTATGTATATATAGTGATTTTAATCGATAACACAATAATACTCACCCATACACACAGTAAAAAGAACCTTCAGATATTGGAGGCCATCTACATCAAATCAAAGCAACCCACACTTAATAAATTAACATTTCTATCTGGTCACAACACATTACACTGCATTTAGACAGGTGGTTCTGTTAACATTTTGGTCTCTCACGCAGTGTGATGTCATAGAACCGCATTACAAATTTACGAACTGCGTCTGCTATTCGGAGACTGTTATCGTTGCTTAGCAATGTTTCATATCAACACAAGATAAAATCAACTTTGATGGTGGTTGGCTTTATGTTAACGTCACTATAACCTCTCTGAAGATGGCTCATTTGGGCCAAAAGCTTAGAAACAGCATAATTAAAAAATATCCAAATGTTGGACAATTTTGTTTACAACGGCTCATGATTAAACATAATAGACATTCATTGTCTTGTTATATTTAACAGTATATATATATATATATATATATATATATATATATATATATATATATAGTGTATGATTTATTTTACTAAACGCATTGTGATAACCTTCAAGACCTAACCATACACCTAATATACACAATGCTTACACAAGTTCTCTAGAGAGGACAATTTTAAAAATAGTTACTTCTTCGATTTACGCATTACTCAGCATATATATATATATATATATATAACACACTAAAATTTACCATCTCTTATTCCATGCGCCTATCGCTTAGGTAGTAGAGACTCCATCTGGAAGCAAGTGAAAGTCTAGCCACATTGATGAGCTGTGGTACAGCGAAACAGGCTGGTAGATGACTAATATATATTCCTCTTTGTCATACACTTTTCCCTAATATTGTTTTTGATACATAAATATATATTTCGTTATTTCATATAAATAGTGGATTCAATGGGTAAATTGTCGCCATTTTATATTTTCTGTTTCTGGCAAAGCCACAGTATAGCAGAGTCAGTTGAGCACCATCTATGAGAAAAGGAGCACTATGATACAATTTTCTCCTTTAGAAATTTCGAAACGGCATTTTGTACTGATTGGCATTTGCACCGGAATTTTCACTACAAACATTTCAGAGTGTTTGTGTGTCCATGTGAGGAAAGTGCAGAGGATTCGTAAAACGTTAGATAAGTCTAATGATGATTACAAACGTATTTGGCTTGATCACGAGAAACGGCGACACACACTATCTATCTATCTATCTATCTATCTATCTCAGTTTATTCGTATCTATCTATCTATCTATCTATCTCAGTTTATTCGTATCTATCTATCTATCTATCTATCTATCTATCTATCTATCTATCTAGTTTATTCGTATCTATCTATCTATCTATCTATCTATCTATCTATCTATCTATCTATCTATCTCTGTTTATTCGTATCTATCTATCTATCTCAGTTTATTCGTATCTATCTATCTATCTATCTATCTATCTATCTATCTATCTATCTACCTATCTATCTATCTCAGTTTATTCGTATCTATCTATCTATCTATCTATCTATCTATCTATCTATCTATCTCAGTTTATTCGTATCTATCTATCTATCTATCTATCTATCTATCTATCTATCTATCTATCTCAGTTTATTCGTATCTATCTATCTATCTATCTATCTATCTATCTATCTCAGTTTATTCGTATCTATCTATCTATCTATCTCAGTTTATTCGTATCTATCTATCTATCTATCTATCTATCTATCTATCTATCTATCTATCTATCTAAGCCAATTGGTATCTATCTATCTATCTATCTATCTATCTATCTATCTATCTATCTATCTATCTAACTTGGTATTGGTATCTATCTATCTATCTATCTATCTATCTATCTATCTATCTATCTAAGGCCTTGGTATCTATCTATCTATCTATCTATCTATCTATCTATCTATCTAAGTTTATTCGTATCTATCTATCTATCTATCTATCTATCTATCTATCTATCTCATCTATCAGTCTCCTCATATCTATCTATCTATCTATCTATCTATCTATCTATCTATCTATCTATCTCAGTCTCCTCTATATCTATCTATCTATCTATCTATCTATCTATCTATCTCAGTCTGTTTCTATCTATCTATCTATCTATCTATCTATCTATCTATCTATCTATCTCAGTCTCCTCATATCTATCTATCTATCTATCTATCTATCTATCTATCTATCTATCTCAGTCTCCTCATATCTATCTATCTATCTATCTATCTATCTATCTATCTATCTATCTATCTATCTATACTAGTGATGTTGCCGCTAAATTTCAATATATAGTAAGATGCTAATATAATTCGTTTATTGAAGCCATATTGTTTTATTAGAAAACGTCTGTCTGAACTTCGATGCTTTTGCTACTCTTTATTATGTCTTTTAGCAGAAAACCCATCTCCCTTTTCATTTAATCTGGATATAATAAAGAAAGGTGTGAAACTTCGTAATGAACCAACTCTTCTTCAGAAGGAATTGTTTCTTGTCGTGTGTTCGATGTCTGTCAAAACTATATTTGATTACGAGATCTGATATATTTGTGTCCGCTCCTGTATAAACAGATTGATTAAATCTAATCTTCGGCTTGCTGAAATATTTTTGCTGCAAATCATTCCACATACAAGAAACATTTTTTTCTGCCTGGAGTGAAGAAAGAAGCCTTTCTCTGGAAAATTAATTTTGTGAAAATTCTGTGACATAGAAACCTGGAAGCTTTTCCGAACGGTGTAAACTTAAAGCACAAATCTTCAAAGCAAAGATCTATCACTTTTGTCTTCTAAATCCAGCGTGCTTGCAGCCATATCGCGTTAAAATACTGGTTCTTGTACAGTCACCAAAATGAGACATAGAGCCTGGTCAGTACCTTGATCTATGATCGCCTGGCAATAGCAGGTATTCTAAGCTTCAATATACAATTGGTGTAATGGATAACGGATCGAGCCCGGTTCATTATATTATGCGTAATTGCCCATAAGAAATGCATAAACCCACCTTTTCTGCCCCTAGCTATGGGTTAATTAGGAGGACTTGTATCAGTATATCAAAGATTTTTCTAAAATATCTTACAATCTAACAATATTTTATGGCTTTAAATAACCTACTAAAGTTGATGAACCGGTTCATTATATTCAGTTATGCGTAAGTACCCTTAGGAAAAACATAAATCCACCTTTTCTGCTCCTAGCTATTGGTTAATTAGCAGGACTTATCAGTATCAAAGATTTCTCCAAAACTAATTCCAATCTAACAAAATTTTATGGCTTTAAATAACCTACTAAAGGTTGAGGAATCGGTTCATTATATTCAGTTATGCGTAAGTACCCTTAGGAAAAGCATGAATCCACCTTTTCTGTCTCTAGCCATGGGTTAATTAGCAGGACCTTTATCAGTATATCAAAGATTTTTCTAAAACATCTTACAATCCAACACTATTTTATGGCTTTAAATAACCTGCTAAAGGTTGATCAGCCGTAAAAAAAATAAAAATTAAAGTTTATCTGACCTCTGAACTGAATGCATGGTCATCAATACAACGAGGAGTCCAAAATGCCAACTACAGGCGGGGAATACTAAAATCAAATAGATACAGAAATTTAAGTACCTGGGAAGTTTTCTAACAGAGGATCGAAAGTGTGACACTGAGATCCGAAGACGATTTGGCATGGCTAAGGATGCATTCCAGAAGCTGAGTAGAGTATTAAGAGACAGGAAAATTTTCGCTAGAAACAAAGAAGAGAGTACTGGATGGCACTGTGATGTCTGTTCTTCAATATGGAAGTGAATATTGGACGATCTCCTCAAAAATAAAAGACACTTGAAGCAACCAAAATGTTGTTCTACAGAAGGATACTGAGAATAAGATGGACCAAACATGTGAGCAACGATGAAGTTTTGGAGGGGGAGGAAACGAAAAGGAATCTGATACTTAACCGGAAAAGACAGCTGGAGTTCCTGGAACACGTAATGAGGAAGGAGGGCTTAGAGGATCAGATACTTACAAGTCAGTTAGAGGGAAAGAGAAGCAGGCGAGAGCAACATACTTGTTGTGCTTGAGCAAGTGGATGGCAGAGTGGGGTTTGGGAAGAGTAAGAGGAGAAAGCGTGGTAAGGATAGGGAGACGTGGGAGGTCTTGATCACCTACGTCCTGAGGGGATTCGGCATGAAGAATAAGAAGAAGAAAAAGATCTTTAATCAACAAAACAACCATGTCTTCTATTTCTCGTGACTATTCCGGAAGTGTGTTATCATGACACTCCACAACTTTCTATCATTTGAAACAATTTGTAATATTTTTGTTCTGCTCCCCATTTAAACAAACTTCTTGTAGTTTACTCACTGTTTCTCTTTTGCCTTTGTTCTACTCTTATTCACTCAGTATAAGGCACAAGAACCATTCATGGTAGAGGAAATTGAATAACAGATAACTTGAGACTTGAATTGATTAAAATTTTAATGACCGAGGAAGCACACTCTCAGGAGTCCATTGCAAAAATGACCGTCTGGGAATAGCAGGTATTCTATGCTTCAATATACAATTGGTGTAATGGATAACGGATCGAGCCCGGTTCATTATATTATGCGTAATTGCCCTTAAGAAAGGCATAAACCCACCTTTTCTGCCCCTAGCTATGGGTTAATTAGGAGGACTTGTATCAGTATATCAAAGATTTTTCTAAAATATCTTACAATCTAACAATATTTTATGGCTTTAAATAACCTACTAAAGTTGATGAACCGGTTCATTATATTCAGCTATGCGTAAGTACCCTTAGGAAAAGCATAAATCCATCTTTTCTGCCCCTAGCTATTGGTTAATTAACAGGACTTCTATCAGTATTCCGAATAAAACTTACTCATGAAATATGAAAGGAATGGGGTGATATAATCCTGTATACGTGGCATGACGGGTCTTAATAGTAAAGATCTGAACTTTTGGAGTCAATGCATCTGGCGGTTGAGAATATCATGTCTTCAAGTGTCCTACGAGTTTCAAATTCTTCAAGCTGACTACTACAGAAAGTAATGGCAACCTACTGCAGAAAAATCTTCTGCCTATTGAGTCATATCACTTTAGAGAAATGATCGCCGAAGCGTGTATCATGTTTGCCAATTAACTAACTGATTTGGGTAAAAGAATAGCAGAACAGATTGGGTTCTATAGCCTTGGCTAGCAACCAGTCTACCGCAGAAAGTAATGGCAGCCTACTGCGAGATAATCTTTTGCCCAGTCAGTCATGTCTCTTTCGAGACATGATAGCCCAAAGTGTGTATTCCGTATGGCACAACTGACTGACTGAATATAATAGTTGGAAACAAGAATAAGGCTTCTACTGCGCATAAAGTGGGTGATCGGTTTTATATTCTTATAAAGTAATAACCTGATACCCCACAAATTACTACTTAATAATATAATACTTTTCTTCCCCCTCTGGCTATGAGTCAAATAACAGGACAGATTGTGTTCTATAGCCTTGGCTGGCAACCAGTCTACCGCAGAAAGCAATGGCAACCTACTGCGAGATAATCTTCTGCCCAATCAGTCATGTCTCTTTCGGAAGATGATCATCCAAGCCTACTGTGCTTAACTGACTGACTGAATATAATAGTTGAAAACATGATTAAGGCTTCTACTGGGCAGAAAGTAAGGGAACAGTTTTATATTGTTATGAAGTAATAAACTGATCCCCAACTAATTACTACTTAATAATATAATACATCTCTTCCCTCTCTAGCTATGAGTCAAATAATAGGACAGATTGGGTTCTATAGCCTTGGCTGACAATCAGTCTACCGCAGAAATTAATGGCAACCTACTGCGAGATAATCTTCTGCCCATTCAGTTCTGTCTCCTTTGAGACAAGATCGCCCAAACGTGTATCACGTATGACACTTAACTAACTGAACGAGTTTAATCCTCACTGGTTGCACCTCGTTCCATATCTACGCTACGCTTCGAAAATATGTTGGTACTTCGAAGTGACGTAATGGTTAGCAAGCTTGATCAGTTATGACTTAGTCGTGAATTTGACCCTCAGTGGGTGCTCCACACCTTAGCCGTTGTGCCACATCTTAGCTCCACAATTTCACCCTCATGGCACATCTAAGCTATGATTAAAAATTTACAGTAATATTATATTAAAGAAAAACATAGTCTTGCTGAGCGTAGGTTAGATAAGGCTGAGCGTAGGTTAGATAAAGTTTTACTCCGTGGTATGAAAGGTTATACCCAATCTTGAGAAGGGTTTAATCCGGGTTGCATCTGCAGCAGTTGTCAGAAGGTGATGCAGCATGCCATCCATCCGGCTTCGGGCATCAAATGCTTATTCCTTAGTATTGTGGGGACCTAACTACAAATGGACTAGTCCACACCTTTATAATATGGCTACCAACTCTGAGTGAGGAGTCACTGCGTAGCAGACTTGCTTCTGCTGCTGTTGACACTGTCAGCACTCTGCCTTCGGTAGAGGGCGCTCTCTGCTTCCGAGCAGAGAGCACAAACCCAGTCGTGGTTCCGCCGGAGGGTAGAACCACGGCTCGGTAAAAATAGACAGATTTATTTTTGGCCCGGCTATATGGCTGGGAACTCCCACTTTAAAATGACCATGTGTCACATCCGGCCTTGCGTGGGAAGGCTAGTGAATATAGTCACTGCGTAGCAGACTTGCTTCTGCTACTGTTGACGCTGTCAACACTCTGCCTTCGGTAGAGGGCGCTCTCTGCTTCCGAGCAGAGAGCACAAACCCAGTCGTGGTTCCGCCGGAGGGCAGAACCACGACTCGGTAAAAATAGACAGACATATTTTTGGCCCGGCTATATGGCCGGGAACTCCCACTTTAAAATGACCATGTGTCACATCCGGCCTTTTGTGGGGAGGCTGGTGAATATAGTCACTGCGTAGCAGACTTGCTTCTGCTACTGTTGACACTGTCAGCACTCTGCCTTCGGTAGAGGGCGCTCTCTGCTTCCGAGCAGAGAGCAATAACCCAGTCGTGGTTCCGCTGGAGGACAGAACCACGACTCGGTAAAAATAGACAGACATATTTTTGGCCCGGCTATATGGCCGGGAGCTCCCACTTTAAAATGACCATGTGTCACATCCGGCCTTTTGTGGGGAGGCTAGTGAATATAGTCACTGCGTAGCAGACTTGCTTCTGCTACTGTTGACACTGTCAGCACTCTGCCTTCGGTAGAGGGCGCTCTCTGCTTCCGAGCAGAGAGCAATCCCAGTCGTGGTTCCGCCGGAGGGCAGAACCACGACTCGGTAAAAATAGACAGACATATTTTTGGCCCGGCTATATGGCCGGGAACTCCCAGTTTAAAATGACCATGTGTCACATCCGGCCTTTTGTGGGGAGGCTAGTGAATATAGTCACTGCGTAGCAGACTTGCTTCTGCTACTGTTGACACTGTCAGCACTCTGCCTTCGGTAGAGGGCGCTCTCTGCTTCCGAGCAGAGAGCAATAACCCAGTCGTGGTTCCGCCGGAGGGCAGAACCACGACTCGGTAAAAATAGACAGACATATTTTTATCCCGGCTATATGGCCGGGAACTCCCACTTTAAAATGACCATGTGTCACATCCGGCCTTTTGTGGGGAGGCTAGTGAATATAGTCACTGCGTAGCAGACTTGCTTCTGCTACTGTTGACACTGTCAGCACTCTGCCTTCGGTAGAGGGCGCTCTCTGCTTCCGAGCAGAGAGCAATAACCCAGTCGTGGTTCCGCCGATGTGTAGAATCACGACTGGGCAAAAATAGATAGACATATTTTTGGCCCGGCTATATGGCCGGGAATACCCACAATAAAATGACCATGTGTCACATCCAGCCTTGCGTGGGAAGGCTAGTGAATATAGTCACTGAGTAGTAGACTTGCCTCTGCTACTATTGACACTATCAGCACTCTGCCTTCGGGCAGAGAGCACTAACCCAGTTGTGGTTCCGCCGAAGGGTAGAATCCCGATGTGGAAAGATAGACACATATTTTTGGCCGGGCTATATGGCCCGGAAGACCCACATTAAAAAGACCTTGTGTCACATTTTGCCTTAAGTGGGGAGGTGACTAAATACTGTCACAGTGAGTGAATCAGGACGCCTGCGAGAGAAATTACTCTCCAGTCCACGTTTACCTATCTACTAGGTTTCCAGAGGATATACTATTCAACCTTATATCCGAGTCTGTGTTATCTTTCTATGGCCCTTCGTTCATAACACAAGTTTTGGTTTTTAGTTTAAGTTTGTTTAACGACATATCAGCAT
Source organism: Ascarosepion bandense (assembly GCA_037127315.1). NCBI lineage: Eukaryota > Metazoa > Mollusca > Cephalopoda > Sepiida > Sepiidae > Ascarosepion > Ascarosepion bandense. The sequence goes on along the minus strand of JBBBDQ010000329.1, from coordinate 3,332,014 downwards.
CTGTGGCTTATTTAATGTAAAAAAAGTGGGGTTTCAAGGTATTTTTAAATGTTTGGTTGTAGTGAGAAAGTTGATTTAGCCACATTTTAGCGGCCGAAGAAGCTGACAATTCCAATATGCGGCCTGAGTATATAAGCCCACGATTGAAAGTTCCTGCCTCCCGGGCAAGTGGCACGTGATCGTGGGATTTTTCATTTATGTCTTTGCTTTATTCTCTTTCATTGTCTCTCTCTCTCTCTCTCTCTTTCACTCTCTCTCTCTGTCTCCCCTCTCTCTCTCTATATATATATATATATTGTGGGGACCTACCTACAAATGGACACATAGTGAATGAGTGAGTCAGGACGCCTGCGAGAGAAAGTACCCTCCAGTCCACGTTTACCTTTGTACTACGTTTCCCGAGAATATACTATTCAACCTTATATCCGAATCCGTGTTATCTTTGTATGGCCCTTCGGTTATAACACTTAGTCTATTTTCCTAAAAGATAAGACAGTGGTCGTTTTAGTTTTTCCATGACTTAGAGTAGCTGTAACTGAAGGTAAGAGAGCCCCAAGTCTCCCTTGCCCGATTCAAAGCGCGCGAGAGATTGGATCAGTGGTTTTCAAAGGGTATTAGTGAGCAGATTCGTTAAAAATGATGATTTCGAGTTTAAAACGTCTGAATAAGTATGATAGCCTCCGAAATGCAATTTTTAGTATATCCGTTCAAGTTTTATACAGCTTATCATATCTTTGCAAGTTATTTTATAGTCAGAAAATATAATAAGATAATAATCATTAAGTGATATTAGCTTTACTAATTAACCCATAGCTAGAAGGAGATTTTGAGAAACAAAAAAGAATTTGAGAAACAAAAAAGAAATTATAATGTGGATGTAAAGTGGGGGGTCAATTCTCTATTACATCAATATATAAACTGATCCCTCATTTTATGGCCACGGTAGATCGATACACTTATATTCTAAAGAAGGTAAATAAATCTAAAAGACATGTCTCTATAGCAAATCAGTATTCGATTGATTGATTGATTGATTTTCTACGGCTTATCAGTCCTTTGCATGTTATTTAAAGCCACGAAATATTTTTAGATTGTAAGTTCTGGTAGGGGACTAAAAGGTGGATTCATACCTTTGCCAAGGATATTTGCGCGTACGTGAATGCAACGAACCCAACCGGAACTGTACCTCGACATTTCGATTAACAATTCCGAACCATTCTCCATTACTCCACCCGCACATCTATGCTTACGGCACCTGGTATTCCTAAGCAGTCACCCATCTAGGCAATGACCAGGCCAAATGTTGCTTAACTTCTTTTTTCGTACGAGAACCGGTGTTTCAACCGTGATAGCATCCACAGGAACTGAGGCTTATATCAGTAAGTTAAGTGCCATACGTGATACACGCTTGGGTGATCATGTCTCGAAAGAGATATAACTGACTGGGCAGAAGATTTTCCCGCAGTAGGTTGCCATTAATTTTTGCGAAGGGTTATATACATGTGCATAAATTTGAAAAAGCTTTATAAACAATATTTCTTCGTTAATGTGTTTATTGTTCTTTTTTCCGACCATAAAAAATATCGACTGTTTAAGATAACGCCGGCAGAATCAATAGAGACTGCCTATCAACTTTTTATAATCTCCCTTAATCCAGGTTACATGAGGCTCCCCACCACCGCAAAAAAGCAATATTCTGTGTCGTTCTAGTCTACAAATTCCATGACAGTCGCGAAAGTGAGAACAAGACAAAAGATTTTGCTATAAAACGCTTGACTAGAAGATGGCGCCGATTTTGTGAGATTTCTCACGAAGTTGTTCCTATTTCCTCGTCAACATGAGTAATGTAGAAATCATCAATTGACAAACGAGGTATGTTTTTGGTTTTTAAATAATTTCAAATGATTTATGAACCAATACATTCACTCGTGATGCGCACGAGAAAACTATGCGTGCGTGAAGGTTTATCCTTCTTTCTGAAGCGGGGGCAGATATATGTAATGAACAAAGTTTAAAATAAAAAGAAGACTCCTATTTCAAATACGGGTATCCACTAAAAACAACGTTTGAAGTAAAAAATGTCATATTAAAAAAATGAAATCCATATATATATATATTATTTACATTATTTACAATATTCGGACTATTGTCCTCATCTTTGTTGCCATTTGTACGAGGTTTCGGCTGTTGTACGCTCCGGTCTTCTTCAGGTGCTAGGAATTTCGAACTGAACCCTTTATTACAATCACTGTGGTATATGAACTCCATTCCTTGAGTAAAGCCTCGATTGGAAGTCATGAGTTATCTCCCTCTAACTCTGAAAGTTACTTTAGGAAACTGAATTGACTCTTAGACTTTAATACCAGACTACAGCAGTTGTGAACAATTAACTTGCAGGGCCGAAACTTCGTACAAATAGTAACAAAGATGAGGACAATAGTCCGAATACTGTAAATACTGTAAATACTACTTCATCTCAGAAATGTAGACAAATATATTGAGCATTCTGGAAGAGTGGGAGACTTTGAAAACAGTAGCTACTCCGGAATATACGCATCTCTCATTCAATAATGAATTGGACCACTATAGCTTTTGGGCGTGTTTATAGGCGCGAAAAAGCCTGCCTTCTTCTACCGGACGCTCGTGGCCTAGGGGTCGAATCGCCGATTCGGTCGGGTTTCCATCCTGGGTTAGGAAACGAACGGAGTCTAAGCTGTACTGATGAGCTGTGATACAGCGAAACAGATATGTCTGCGGATGACTATATATATATATATATATATACCACCTCTCATTTTTGATACCTAAATTTAAATTAATGTTTTTGCAAAATAAAATTTTTCTCGAAGCTTTAATTTTAGATTTAATTGAAAGCCAAGAGATTAAATTTACTAATTCCAGTAAGCAAAATACTGTAGTGTATTTCAAACCAAAATTATATTGATTAGAATCTAAACTTTTTCAGATTAAAAAAATTCAATTTTTCGGCTCGTTTTGATCGATCGACACATTTTGTAAACCGAATCCAATTCTCGGTTTTTAAATATCTTGCAAAAATAAAATACACCTCTCTTACACATTATTTATTCAAATTAGCAAATTAAAACTTACGTAACACTGATTTGAGACAAGTATTAAATGCTTACTGTCTGAAATATACTATAAAAACGTTTCCTAATTACGGTAGCCTTGTTATCATAGTGTTATCAGAGGCGATAATTGACATGACAGACGCTAAGTATGGTGGCCGAATCGTACGCTTTGTTTTTTCGTTTTTTAACTATATGGCAAAATTAAAAATTTAACACGATATTTTCAGCAATTATCTAATATTATATAGAATTTTAGCTAGTTTTACTTTATAAACTTACGTTTGAAGATGTTTTATAAAAGATACAAATTAAAATAATATAAAACTTTTTTATAATAATTTTACAATTTCATAACAGAGAATGAAGTTATATGGCAGATATGATTCAATAATTTATGAAATGTTATGATATTTATTAATTTTTATTTTTAATATCTATTTTTCATATTTATCAAGTATCTCCACAAATTGTAAATTTCAAAATTACTTTTTATCAAAATTAGGAAACTAGAAATTAGAATATAAAACTTGTTTAAATTTTGAAAGGATCATTTGCAAAGCCCATTGAATGTTGAAACATAGGAAACATCGAAGCAAGATGAAAGAATTGTCAGTCAGTTAAGTGCCATACGTGATACACGCCTCGGGCGATCATGTCTCGAAAGAGACATGGCTGACTGGGCAGAAGATTATCCCACAGTAGGTTGCCATTGCTCTCTGTGTTAGACTGGTTGCCAGCCAAGGTTATAGAACCCAATCTGTGCTATTATTTGACTCATACCTAGAGGAGGAAGAGATGCATTATATTATTAAGTAGTAATATGTGGGGGATCAGTTTATTACTTCATAACAATATAAAACTGATGTCCCACTTTATGCCCAGTAGAAGCCTTAATCATGTTTCCAACTATTATATTTAGTCAGTCAATTAAGTACCATACATGATACACGATTGGGCGATCATGTCTCGAAAGAGACATGGCTGACTGAAGAAATATATATATATATATATATATATATATATATTAATTCGTAAAAAAGAAATCATAGCCTTACCCGTTTGTGTGCATGTGTAGAATGAAACGCACCTACGAAAGCAATTTTTACTTTGTCATACATTTTTCCCCTAAACATATAGTCATCTCATATATGAAATGAATTGTTTGAACATTATTTTTGATCGATACTTGTATTTAAGTAGATATTCTGTTTTTTAATTTGAACAGTATTATTATAATACTGATTAAATTAAAAAAATGAATATCTACTTAAATACGAGTATCGATCAAAAATAATGTTCAAACATATCATTTCAAGTTGTCGGTTGTTTATAACCAAGTTTCGTTAGTCTTCGTTAATTTCCGTAACATGATGATTGTCGTAACTAATCAGGCCAGTAGATATAAATATATGATATTGTTTA
>JBBBDQ010000329.1:3307500-3325000 GCA_037127315.1 Ascarosepion bandense | reverse complement strand
GGGGAGTGGGGATAAACAGAGAAAGAATAGTGCAAGAAATAACTTTTAACACTCAGGATATATAAACAGAGATTTATTATACCTCAGTACAATAAACCAAATACAAGTACACCAATGAACAGTTAACAAGAATAACATTTAATAAGGCAATGTCTCTGTATAGGACGTATGCGTCCGTATTGAGAAGAAGGCTTCCGTCTAGTGACGTTTAACTCTCGTCTAAAACCGATGGCTCTCGATCACACTCGTGTAATGACGAATAATCTCGTATAGTCACGCGCACTCTCGAGCTCTCTCGTATCACACTATTTATTTTGTAAAAATAGAAAATTGTGGCACAAGGCCGAAAAGGGGAGGGAAAGAGGTTGGTACTCACTGAACTATCCTATACCTAGCTAAACACTATCACGGCCCATTCACTCATTACAATTTGCACAATCACCACCAGAACCTATCCATCAACTCCCAATCCTTCATACACCACAATGCCACAAACTTACAAGGGATACCTAAAAACGTGCGGAGATAACCCATCACAATAAAAATGTATTTATATACAATATAAAATATATGTACAATATAATATAATATGTATAAAAATATGTACAATATAGTATAATATAAAACATTAAATGAAAAATGAAATGATGGGAGGGGTGAACCCAAAAATAACTGAAAAACTCTCTTATATCACTCTGTAGTTCGTTGCCGTCTAGGTCTTTTATAATCCGGGCCATACCCATTCCTGGGTAGGACAGGATATTCCACTACAACACATTGCCATAACTTTGAAATTTGAACTCTGATTAATTTTGTTAAACATGTTGGAACACTTGTTTGATTTATCAGTGAAACGCGCCTAAAATGAGGGCGAACCTGTTAAGCATTGACATCTTCGAAACAGAATGAGAGAAAAAGAAGAGATGGCAGAGACAAAGAGAAACAGGGAAAGATATCAGAGAAAACGAGAGAGAATTGGGGAGAGATGGAGAGAAAAATACAGAAATGAAGAAATAGAGGTAAAGTAAGAGGGAAAGAAAGAGAGAGAGAGAGAGAAAAGCAGAAAGAATGAGAGAGACAATGAAAGAACTAGAGAAAGAGAGCGATAAATATATAAAGAGAGAGAAAAATAGAGGTCAAAAGAAAGAGAGAGAAGAACAGAGAGAGAGAGACGTGGGTCGCCCGGTTCACACTCCACCCACGTCTATTGTACAGGCGTAGAGGCTCATCCCTTGTTCCCTGTTTAGGATGTGGTTTCCGGCTTTCTCTTTTCCAAATCTTTTCACTCTCACGTAGCCCCCTGCACATCAGTGGCGTTACCGCCTTGCTCGGGGTGATATGATTAAAAAAAAAAAAATGAAAAAGAGAGAGAGAGAAAAACTCAGAGGAGATACAGGGAGGGAGAAAAAGAAATGCGGAGGGATAAATAGAGAGAGAGGGACAGAAAGGGAAACTAAGAGAGACAGAGTAATAGAGGTGAAGTGAGAGTGAGAAAGTAGAAAGAATAAGAGAGACAGTGAGAGAGAGAATCAGGAAGATAAATAGAGAGGGAGAAAGAGAACAAAAGAAAGAGGAGGAGGAATAGATAGAGAGAAAGACCTCAGAGATGATACATTCACGGAGAAAGAGAGACAAATAGAGAAGAGAGAGACAGAAAAAGAAACAGAGAGAGACAGAGGAGAGAGAAATTGAGAAAGAAGGCATTCAAGAAAAGGAAGAGATAGAAACAGTGGAGAGTCATAAACAGAGATAGAAAGAGAGTTGATTTTCTAGGAACAACCTAGATGCTAAACAAGGACGAGATTATGGGACACCCAGTGAGGATCAAACTCATTGCTAAATTGTAACGAATCTAGCAAGACAACTTGTTAACCATTACACCACAACGAGATACGCAAGAAAGAGAAAGAGAGAAGGACTGGGAGAAACGGAAGGGAGACGTACATAGAGACAGTCAGTCAGGTGCCATACGTGATACACGCTTTGGGCGATCATGTCTCGAAAGAGACATGACTGACTGGGCAGAAGGTTATCCCGCAGAGGTTGCCATTGCTTTCTGCGGTAGACTGGTTGCCAACCATGGCTATAGAACCCAATCTGTCCGATTATTTAACCCATAATTGGAGGGAAGAAACGGATTAATAACTTTCCCAAAGGTATTTGTGCGTAAGTAAATGCAAGGAATTCAACTAGAATTCGAACTCGGCTCCCCGAGTTGTCGTTCCGAGTCGATATCCACTGCACCACTACGCACACACACACACACACACACACACACACACACACACACACACACACACACACACACACACACTTTAAATAAATAAAATATAAAAAAAAAAATGGCTGGCTGACTTCGGAACAGAAACGGCAAAGAAATGGAAATTTCAAACTTTAGCCGGAAGTGAATTGCAGATAGATACAAACGCTCGTTATATTATATAAAACTAAATCCTTTGGCATTTCTTTTTTTCAGAAAGTGATGAAGTCACATATACAAACATATGAATTATTCATTAAGCGCAAATCTGAAGACATTTATAAACAGAAAACGAAGATATAAATTTATTAGAGCTAATACAATAAATTAAAGAAATAAACTAAATTTTCTTATAAGAATGAATAAGAATTAAACTTAAAAATTAAATTAAAATTTAAATTGAAAATTTTAAAATTTTAAATTAGAAATAAAATAAAATTAAAATTAAAAATTAAAACAAAAAAAATTAAAGGAAAAATTAAAACTAACATTAAAATTACAATTAAAATTAAGGTAGTAAATAGATCACAATTTATAATAGAAAATAAAGATAAAATAACATAAGACGAAATATCATATATTTAAAGTAAATTATGAAGATAGTAAGATAAGTTTATAATTGCTGGAGTTTCAAACCTTAGATTTTATCATTCTCGCAGGATTGTAAGGTTAATTATCTAAACTTATTTATAAATGGAACTTTGTGTGTGTGTGTGTGTGTGTGTGTGTGTCTGTGTCTGTGTCTGTGTGTCCGTTACATATAGACTCCGAAACGGCTGAACCGATTTTCCTGAAAATTTACACAGTTGTACTAAAAGCGTCTGCCAGTGTTCTTATCTAGGTTTTGTGTCAAGGTACCACGATAAATATCGATAATCGAAAAAATCGGGTTATAGGAGTGGTCCGATTTTAATCAAATTTGATACACTCATAGACAAAGACATAAGAAACGATATTCAGAAGTTTCAAGGTTGCAGTTCTTACAATAGTGCAGAAAATCGATAATATATATATATATATATATATATATATATATATATATATATATATAAGGCAAGATGTTTGTGTCTGTGTATTTTTTTCAGCCCTTTTATTTTAGTTTTTGCTTCGGGTTTGGCTCTAAGTAGGTATAATTGTAGTTTTTAGTCTCATCTATGATACCATTTACTCAGAGGACTTATTTAGCCTTCAAAATTCAGTTTACGACGAAAACAACTTATTTGATATCGATACCAGGAAATCAAAATTTCACTTACATCCATTCATTTTTCATTCAGTCTACGGTTTCGCTTTAACTGGAAACAACTATTGCTTTTTAGTCTTTCGTGCCAACGTCCAAAGAGTCTGAGCTCCAAGACCATGGATTAGTTTTAAAGCTTTCATTACACCCGAGCAACACCGGGCTATACTGCTAGTTTAATATGTTTACAATTTACTGTTGTTTCATGCCTCTAAGTCAGTAATATGTCACTATATATATGTAGAAGAACAAAGAGCAAGGTCCCCACTTTTTCATATTTTCCCTTTATTAAAGCTTTCATCAAAGACCGCATTGAAGATGAGAAATGAAAATCTTTTATAAAGAGATAAAATACTGTAATGTTATGTGGTTAGATATGTGTCATGTGGATTAAAGTAATAGACGATTATCTTAAAATGTATGTATGTGAAAAAATTTTGTAAGTGTATGTATGTATGTGTGAGTAATTTTAAGCGTGTGTAGTGTATTAAAACGGTGGACGACTTTAAAAAAAAATATATGCCTGATAAAAAATTAATGAATCTACAAAAATATTTTTGTTATATGCAAACAATACGATTTGTTAATACCCAACGTTTTTTAACCAATCAATGTTAAGCCTGCTATATTGGATTTTGAGTCGATTTGATACAGCTTCAGAGTCATATACAACCATTCGTATGATTCTTACATTTTTTTTTCGTTTCAGGAGAAACAAGAATATATAAAATAGAAAGTTTTCAGTATTTGTCTATATTTCTGAGATGAGGTAGTATTTACAGTATTTACATTATTCAGACTATTGTCCTCATCTTTGTTGCCATTTGTACGACGTTTAATAATAGATCATTCTATTTGTCTATATTTCTGAGATGAGGTAGTATTTACAGTATTTACATTATTCGGACTATTGTCCTCATCTTTGTTGACATTTGTACGACGTTTAATAATAGATCATTCTATTTGTCTATATTTCTGAGATGAGGTAGTATTTACAGTATTTACATTATTCGGACTATTGTCCTCATCTTTGTTGCCATTTGTACGACGTTTAATAATAGATCATTCTATTTGTCTATATTTCTGAGATGAGGTAGTGTTTACACTATTTACATTATTCGGACTATTGTCCTCATCTCTGTTGCCATTTGTACGACGTTTAATAATAGATCATTCTATTTGTCCATATTTCTGAGATGAGGTAGTATTTACAGTATTTACATTATTCGGACTATTGTCCTCATCTTTGTTGACATTTGTACGACGTTTAATAATAGATCATTCTATTTGTCCATATTTCTGAGATGAGGTAGTATTTACAGTATTTACATTATTCGGACTATTGTCCTCATCTTTGTTGACATTTGTACGACGTTTAATAATAGATCATTCTATTTGTCTATATTTCTGAGATGAGGTAGTATTTACATTATTCGAACTATTGTCCTCATCTTTGTTGCCATTTGTACGACGTTTAATAATAGATCATTCTATTTGTCTATATTTCTGAGATGAGGTACGACGTTTCGACCGTTGTATGCTCCGGTCTTCTTCAGGTGCTTTCGAACCGAACCCTTTATTACATTCACTGGAGTACATGAACTCCATTCCTTGCGTTAAGCCTCGATTGGAAGTCATGAGTTATCTCCCCCTAACCCTGTAGCCTGGTATTGAACTCACAACTCTAAGAGTCTAGTCAGGAACTAACCAACGTCTATATCCACTGGGCCATGTGCCCTTAAGGAAACTAATATTATTTACTGATATAACTTCAATTTTTTCTGTTGAGTAGAGGCAGCTCATTTTTAACAGAAGAGAGTATTAAGATAATTTTTGAATGGTATAAACTTAGCTGACGGTTATTGTGATTTCTTAGAGTTTATTTTATTTACAACTCGCCAGAAATCTTCATAAAACCGCCCGTTGACAATGACACAAAGGGTCTCAATGGTGACTAGACCCGAAGAACATGGCAGTCTTTGATTTAGAAACCATAATTTACATAGTTATCTACTCATTCTTCTTCTATGTAGCATCTTCTTTCAGTACATCTGCGATCATTGCTCTCCACAACTTCCTGTTCTTTGGAGCTCTTAATAATTTCTTTTCTTCACCATGATTCCCAAACCTTGCTACTTTATCCATTTACCCGATTAGCCTTTGTTTCGCTTTGTTTCCCTTGCTTTTAGTCAATCATGTGAGTATCATACGTTTCACGCCTTCTTTTCTCATTATTATCATAAATTTCAACTGTCTCTTTCTGATGTTAAGTATATATTTTTTTTGCTTCCATTTTTTTTCTAAAACTCCGTCATTGTTTAAACCTACGGTCGATGGTATTACCAGCCCAGCATGCTTCTGTAGTTTCCTTTTCATATGTGAGATTGTTCAGCATTCACTGCCATATAAGATGAATGATATCACGTCATATTTTGTACTGTTTTCCATGATTTTAACGCAGTTTTGCTTAAACCAATACGCCTTCGAATTTCAGTGTCGTACTTTGTGTGCTCTGTTAAAACACTTCTGAAATATTTAAATTTTCATCACTCTTTTGATTTTAGTATCACTGGTTTGCAATTCGCACTTTAGCTTTCTCATCCAGGCCCTACCGATTTTTGCGAACTGCGGGGAACATATAGCGTCACGATAACCTCATCCATGTTTAGCATTCTTAGGATATCTAGTTTAAGTTGCTCCTCACAACCTCCCAATCAAAGGCCGTGCTGCCAGAGATGTGCGTTGTGGTGCAGTGGATATCGGCTCGGAACGAGAAATCGGGGAGCCGAGTTCGAATTCCAGTTGAATCCATTGCATTCAATTACGCACAAATACCCTTGGGAAAGCTATTAATCCGTCTCTTCCCTCCAGTTATGGGTTAAATAGCAGGACAGATTGGGTTCTATAGCCTTGGCTGGCAACCAATCTACCGCAGAAAGCAATGGCAACCTACTGCGGGATAATCTTCTGCCCAGTCAATCATGTCTCAAAAGAGACATGATCGCCCAAGCGTGTTTCACGTATGGCACTTAACTAACTGAGTTTAAGTTGCTCTTTAGTTCGGATGATAGTCTTAAAAGGTCGGCGGAATAGTTGGATTGATGAAAACTGTGTGGATCAATACTTATAATCCACGAGCAGTATAACCTGGCGTTGCTCGGTCTTAATGAAAGCTTTAAAACTAATCCATGGTCCTGGAGCTCAGACTCTTTGGACGTTGGCACGAAAGACTAAAAATCAATAGGTGTTTCCAGTTAAAGCGAAACCATAGACTGAAAGAAAAATGAATGGATATAAGTCAAAATTTGATTTCCTGGTATCGATATCAAATAAGTTTTTTTCGTCGTAAACTGAATATTGAAGCCTAAATAAGTCCTCTGAGTAAATGGTATCATGGCTGAGACTAAGAACTACAATTATACCTACTTAGAGCCAAACCCGAAGCAAAAACTAAAATAAAAGGGCTGGAAAAATACAGATATACAGGCAGATAAACAGACACACACACAAACATCTTCCCTTATATATATATTATCGATTTTCTGCACTATTGTAAGAACTGCAACCTTAAAACTTCTGAATATCGTTTCTTATGTCTTTGTCTAATCAAATTTGATTAAAATCGGACCACTCCTTCTATAATCCGATTTTTTCGATTATCGATTTTCGATATTTATCGGGGGTACCTTGACACATAATCTAGCTAAGAACACTCGCAGACGCTTATAGTACAACTGTGTAAATTTTCAAGAAAATCGGTTCAGCCGTTTCGGAGTCTATAGGTAACGGACACACACACAGACACACACACACACAGACAGACAAAGTTCCATTTATAAATAAGTTTAGACATTAAAAAATATCAAATGTTTGAACGTGCCTATATTATGCACATGTATACGCACATTATGGAAGTAATTTTCGATTCTTTTTGAGTTTGGGTGTCGTGGCGACATATAAAAATCATAGATGGCGCTTTTACGATTCTATTCCTTTGAGAAAAAGCCATGAATATTGATAAACTAAAAATGAGAGTTGTAAGAATTAATCAAAACTACAAGCAAAGTAGTTGCTGAAGAAAAAGCAAGTAATGTGTAAAGAATTCCGAATGAGTAAACGAAGGTGGAAGAAGAATAAAAAAAGACGCAAAGTCAATGGCGAGAATGAAAAAAAAAAAGAAGAAAAATAAAGAAAGTAAAAAAGAAAAATAATAAAAGGAAAAAAAACAAAAAATCTCGAAGTCAGCAAACAAAAGTTCAATATATCTGACGAGAAATGACATGAGGTGGAGTCAATGAATGTCGAAAGGAAAGAAGACATAAGCTAACAAATGTGACTCAAAACAAAAGTGAACGACAACTTAGGTCTCGTTCCTGGAACGAAAGAAAAGCACTTAAGAACAAAACAAGGACTTGTACAAGGCAGTAAAGCCGAGTCAAATCGTAACGAGTCAAACATGAGAAAATCCGATACAGCAATCTTAACATTGATTGGTTGAAAAAGATGTCGGGTATTAGCCAATCACATCATTTATACATTAACAAATAATATTTTTTCCCTCATTTATAACTGAAAACATTTCTGGAATAAACACAAGTTAATTTTCTAATATATATATATATATATATATATATATATATATATATATATTCATATGTCAGCTCTATCACTGATATTGAGCGCTTTCAAATAAATACCACGCATATATAATATATAAATAATATAATATATATAACAAATTGCATATATATATATATATATATATATATTGATATTTATAATTATATACATTCACTTTTCATATATATATATATATATATATATATATATATATATATGTGTGTGTGTGTGTGTGTGTGTGTGTGTGTGTGTGTGTGAGTTTTACATGTGGATGATTCCAATAATCAATTAAAGATTTTGGAATCAGTATTCATATCCTTACGAAAACCTGCATTTTGCCGGCAGAAGGACTTCGTTAAAGTCTCTTCATTTTTGGGGGGTTATTTTATTTTAACTGCCCCTCGATAATTATTTAAACATCATTTCTCCTCCCCTCGTTATAAATATATATTTATATGTATATCTATTTTAACGTTCTCCCTATTTTTGCTCTTCATTTTCGTTGCTCTTTTTTCGTTTCATTTGTGATTCTAACGATTTTCTCCTGATGAGAATTGGTCGAAAGAACTCTAGAAACTATATATAAATTCCTTTTTTTTTAAATTGTGTATAAACTTTGTAACTCCAAACATTTGTTTATATATATATATATGGTTAAATAAAATAAAGACAAGCGGAAAACTGTATTTTAAATGGCCTACGCATTTCGTCCTGTGATGGACTTTATCAAGGCAAAAAGACGAAATGAGCTTTATTCTAAATTACGTGTCTATAACCAAACAGTGTTGGCAACCACAAAGACGCTCACAAATTATTTCAAAAGATTAACAGAATATTTTAGATTTTAGAATGTCTTCATGTGTAGTGCAAAGTCACGAGATATTAATATATATATATATATATATATATATATATATATATATATATATATGAAAAGATAAGCAGGTTCTTAGAGGCACATCGGAGAAAGTAAGCTGATGATAGCTTTATTCAATATTATATATGCTCTGTCATGAGGGACTTTGAGAACACGACATTGTTGAGAACTATTTTGCGTTTAGCAGTAAGCTCCTTTTCCGAGGTTCTACTGTTCGTCATGAGTATCAAGCACTCTTTTTGCACATCTGTGCAATTTTTCTAGGGTTTACTTTTTTTTATCATGGCTGGAAAAACTTTCTTCTTCATCACCTCGTTGATTTTAGTCGGCGTGTGCATGGCATCAAATACAATCTTGGACTCGACTGAAGAGTAAAAAGATTTTACGTACTGGTTTTCTCCACAAGCTGAAAAGCTACAGTGTTTTCAGGCACATTTCTGAGCTGATTTAGTTTTTCTTACCAAATCGTGAAATGATGTTTACCTTGAACGGCCTCTCGTTTCGATCTTTTCGTACTAACGAGGGTTTTCCCCAGGGTCTCTATTCTTGGCCCTACGATGATTTTTTTTTAAATTTTCATTAACGTCCTTCCCGATGATATCAGCACACAACTTGACATCTACGCTGACGGGATAAACATTTACCTCTGCTTCGACAAGGTCAAAAAGACAGATGATGTTCAAAATGACCCCAGGATCGTCGTTAACTGGGGCAAAAAGTGGCTTGTCACTTTTAACGCCTCCAAAACTAAACTTCTTTCCATTAATCTCCTGAGAGAACCCCCTCTCAGCCTTCCATAAATATCGCTGATGCTAACCGCCAGGAAAGTGAGTCGTTACGCATTCTCTGTCTAACGTTTGCAGCTGACATGAAGTGGAAAGACTATATTTAATCCATTGCTAGATCAGCTGCTAAAAAAATCGGTTCACTGCGTTGTAGGAGATGATTTTTCTTTCCGAATTTTATCTTATATATCTATAAGTCTACTATACGCCCATGATTATAATAATGCTGCTACTTAAGGTACGGTGACCCTGCTATTCACATTCAGTTCCTTGATAAGGTCTAAAAAAGAATTAGTAATATTATTGGTCCTCATCTCGTAGCTCAGCTTCAGTCACTTACCCATCCCCGTAAGGTTGCCTCTCTGGGTTTTTTATTTTAAATAAATATTGATAGTTGCTCATATAGCATCATTGCTATGGTATTTGCTTTATGAGTTTTGTTGTTGTGTAGTGGATATCGGCTCGGAACGAGAAATCTGGGAGCTGAGTTCAATTCCAGTTGAATTCATTGCATTCCCTTGGGAAAGGTATTAATCCGTCTCTTTCTTCCAGTTATGGGTTAAATGATAAGACAGATTGGGTTCTATAGCCTTGGCTGGGAACCAGTCTACCGCAGAAAGCAATGGCAATCTACTGCGGGATAATTCTCTTTCTCAGTCAGTTATGTCTCTTTCGAGACATGATCGCCCAAGTGTGTTTCACGTATGGCACTTAACTGACTGATTAGACTGGCACTCGGATTTCATCATTTTACAGTTCAGCTGGCTAGATGTAACCGTAAGTTCTATATTAATCGTGTCTTTTCTCGCACTTATCGCTTGTGGAACTCCCTTCTGGATCCATACTTTCCAGCCAACTTTAATTTTCAGAAATTTACATCAAATGTCAGTCACTATCTACTCTCCTCCTGGTTACTTTTTTTCTCTTTCTTACTATCAGTGTTTCTGTTGGTAATTCTTCCATACTCTGTGACTCCTTTCAGTCAGTGGCTTTACTGCTTTGCATCGGGTGGTAGCATTTAAAATATATATACTGAATGCAACTAATACCTGAAGAAAACCTAGCATTCAAAACATTTTACTATATTAACCACCATGATAATACAATGTTAATTATTACGTTACATTATTTTTAATTTTATTATTTTTTAAGATGTAAATATAAAACCATTCTTAAAAAAAAAAAAATCTAATACATAAATATTGTTGAATATTGATGTATACCTATCTATACAGGAGGATGTGCGATGTAGTGCAGTGGATATCGACTTCGAACGACAAATCGGGGGGCCGAGTTCGAATTCCATTTGAATTCCTTACATTCATTTACGCACAAATACCCTTGCGAAAGGTATTAATCCGTCATTTCTCTCCAGTTATAAGAAAACAAATTGGATTCTATAGCCTTGGCTGGCAACCAGTCTACTTCATAAAGCAATGACAACCTACTGCGGGATAATCTTCTGTCCAGTCAGTCATGTTTCTTTCGAGACATGATCGACCAAAGCGTGTATCATGTATGGCACTTAACTGACTGACTGAATATAATAGTTAGAAACGGGATTAAGTCTTCTACTGGGCATAAAGTGGGGGATCAGTTTTATATTGTTATAAAGTAATAAACTGATCCCTTACTAATTACTACTTAATAATATAATACATCTCTTCTAACTCTAGCTATAAGTCAAATAGTAGGACAGATTGGGTTCCATAGCCTTGGCTGGGATCCAGTCTACCGCAGAAAGCAATGGCAATCTACTGCGGAATGATTCTCTTTCTCAGTCAGTTATGTCTCTTTCGAGACATGATCGTCCAAAGCGCGTATCACGTATGACACTTAACTGACTGACCTATAGAGAAATGGTATGTTTCTATTCTCTTAAATACGTGGACACTATTAGGGTAGGGTAGAGTGATTATACTGACTAGCAGTTCACTCGCAGTGTATCTACTTCACGCAACGTGCGAGTCTTATATTTGTTGATATACTATTATTCCTAACCTCCGTTTTTGTGATTTACTCACACAGTCATCTTTTAGGGTTACAACAAATATTTTTGTTGCAAATACTCAAGAAAAAGAAAACAAAACAACTGTATATATTCATGTTCATCATATGTTTCGGGTTTATCATAATTCTAAATATCGGTTTTTAAAACAATTATCGAAGAGTAAAGTTAAAATAATATAGGTGTCAAGGAAAAGGTTCATGTTTGTCAATTTTTAGGTTGGTACATACAGTTAGATTAAATTCAGAATAGACACTTTAACAAATATTTAAGTTATTTTGTCTGATACATAGTCGAAACTGAAAACGTTTTCCGTAATGTTGTTAATGTTGTTAAGAATCTTATAAAAATCAATAGTTTTTTTCGCTTATTTTTTTATTCTCTCCATTTTTGTAGAGCTCACTAATATCTACCTTGTGTCAGGGGAACCTTTTTCACTTCCGTACCTGTCTGGGCATCTCTTTGTTCTTCAGTTATACTTTATACGTTTTATAAGTAAACCCTCAAGGCCCTTATTTTCTTTTTAACGTCTTTGCTTTGCTAAGGTGGTGTCTGGTTGCCATTGGGGGTACACTCCCTCAGTATCGGGAAGAAAGGCCTTTGACCTTTTAATAAATGATATCCAATGGGAACACCATAATATTAATTGAATTCTTAGAGCATGTTGATTCTGGGTGGGTAGTGAGTTTACCATTGTTTACAGGTGATTTTAATCAAAGTTATATTAAAGTCCAGTCATTCTTGCTTTTAATATGCCCTGTGAGTGTCTCATCTGGGTTGATTAAGACACGCTACGTATAGCATTGCAGATTATAAACCATATATTAATTCAGATATGACGTTTAAAGGTAGAGTCTAGGAAAAGATGAAAGGGAAAGAGAGAGAAAGTTTGAGAGGGAAAAGTCACAGAGAAAAGAAATAAGAAATGTGTGTGCATCTAAGAGAGAGAGAGAGAGAGGGAGGGAGGGGAACAGAGAGTGGAAGAGAGGGACAGAGAGAGAGGGGGGAGAGGAGTTATGACCAGAGCGAGAGATATAGAGAGATAGTATAGTCAGTTCGTTAGGTGCCATACGTGATACATGCTTGGGCGATCATGTCTCAAAAAAGACATCACTTACTGGGCAAAAGATTATCCTGTAGTTGGTTGCCATTGCTTTCTGCGGTAGACTGGTTGACAGCCATGGCTATAGAACCCAATCTGTCCTATTATTTTTATACTTAAGTAAATGGATCGCAGAGCAGGGTTTGGAAGAGAAAGGGTGTTAAGAGTTACAAGGCATAGGAAGATGTGGTAGGCCATGATCGCCTACGTCCTGAGGAGGCACAGCATATGGAAGAAGAATATATAGTAAGCACAATAATCCAGGCACCACTTCATTTAATATTAAGTTACCGAGGAACTGAAATAATATTTATTTTTCTTCTCTCTCTCTCTCTTTCCCTCTCTCTCTCTCTGTTCCTCTCTCTCCTTCTCTCTCTCTCTCGGATGTAAAAAGTAGATAAGAACAGACATCTCATTTATTTGAATAATGTCATGTGATATTCTCGACGTTTTCATGAATGCTACGAATTTTAACCACGAAGACAGGAAGGTTCATCTTTGGTGATGTAGCTGTTCTAAGGCTGTGTTTTAAACGTTCTTCTTCTATGTGCCGTGTTCCTTCAGAACGTAGACGATCAAAGCCCTCCTCATCATCCTATCCCTTGCAGCTCTTAACAACTTCTCTCTTGTTATTTCTCCCAAACCCTGCACTGCCATCCACTGTCAAGTATGTCATGCGTTCCTATTTCCTGTCTCTTTTTCCTCTATCCGATAACAGAGTATCAGATTCTCCAAGTCCCCTCTCCTCAATCTACTATTAAAAGGACATTTGAAATCTTTAATTTTTATATCATATACAGTACTGTGCAAAAGTATTAGGACAAGAACTATTTTATCTTTTAGGAGGCATCAAAACAAAGTTTAACACTTTTCTACACTACCGGTAGTGTGCAAAAGTATTAGGACAGGTGTGATTTTCCTAAAAACCTCACTGAAATTCAAATACAGAGTAAAAAGCCAAGTAAATAGCTAATAAATATTGATTATTGGGAAGAAATGGGTTCATGCCTAATCAGAATTTGAGTCTGAGTTTTAGTTTTGTTTAACAGCATATCAATCTCCGTGGCTTATTTAATGCCAGAAAAGATAGGGTTTTAAGGTATTTTTTATGTTCAGTTATAGTGAGAAGGTTGATTTAGACAGATGTTAATGAATTTTTTTCTTTTTATTCTTTTTTTATTTTAGAAAAATGAAAATGTCTTTTAATTTTGTATTAAAAAATGTTTTGCTGGAAATAGTTTTTCCTTCAAAAATGTGTTATGGTAATAATTTTTTTCCTTAAAAAATGTATTGTTCGTAATATTTTTAATTCATAAATGAATATTTTTTCATAAAAGTCTAATTTATATATTTATATATATATATATATATATATATATATATATTGTAATTTTGTTATTACAAATGTTTATGGTAGCATAACATCACTACCAAAAGTTTTCATGTTTCAGAACAGAACTGTTCCTCTTCAGGTTTTTTATATATCACCTGAAGATTAACAGTTTTATAAAATAGTAATTAGTGGGAGATCAGTTTATTACTGCATACCAATATAAAACTGAACACCCACTCTGCCAGTAGAAGCTTTAATCATGTTTCCAACTATTATATTCAGTCAGTCAGTTAAGTGCCATACGTGCTTTAGGCAATCATGTCTGAAAGAGACATAATTCACTGGGCAGAAGATTATCCCACATTAGGTTGCCATTGCTTTCTGCAGTAGACTGGTTGCCAGCCAAGGCTATAGAACCCAATTTGTTCTATTATTTAACCCATAACTGGAGGGAATAGATGGATTAATACCTTTCCCAAAGGTATTTGCACGTAAGTGAATGCAAGGAATTCAACAGGAATTCGAACTCGGCTTCCCAATTTCTCGTTCCGTGCTAGTATTATCTACTGCACCACAACGCACATCCCTTCACAAAGTAGGTAAAGAGAATCGGGGTTTGCTTGAGTTAAGAATGACAAGGTTAGGTTTTGGAGTAGTCAGGATAAAATATTTAGGACCGGCTGAGGATACAATTTAACTGATATTCGTATCGGGGTATTGGGAGTGGAAAACAGATGAAATCTATCTCATTCGATGTACGAACTCAAGGCCTTATCACAAACGCCGTCGACATTGGTGTGAAATGACGGAGAAAAGAAGGAAGGAGTTTGATTTCAGGAAAAAAAAGTTTTTATGAATGCTTAATTTTCTGTTTACAACGCTTATATCTCAGGTCTTTCAGCATGTTTGAAATAGTTTTGTTATTTTCACTTCTTTCTTTCTTTCTTTCTTTCTCTCTTTCTCTTTCTTTGTTTCCTTTCCTCATCTTTCTTTCTTTCTTTCTTTCTTTTGTTTTCTTTCCATCTTTCTTTTTCCGCATCTTTCTTTCTTTCTTTTGTTTCCTTTCCGCATCATTCTTTCTTTCTTTCTTTCTTTCTTTCTTTCTTTCTTTCTCGCACCTGGTGACGAAGAAAGTATTGTAGAAGAAGCCGACAGTGAATTGCTAAATAAGTAGGGTAAGTTGGGGAGGGTGGCTAAAGTTTGGTCATTTATACAAAATGGAATGTGGATGAGTACACACACACACACACACACACACACACACACACACACACACATATCTATCTATCTATATATATATATATATATATATAATCATGTCATTATGAATTAAAAGTACATTGCGACACGGTAATTTTTATGTTTCTAGATTCCTATCGCATTGGATGTTTGCTGTGATAATGATTTACATTTAAATACAAAAAACCATCGGTTTGCTATTTATGTACGTGGGAAGAGTACATATACCAGGCACTCGACAGGAATGGCGAAGCCCGAACCGTTGCATTGGATATATCTAAGGCGTTCGACAGAGTTTGGCATGCTGGCCTTCTATGTAAACTGCGGAGCTATGGTATAACTGGACATTTGTTTCAACTAATCCAGTCATTCCTCTCTAACCGCACAATGAAGGTGGTATTAAACGGACATGCTTCTCAGAACTACCATACAAACGCAGGAATTCGAATTGAGAGTAGCTTCGTTTTAGAAGCATTAAAATTTACTAACCATTTCTTACCCCAGTCCAATATGGATTGGAGGTCTTTTTCAATCTCGGCTGCCAAACTAAGGCTCCATCTTAGGTCGTACACTCTTCCTGATATACATTAATGATCTTCCTGATTCCATAAGAGCCCAAATAGGTTTGTATGCCGATGACACCACAGTTTACTCTCGCCTCCTACAAAAATCTGGTGTAGGCGTCAAAGCTAACCTCGCAGCCGAGATTGAAAAAGACCTCCAATCCATATTGGACTGGGGTAAGAAATGGTTAGTAAATTTTAATGCTTCTAAAACGAAGCTACTCTCAATTAACCAACATCGACAATCTCACCTACCTCCCATTAGCATGGACCAGGCTTGCCTCCCAGAGAGTAAATCACTGCACCTCCTTGGTCTCACACTTTCAGCGGACCTCAAATGGAATGACTATATCGAATCCATTGCTAAATCCGCTGCTATGAAAGTCGGTTTTCTGTGTAGGGCCCGGAAGTTTTTTCCGTCTGAATCTATCCTGCACATTTATAAATCTACCATCCACCCGCGCATTGAATACTGCTGCCATATCTGGTCGGGTGCCCCTGCTGTTCTCCTCGGGCTTCTCGATAAGGTTCAGAGGAGGGTCTGTAATGTGAAAGATACCGACTTGGCAGACCGCCTGCAGTCTCTCTCCCACCGGCGCGACGTTGCTTCCCTGTGTCTCTTCTATAAATACTTTCACGGCTTCTGCTCCGATGAACCTAGATCACTAGTGCCCCCTAAATACGAATTTGAACGAGATACTAGATTAGCAACTAGATCCCACCCTTTTACAGTGAAACCGATAAAATGCAGCCGTAACTTCTACTCCAACAGTTTCTTTCTTCGCACTTCTCGACTGTGGAATTCTCTTCCACACGATTGCTTCCCCGACGGCTACAATCTTCAGGAGTTTAAATGTAAGGTCAATAGACACCTCCTAACACACTAACCTGCTTCCATTCTATCAAACACTCTTCCCATCTGCCCAACCCTCATCGTCGCTATCCTTACTCATCTGTCACCTTCCTCCTGACATTCCCTATGTCTATCCACTCCTCTTTACCTTCCCCTATGTAGCCCCATGCGCAATAGTGGCAGTGGAATGCCTTGCTTGGGGTGAGATGATTAAAAAAAAAAAGAAAAAGATATAACATTTATATGTGTGCTCCTTTTAACTAATCAGAATAAAGTTTCACTTTGAAACTTGACCAGTAGTTATTCTATTGAGCACTTTATAAAATATAAATACCAGGGAACTCAAAATCGTAAAACCTTGGGTCCTCTTTACCTGGATATATATATATATATATATATATATATATATATATATATATAAACTTATTTATAAATGGAACTTTGTGTGTGTGTGTGTTTGTGTGTGTGTGTGTGTGTGTGTGTGTCCGTTGCCTATAAAATCTGAAACGGCTGAACCGATTTTCTTGAATATTTACACAGTTGTACTATAAGCGTCTGCGAGTGTTCTTAGCTAGGTTTTGTGTTGAGGTACCCCCGATAAATATCGATAATCGAAAAAA
>JBBBDQ010000329.1:3280000-3302500 GCA_037127315.1 Ascarosepion bandense | reverse complement strand
GGTCCGAAGGCAAATTGGCATGGCCAAAGGTGAATTCTAGAAGCTAAGTAGAGTATTAAGAGACAGGGAAATTTTGCTGGAAACAAAGAAGAGAGTACTGGATTTCTATGTGATGTCTGTCCTTCAATACGGCAGCGAATACTGGACAAGCACATCAAAGATGAAAGAAAAATTTGAAGTAACCGAAATGTGGTTCTACAGATATAAAGTGGGAGATCAATTCCATATTACAATCAATATATCAACTGATCCCTCACTTAGTGGTCACATCAGTTTCTATACGTTTATATTCCTGAGATCCAAAATCACAAGAATGCATTCCAGAAGCTGAGTAGAGTATTAAGAGACAGGAAAATTTCGCTAGAAAGAAAGAAGAGAGTACTGGAATGCTATGTGATGTCTGTTCCTCAGTATGGTAGTGAATGCTGGACAATATCATCAAAGATGAAGGAAAAACTTAAAGCAACCTCAATGTGGTTCTACAGAAGGATGCTGAAGATAGCATGGATGAATCATGTGAGCAACGACAAGGTTTCAGAGAGGATGGTCACGAAAAGAAAACATGCTTAACATCAGGAAAAGACAACTGAAGTTTCTGTGACATGTAGTGAAAAAAGGGCTTGGTGAATTTGATACTCACGGGGCGGAGAGAGGGAAAGAGAGACACGGGAAAGCAACGTATGATATACTTGATGGACTTGAGCAGGTGGTTGTGGGGTTGAGAAGGATGATAGCAGCAGGCGTGTTAAGAGCTACATGGATAGAGAAATATGGAGGGCTATGATCGCCTACGTCACAGCACATAGAAGACGAAGAAAGCTGGGAAACATTTTTTACTTAATTTAGATAAATTCTTTTTAATTGTAAATGTGACTGAGCTGATATTTTTTTAAAAAAATTGAATAGGTTTTTTTTTACGCATTAAATATGAAATAATTAGAATTTTGGAAGAGCTTAAAAGTATTTTCAATTAAGTTCTACTAGTGTAAATATTGCTAGCTACAATTTCTAAGTGATTTTATTCAGAATCTGATAATCATTCCGGCTTTTATTTTATTGTTATGGTGAGAATAGAAATTTATGAGATGTTTTATTAGTTTGTTCCCGATAGACACTTAGTTTTATAATCAGCACAGTTTCATATGATATTGAGAAAAGGTAATGTGTTGCTTGCTTCTATTTCATAAGTAAATTTTCTCGTATGTTCTACTTTGTTTAGTTTATGTACAAGTTTAAGAATTATTTTTTTTTGCGGGAATATATTAATAAAACCTCATTAATATATTCGAAATATGTTAATTGTTTCGAGAAAACACATAAGAAAGAAACGGTCTCTAGAGACAAGTTAAAAATTACCCTGAAGTGTGATGCCATCAGTAATTCGAATTTCTGCAGATAAAAATCACTTGAAATAACATTATATGTCGGTAATTTTTTTGATAAATTCACAATTCAAAATTTTTTTGGATAAATTCAAAATGTTTTGATAAATTCATCTATTCGTAGCGACAGATGTGTTTATCATTATTTTTTCATTGGACCGGGTTACGCTCTCACACCCTGATTGAGCACTCTGGAAGAATGGTAGATTTTGAAAAAACAGAAGCCACTCTAGCATCTACGCATCGCTCATTCAGTAATGAATTAGAGCACTCTAACTAATGGTGTATGATACATCAAACTCTAAAAAGTCTGCCTTCTTCTACCGAGCGCCCATAGCCCAGAGGTAGAATCACCGACTGACGCCATTTCGGTCGAGTTTCAATCCTGGGTTAAAAGCAATTGGATGTCTAGTCGCACTGATGAGTTGTGATACAGCGAAACAGATCTGTCTGCGGATGCCTATTCTACGCTCTCACATCCTGATTAAGCTCTCTGGAAGAATGGTAGACTTTGAAAAAACAGTAGCTACTCTAGCATCTACGCATCGCTCATTTAGTAATGAATCAGAACACTCTAACTACTGGTGTATGTATACATGCCATATCGCACGCAAAAAGTCTGCTCCATTTTACCGAGCGCCCATAGCTCAGAGGAAGAATCGCCGACTGACGCCAATTCAGTTGGGTTTCAATCCTGGGTAAAAGCAATCGGATGCCTGACCGTACTGATGAGCTGGCATACAGCAAAAAAAATCTGTCTGCGGATGACTATATATAGATAGTCAGACAGCGAGAACGAGAGGGAGAGAGAGAGAGAGAGAGAGAGAGAGAGAGAGAGCTAGCGATTTAGGTCGAATTAAACGTTACAATTTTTTAAAACCTTTTCTGATACAATTTTCACCAAATGCAAAAATGTATATATATCTACATATATATCGTATTTACATTGTTCAGACTATTGTCCTCATATTTCTTAGCATTTGCACGACGTTTCGACCGCTGTACGCTCCAGCCTTCTTCAGGTGCTAGGAATTTCGAGCCAAATTCTTTATTACAATTATTGGTATATATGAACTCCATTCATTGCCTAATGCCTCTTCTGGAAGTCAAGTCAATCATAACAATAGTCCGAATAATGAAAATACTGTAAATACTACCTAATCACAGAAATATATATATATATATATATATATATATATATATATATATATATATATATAATTTAATTTTAAGGGTTTATAATGTCTTCAGAATTATTTATTAAATATTCACTTCAATAAAAAATAGATGTGAATGTGATTGTCATCCTCATCGTAATCATTCCCAAGACCATGTTTTGTCGTAGAGTCGTTTTGCAGCAGAGCACGAGACCAGTTCACTCCCCGTCTCTGGGTTAAAGACCACAGAGATATTCATTCATGTGTAGCATGTCTGGAGTAAGTAGACCTAGCGGGTTCCAACCCTGTCAACGTCAAACTACAGTCGATGTTCTCCAGCTTGAAGGCTCGACTTGTTCACAAGCATATGGCCATTGATTCCATCGTGGGAATACTCTGCGCTTACCGTAGACTTCGTTCTAGGAAGCCCTTTACCCAGCAATGTGGTTTCATCATCACAATGTATCTATGGAGACTTGTCTAAGCGATTATGCTTCATGATCTTTCATCTTCAAAGATCGATCAACCACCTTTTGACAGGTTTTTTTGTTCTGCACATCTAGCCATTATTCTGACAAGAAAAGCCTGGTGGAGGAATCGATTTAGTCGCTGAGAAGTGGATCATACGGCAGTTTGTACTGGGTTACATGGTACCATTGGCACGCGTAGCCCATTGAAAATGCTTCACTCATCATCATCATCATCAACTTGAATGGTCCCTTCGTTCACGGACATTTGGCTGATGATTCCATTAGGTGAACCATCCGATAATTTAAGTCTAGAAATTCTCCATAGTGTTGTTTTTTCATGACAGCACTGACTACATCCATAATACTAGAGGACTGTTTAGCCAACAACAAGGTTAATCCACACATTGACAAGTCGTGTTTTTCTTATTTTGCTATGTGCCTAGCCACCAACCTCGCCGGTTTACTCGCTGATGTACCGACCATGCGACAGCTAGTATTGGGCTATATCGTACAAGGAATTCTAGTACTGGGCTATATCGTACAAGAAATTCTAGTACTGGGCTATATCGTACAAGGAATTCCAGTACTGGGCTATATCGTACAAGGAATTCTAGTACTGGGCTATATCGTACAAGGAATTCTAGTACTGGGTTATATCGTACAAGGAATTCTAGTACTGGGCTATATCGTACAAGGAATTCTAGTACTGGGCTATATCGTACAAGGAATTCTAGTACTGGGCTATATCGTACAAGGAATTCTAGTACTGGGCTATATCGTACAAGGAATTCTAGTACTGGGCTATATCGTACCAGGGACTCTTGTAACCTTTTGAAAATGCTTCAAAGACAAATGAACGAATAATTCGGACCGGAATTCTGCATTCCAAGTTTACAGCATTATTTTTGTTTTTGAATCAATTTCTCGCAAACTGTTCCGATTGAGATGAAACCGGTGTTTTTTTTTTAAATATAGTTAGAATTGAGCACTGGTAGGCAGGGTTTGAATTCAGGCGAGAGCCATGATTCCGAAACGCAGATTTTCTAGGTTCTCTATTAATTGGCGATTGAATCATCGCGAACACATTTACTTTGGCCTGGTTGGTTGTACAGCATGCCAACCGTAACTAAGTTATTTGAATGTAGCTATAAATCACTATTTATTATTAAACATCAATTAGACCAGCCTCGCAATGGATTACCGTATGCACAAGTGTCCCACCTTTTTTTCTGAAACAAACATACATGGCCGAGTAACATCAGGTGCTGACAATATCTAAAAGTTTCAGAAAATTATTGCCAACTGTAAAGAAAAAATGGCTCGTATTTTCGCTGACTGATGAAAAATAAATCCATATTTTTGCTGAAGTTTTCTAGAAATTGACTATTTACAAAAGGGCGTTTTTCGTTAAAATAAAATGACTCAAAAAATACTATTTTTTTTCTATATTTTTTAACTTACGTAAAGGTTAAAAATATACAACCTCCATTTGTTTTCGCCTATTCAAGTATTTTCATTTTTTTCTTCAACTCAGGAGTTTTTAACTTTTTTTGTTTTTGCTCTATCATGATTTTCATTGTTTTTTGTTTGTTTGTTGGTTTTTCCCTTTCACTAAAGACGAGCTTTTTCTTCCCAAAATAGATCAGACATAAAAAAAAGAGAGGAGAGAAGATGATCGATGAAGCAGAATAGAATTTATTGGCACTTTTTATTTGCTTTGTTTATAGCAAAGAGGTTTAAGTATTTTTATGCGGAACGAAACAAAAAACAAACAAAAAGTTATTTCTCAAGCAGTTACCAATCTTTTGTAAATACACTTTAGGAAACCAAATTCGGCGCATAGATTCATAATAGCTTAGATGATAAAGACGTTGGTGGTTATGGTGACCAAAGGATTTAATTAAGTCCGTGAAGGATGCATACCAGGAAAGAAAAGTTAAAAGAGGCTCGAGGTTAAACGAAAAATAAATCGGTTATATATTCTTCTTCTTATTTTTCTCGTCTTTCTTCTTCTTCTTCTTCTTCTTCTTCTTCTTCTTCTTATTCTTCTTCTTCTTCTTCTTCTTCTTCCATTTCTTGTTCTCGTCTTTCTTCTTCTTCTTCTTCCAATTCTTGTTCTCGTCTTTCTTCTTCTTCTTCTTCCTCATCTTTTTCTTCTCATTCTGCTTCTTCTCGTCCTTTCTTGTTTTTGTCCTTCTTCTTCTCTTCCTTCTTCTTCTTCTTTTTCTTCTTCTTCTCGTCTTTCTTCTCCTTCTTCATCTTTTGTTACTTCTCATTATTATTATTCTTCTCGTCCTTTCTTTTTTTGTCCTCCTTCTTCTCTTCCTTCTTCTTCTTTTTCTTCTTCTTCTCGTCTTTCTTTCTTTTGTCCTTCTTCTTCTTTTCATTCTTCTTCTTCTTCTTCTTCTTCTTCTTCTTCTCGTCTTTCTTCTCCTTCTTCATCTTTTGTTTCTTCTCATTATTCTTCTTCTTCTCGTCCTTTCTTTTTTTGTCCTCCTTCTTCTCTTCCTTCTTCTTCTTTTTCTTCTTCTTCTCGTCTTTCTTTTGACCTTCTTCTTCTTTTCATTCTTCTTCTTCTTCTTCTCGTCTTTCTTCTCCTTCTTCATCTTTTGTTTCTTCTCATTATTCTTCTTCTTCTCGTCTTTCTTTCTTTTGTCCTCCTTCTTCTCTTCCTTCTTCTTCTTCTTCTTCTTTTTCTTCGTCTTCTTTTTCTTCTTATTCTCGTCTTATCTTTTTTTTCTTTCCTCTTCTCTTCTTTCTTCTTCTTCTTTTTCTTCTTCTTCTCGTCTTTCTTCTCCTTCTTTTCACCTTTATTTTCTTCTCATTATTCTTCTTCTTCTCGTCCTTTCTTTTTTTGTCCTCCTTCTTCTCTTCCTTCTTCTTCTTTTTCTTCTTCTTTTTCTTCTTCTTCTCGTCTTTCTTTCTTTTGTCCTTCTTCTTCTCTTCCTTCTTCTTCTTCTTTTTCTTCTTTTTCTTCTTCTTCTCGTCTTTTCTCCTTTTTTCCTTCTCATTATTCTTCTTCTTCTCGTCCCTTCTTTTTTGTCCTCCTTCTTCTCTTCCTTCTTCTTCTTCTTCTTCTTTTTCTTCGTCTTCTTTTTCTTCTTCTTCTCGTCTTATCTTTTTTCTTTCTTCTTCTCTTCCTTCTTCTTCTTCTTTTTCTTATTCTTCTCGTCTTTCTTCTCCTTCTTTTCACCTTTATTTTCTTCTCATTATTCTTCTTCTCGTCCTTTCTTGCTTTTGTCCTCCTTCTTCTCTTCGTTCTTCTTCTTTATCTTCTTCACCTTCTTCATCCTCTTCTTCTTCTCGTCCTGCTTCTTGTTCTTCTTTTTCATCTTGTTTTTTTTTTCATTATTCTCCTTTTTTCTTTTCCTTCATCTTCTTTTTTCTTCTTTTCGTCCTTATGTTCCTTGACAGTTTGTGAAGCGCCATTGGGCAGAGTACTTGCCCCATATTCATGGGCAGTAACAGGTCATTACCCAACCGCGATGGCCCAATGTGAGTTGATAGGAGCAGGTTTAACATGCTTGGATGATCATGCCTCCTTTCGAATCATGATCGCTCATGTGAATTGCACGTAAATGAGTGTAATGGATCCGACAGGAACCTCATTTACAGTTGTTATCCATTACAACAACCGTAAATCTCATGTCATGCATTCAGATACTGACCAGGATTGACGTTACTTAACTTTGGTAGTGTGACGAGAATCGGTTTTTTAACTTAGTAAAATGTCAGGCAATAACATCCGTCAGATTATCAAATAAAACTTCCATTATTTCTTAAGAAATTGCTTTGCTTATATTTAGATACGAAAATGAGAAGATATGAATACTTCGAGAATCGGACAAAGATTTGCATTTATAAAGCACTATTCGACTTGATCGACGACACACTCTATGGACGAGACGATCTAAAGATGATCGGATCTAACAACATTTTCACCAGCCATAGATAATTAAATTTGATTTTTGTATACACTCACACACATAGATGTTTCATAATAGTTTTTTTTTAATCGTATCACCCGGAGTAAGGCGGTAACGCTACTGATGTGCACGGGGCCTACATAAGAGTAAAAAAATTAGATTCGAGGAAAGTAAAGAGAAAGACGAACCAGTTAAGGATGGGAATACAGGTGTGATGACAGTTGCAAAGATAGAGAGAAAGGAAAAGATATACAGGGTGATGTAGAATGAACTAGAGTCGAGTGGTTAAGAGATGGGCATTGGCATTGCATTTAAATTCCTGGAGGTTGTAGCCTTCAGGAAAGCAAGACTATAGAAGAAAGATCAACAGGCAGGAAGTGCGAGAAAAGAAGCTAATGGAGTAGAATTGTCGTCTGTATTTGGTTGATCTAACTGTGAATGGGTGGGACCCAGTTGCCAGTTTAGTTGCATGAGTAAACTCCTGTGGCAGGGCCACCAGTGACTTAAGTCCGTCGGAGCAGGAGCCATGAAAATATTTGTAGAATAGACAGAGGGATGCCACATCCCGTCGGCGGGAAAGTGGCTGGAGTCGAGCCGCCAAGTCGGTACCTATCACATTACTGATTCTCCTTTGGAGCCTGTCAAGAACACTGACATGAATATTTTGAAATTCTGAGAAAGATTTTCATTGAAAAGGCAATAACGATCTGCATAATTGTTTGTTCTTTTTCAAAAATTTCGAAACTGTTGTGTGATCAACTCCAAATGATTCTGCAAATTCAGTTTGCGCCTGACATGAGTTTTCATGAAGTAATGCATCCAATTTTTCTTCTTCAAAATTTTTCCGTGCACCAGAGCTTTTTTTTAATATTTAACATCAAAATCATTATCTTGAAGCTTCTAAACCAATCTCTGCATGTTATTTCCGACAGACAATGGTCGTTGTAAGTCTCAATAAGAATTCTATGTGTTTTAGCTGAAGATTCCTTTTGAATAAAGTAGTGCAGTAAAATTCCCCGAAAATACACTTTCTTCGGCACGAAATCTGCTATGTTTAACGCTATGAAAATCTATGTTGCTTACACTTGGGCGAAATAAAATACAATGAATTTCAAGCTTGATTATAGTAATTCCATAGAGATACCTTACTATCGCACACAGTTCTGGGGAGGCCATCTGTTGGAAAACAGCGAGAATTTATTAATGGTTCTAATATATAGACAACAGGAAAAACAATTTTTAGCCGACGGTTGTCTTGTAAAATTTTGCAAAGTAATAATAACAAAAGAACCATTCTATTTTCATTTAGAAGTATCCACTTGGCAATAAATACTAAAAATAGTATGAAATACATCACATTTTTAAAACTGTGATGGCCTAATTATTATGGCCGGTATTGTATTTATAAAAAAAAATCATTGTAGAATAAAAAAAAATGTCCGTTTTCATTTGTAGAACAGCTTAGTTTAGATAGTACTGTAAAATTCCGGGTGTAGATATACAATCGACACTGCGTCGATTATATAACAAGAACTTCTAAAATTATTTTGCATAAGAAATACCAGCCATTTCTAAAATGATATAAAACATCAGTATTTTTCGATTCTGAAAAGTCCCGCAACCTAAGGGAAGTCTTATGAATTCCAATTTACAAAGGGTTTTTTTTCCACAGAAAAATTCCTTATATTTACGAATGCACCGGTCTATATATTTAATTCCCAAGACTCAGTTACTAGGATTTCTTTACTTTTTTTCTTCGTAATATTTTCTTTTCACTCTTCTTTATTTACTGATTGGCTAGTCCGACATTTTGAAATTCTACCTTTCAACATTTTTCTCTACTTTTATCTTCCATTTGCTTTCCTTTCTTTAATCTTTGTCGCCATCCTTTCTCCGTTATTGCTGTTTTGCTTTTTCATTTATATTCGTTCGTATTTTTCCTTCGTTCATCTCATTCCTTTATTTATTTTTCGTTTTTCTTTCATCTCTTATTTATTGCTTTTTTACAAATTTTCTCCCCCATCTACTTCCGAAGTTTATCCTTAAACCATGTCTTTTTGGGTTAACTTTTTTTTAATGTTTTCTATTATTTCTTGGTGATTTTTCTGTCATATTTTACGAATTTTCTAAATACTTCTTTCTTCTTTCCTCCCCTTAAGTAGCAAACATCATTTTTTATACCTGCATTCTTTTCAAAACTTTTCAATTACGCACACACCACAGTCTGGTAGAAACTAAAATCGTATGGCCTTTTTCAAAATAAATAAATAAATAATAATTAAATCGGAACTCTTCATTCTTAATTTCCCCGATTAAAAAAAAGTAGCCTTCCTTTTCCTTTCATTCAAATTTTACTTCATTAAATTTCTTTTTTCAGTCTCGTCAGGTTTCTTTGTTAACGTTATTAATTATTCAACTCTTTTCTTTGTGCTACTTCCTTTCACATGAGAGGTAGCCTATTCCGCCATATTTTTATCTGTCCACCATTATCCTGTCACAGGAAAGAGCGATCCCATGGGCAACGAAAGACTTCCCATTATTATTAAATATGGTGGCCCATAGTCATCAAAAGCGACAACTGTTAAATAGTGACATAAAGAAACAGAAAATTGAATTTATTTGCAAAAAAAGGAATTTAAATTTTGGCGCGTATTTGTTAAAGAAGCCTCAGGATGTTTTTGAACCAATATTAGTTTTGAAATTTTTATTTATTTTTTTCTATAAATAAAAAAAATGCACGAAGAGAAATATTAAGATTTTAGAATTTCTAATCTCTTTCTTTTTAGTTTTTTATGAAAAATTCATTAAATCTTATGTTTCAGTCGTATTTTCAGCCTCTGAGGCTTCCTTAGTCATGACGAACATTTGTGTTTGCTGTAATGATCTGTGTTTTGAACAGCTATCAAGCCTCGCTTTCACTGTAGACCTCCAGTGGAATTCTTTTTGCTGTGCTAACACCAAGTGATATACCTAAGCAAATAAAAATATCAAGATATATAGACATCTAACGGCTCCTAGGAGTTAAGAAAGTGTTCTAAAGAAAAGAATGTTAGACTGTTATGTGATATCTATCCTCTTATATGGTTGCAAATGCTGATCTATCAGGATAAATGTGAGACTCGAAGCAACATAAATATGGCTCTACAGAAGGATGCTGATAATAACATCGGGCGAACACGTGTGAAATGACAAGGTTGTGGAGAGGATACAAAACAAAAATGAAACTTATATTTAGCATCAGGGAGAGGGAGTTGAAGTTTCTTGGACACGTAATAAGGGTTCGGAGAATCTAATACTCACTGGACATATAGGGGGAAAGATAGATAGTAGCGTGAAGTAACCTTGGTGGGCTTGAGCAGGTGGTTGGCAGAGCTTGATTTAGGAGACAAGGGAAAGGGGAAATCCATGATCGTCTATGTCCTGAAGAGACACGGCATATAAAAGAGAAGACTAGTTATAGTTGTTGCTCTTTTTGTTTAAATGCTTCCACATCACCAATCAGGACCGGGTTTTTTTCTACTCGAACAGTTTCTTTTCTCGCACTTCCTGCTGTAGAACTTCCTTCCGTTTACTTGCTTTCCTGATAGCGACAATCGTCAAACAATTAGGTGCAATGTCAAATGCTATTTCCAATTTCCTTGAATCCCATTTATCATTTATGGTTCTTTTGCTATTACTACTTTGCAAAATTTTACAAGGCAGCCAGGAAGCCTAATAAGGACATTGAAGGATTACTAGAAACTATATTACCAACTATAAACACACATCAAAAACACTGTATTATAACAACAACCTTTATTGAATTCATTCTTAAAGAAACTTTAGCTTAAACAAATGGTACGTACACTACCGGCCATAATTATTAGGCCACCCCAGCTTTTAAAAGAAATGATGTATTTCATACTATTTTTAGTATTTATTGCCAAGGGGTAATTCTAAATGAAAATAGACTGGTTCTTTTGTTAATACTGCACAATAGCATGTGCATCAAATAAACTGTTCTGGTGTCCAGTTTTTGTGCTCTCTTCCCCATGCTAGTCTCTTCTTCTTATTGGCTGGCCAAAGCAAAGGCTTCCTGGCTGCCTTGGAAAATTTTTCAAAGTAATAATAACAAAAGAAACATTCTATTTTCATTTAGAATTATCCACTTGGCAATAAATACGAAAAATAGTATGAAATACATAATTTTTTTAAAGAAACTGGGTTGGCCTAATAATTATGGCCGGTAGTGTGTGTGTGTATATATATATATATATATATATATATAGATAGATAGATAGATAGATAGATAGATAGATAGATAGATACAGCAAATCTACAGGGTGCAATGGATAAATTGTCGTTATTTGCCTTTTAAAATTTTGCAAAGTAATAATAACAAAAGAACCATTCTATTTTCATTTAGAATTTATCCACTTGGCAATAAATAATAAAAATAGTATGAAATGCATCATTTCTTTAAAAAAACTGGGATGACTTAATAATTATGGCCGGTAGTGTGTGCATATATATATATATATATATATATATATATATATATATATAAATTCTACAGGTTGCGATGGATAAATTGTCGTTATTTGCCTTTTAAAATTTGCAAAGTAATAATTACAAAAGAAGCATTCTATTTTCATTTCATCCACTCGGCAACAAATACTAAAAATAGTATATTTTTATCCTTTGTTCAATACCCCCTGAACCCACTCTTTTCTTTCACTGTAAGCCCCTGCGCACCGGTGGCGGTCCCGCCTTGCTTGGGTTGAAATGATTAAATAATAATAAATAAGTGAAAAAAGAAACAAAAAAAAACTGTTAATGGGCCGACAATCTGGAAAATCAGTTACAATGTGTTCAATTTTTTTCATCAATCCAAAGTTCATTTTGCACTGTTTAAATTTTATTTGATCTTTGTCCTGTTTGTTTTTATTTGAGATTACTCATGGCTTCAAAACGACTTGTGGAATGGTTTTATTACTCACAGAAAAGATAAATAAATATTCTTAATTCATCTTATTGTTGAATAATTAGTTGCTATGGGTTTTGTTTCTTTTTACACGTTATTAATAATGTTGAGGATGGTGCAGTGGATATCCGCTCCGAACAACAACAACTCGGGGAGCCGAGTTCGAATTCCAGTTGAATGCGTTGCATTCACTTACGCGCAAATACCCTTGGGAAAGGTATTAGTCCGTCTATTCCTTCCAGTTATGGGTTAAATAGCAGGACAGATTGGGTTCTATAGCCTTGGTCGGCAACCAGTCTAGCGCAGAAAGCAATGGCAACCTACTGCGGGATAATCTTTTGCCCAAGCGTGTATCACGTATGGCATTTCACTGACTGAATAAAGTAATTGGAAACATGAGTTAAGTTTATACTGGTTATAAAGTGGGGGATCGGTCTTCTATTGTTTTGAAGTAATAAACTAATTATGTTTAATATAATAATGTAATATAATATATCTCTTTTCCCTCCAGCTATGAGTCAAATAATAAGACATATTAGGTTCTATAGACTTGACTGGCAGTCAGTCTACCGCAGAAACAATGGCAACCTACTGCGGGATAATCTTCTGCCCAGTCAGCCATGTCTCTTTCGAGACACGATCGCCCAAACGTGTATCAGGTATGGCATTTAACTGACTTAACTGACTGAATAATGTTTACTTAAAGCTGTTTGTTTACTTTCGAGTTTTAACCAACAATTGTCTGAGTTTGCGTTTTGTTTAATAGCATATCAACCTCTCTGGGTTATTTAATACCAAAAAGTGATGTTTTAAGATATTTTTTAATGTTCGATTTAGTCAGATTTTAATTAATTTTTTTTGTTTTTATTCTTTTTTATTTTAGAAACTGAAAATGTCTTCTAGTTTTGCATTCAAAATTTTTTGCTGAGAATATTTTTTCCATCAAAAATGTATTATGGCAATAATTTTTTTCGTCAAAACTGTATTGTTGGTAATATTGTTCTTCAAAAATGTATATTTTTTTTCTAAAAGTCTATTTTTATGTACACTACCGGCCATAATTATTAGGGAACCACAGTGTTTAACAAAAATGACGTATTTTCTACTATTTTTTAATATTTATTGCCAAGTGAACAATTGTAAATGAAAATAGAATGGTTCTTTTGTTAATACTGCACAATAACATGTGCATTAAATGAATTTATAAATATTTAATAATTCCCTATATTGCAGTTTCATCAATGAAAGAATGAAAAAAATTAGGGTGATTCGGACGAGTTCATCTTTGCTTCCTTGCCTTGTAAAATTTTGCAAAGTAATAATAAGAAAAGAACCATTCTATTTTTATTTAGAATTATCCACTTAAATATGGCCAGTAGTGTATATATATATCTAAAAAATCTAAAGGGTGCGATGGGTAAATGGTCGCTATTTGCCTTGTAAAATTTTACAAAGCAATAATCACAAAAAAACCATTCTATTTTTATTTAGAATTATCCACTTGGCAATAAATACTAAAAATAGTATGAAATACATCTTTTCTTTTAAAAAAACTGGGGTGACCTAATAAATATGGCCAGTAGTGTATATATATATATCTATAAAATCTAAAGTGTGCGATGGGTAAATGGTCGCTATTTGCTTTGTAAAATTTTACAAAGTAATAATGACAAAAGAACCATTCTATTTTTATTTAGAATTATCCACTTGGCAATAAATACTAAAAATAGTATGAAATACATCTTTTCTTAACAAATAACTGAGATTGCCTAATAATTATGGCCGATAGTGTATATAATTCTATAAAAGTGTATTTTTATATTTTCAGAGTGTTTTGAATCCAGTTTGGGGGTTAACTATTTGCCCATAGCTGGGACACCTAATAGGTGCTACCACTCTATGTCAGGGTGGACCTGGGAACAACAACAAATAAGAAGTGGTTCCATGTTTCTCACAACCTCCCAATCAGAGGCCTTGCTGCCGGATGCAGTTTATCGTCATGCCCAGTTCCCAACAATAGTCTGAATCTTTACTACCTTTTTACATTCATAGCACACGCTTCTTCAGATATTATCTTGTTGGTTTACCTTGTTTACTTGGTTATTACACTTTTAATTTTCCAAAATATCTTTTTGTGACAATCGGTTGAAATACATTTTTTTTAAATAATTATCTAACTAGGTAATTCATCCAGATGATTACTGTATAATTGTATTATGATTACTGTATAATTGTATTGTGATTACTGTCTAATTGTATTATGATTACTGTATAATTGTATTATGATTACTGTATAATTGTATTATGATTACTGTATAATTGTATTGTGATTACTGTATAATTGTATTATGATTACTGTATAATTGCATTATGATTACTGTATAATTGTATTATGATTACTGTATAATTGTATTGTGATTACTGTATAATTGTATTATGATTACTGTATAATTGTATTGTGATTACTGTATAATTGTATTATGATTACTGTATAATTGTATTGTTTTTCAGTTACGAATGGAAATATTAATATAATTGAATATAATACGTGCTGAGGATGGCGATTTTGACTTAAATATGGCACAAGGCCTAAAGTATGGAGCATCCAGTGAGGATCAAGTCACTAGTCACTCGTAACTGTTTTAACTAGACAAGTTTGCTTATCATTAAACCACGTCCAATACTATAAAAAATATAAAACGATTCACGAATTTACGTGTCACCTTTGCACAGGGGCCATGCTAAACTTTTTGTATCGTTCCAGTCTTAGCACACGTACTGGCAAATCAAGTCTATGCATAACGATGATGATGATTATAATTGTATTGTTCTAAATTGTGAATAGAAATATTATAAATCCTTGGATATCAAGCATAAGGAAAATGACACTATAATTGTATTGTTCTAAATTGTGAATAGAAACATTATAAATCCTTGGATATCAAGCATAAGGAAAATGACACTATAATTGTATTGTTCTAATTAGGAAATAATTGCTTGGGTATAATACATGTTGATTATAATTTTATTGTTTTAAATTATGAATGGCAATACTATAAAGTCCCTTGGATAAAACCCCTTTTATGTAATGCGTATGAAACACTTATAATAGAAATTTGAGTTTATTTTTTAAAAATATTTTTGTTTATAATCATATCACCCCAAGCAAGGCATTTTACTGCCCCTGTTTTGCAGGAGGTTACACAGGAGGAAAGTTATGAAAAAGAGTGACAGGTTATAGGGGGTGTCAGGAAGTGGGTAAGAGAAAGATGAGAATACTGATGAGAATGGAGTGGACGGAGAAAGGAGCATGAGAGAGAGGATGCAGGTTAGTGAGATAGGAGATGACTATTGACTTTACATTTAAAATCTTGGAGATTGTAGATTGTAGCTGTCGGGGAAGCAAGTAAATGGAAGGGAATTCCACAGGAGGGAAGTGTGAGAAAATAAGCTGCTGGAGTAGAATTTGCGTTTACATTTTATTGGTTTCACAGTAAAAGAGAAAGAAGAGAATACTGATGAGAGTGGAGTGAACGGAGAGAGAAATGAGATTCTCGACTTATCGAAGATTGTTCATTGTTTTCACTCCGTGGTGGCTGAGGACGGACAAGCCACATTTTTTAAGGTAGCAGTAAATCAGTTTACTGAGCAACAATGAACGTTCACTGTAGCGATGACAGCAATTAAAGTCACGCGCAGAACTCAAAATGATCAACCTTAAATATCATGTAAGAAAGGTACGACTAACTATTGACTCACCGTAGTAGTGAAACTTTCTGAACACTGTTAAGGTGACGAAGATCGCAGGAGGTGTTTATGTGCTCTAATAAACGTGTTTGTTAATCAGCACGCATCGACATCCAAGATGGAGGCACAGATATAAAATGCAAAATCTGAATTTTTTTTTCTTTTTTGAATATCCCGTTTTTCAGTCTCATTAATCCTGATTAGGATTCTGTTATCACACTCTCACGCTGTTTATTACTTGTCATCTTAAATCACTTTTCCGTCACCTTACGCAAATCACGTATTTTCTCGTTTTATGAAATTAAATCTCGTCCATTTTCGATTTTCACGTGTTACCTCACAACATGTTTCCTTTTCAAACAGTAAGAACAAGCGAAGAGGTATTTCATTTTGCAACGAGACCCACGAAAAATTGGCTAGTCGCTTGGCTTAGGATATGATGACTAAAAGCCTTTTACTACAAAATAACAAAAAAATCGGCGGACCTGAAGCAGACTACCACCATGTTTAATTTCGTTGTTTTTTATTTTTTGTATTTTTAACTTTTTTCAGCGCAGTCCTATCAAGTACCCATTTAGCTTTCTGATTGATAAAAAAAAAAAGACTGAGAAATTTCAATATTTAAACATTTTCTGGTGGGGATCAGTTTATCATACAACGTTATAATTAATCGATCCTCCATTTTGAAACCAGTCGCCGGTGCATCATTACCGCCACCTGTAAATTTGTTCATTATCAAATTTTGGGGACTTTTTTTCAGTGCAATATTATCTTTTACACCGTAAACTTTACGAATGACAAAAAAAATTTGCAAAAATTTCAATATTTAAACAGTTTTAGTGGGAGACCAGTTTCACATACAACCTTATAGTGGATGGAAAACGGATCGATTTACTTTAACGTCGTATTAGGGGTTCAAAAAAAAAAGCAGGATAATAAATAAATGGATGCATTTTTGTTGAATCTGCCATTTGTACTTTTACTGTAGACATATGAAATGTTATTAGATGATCTTTGGTTGTTATAATAAATGCTTCAAACTCTTATATTATTTAAAATTATAATAATCAATAGGGATCATATTTAGCGATATCTATATAGTATCAGTGGTTAGCGGACAAGACCAGTACGTGGCAGATTCGTATATGATTGAGTGTACAGGACGCATGTGCCATATGTGATACACACTTTGGGTGATCATGTCTCGAAAGAGATATGACTGACTGGGCAGAAGATTATCCCGCAGTAGGTTACCATTACTTTCTGCGGTAGACTGGTTGCTAGCCAAGGCTATAGAACCCAATCTGTCCTATCATTTGACTCATAGCTAGAGGAGGAAAAGATGTATTCTGTTATTAAGTAGTAATAAGTGGAGGATCAGTTTATTACTTCATAACAATATGAAACTGTTCCCCCATTTTATACCCAGTAGTAGTTTTAATTATGTTTCCAACAATTATATTCAGTCAGTCAGTTAAGTGCTATACGTGAGACACGCTTTGGGCGATCATGTCTCGAAAGAGACATTACTGACTAGGCAGAAGATTATCCCGTAATAGGTTGCCATTGCTTTCTGCGGTAGACTAGTTGTCAGCCAAGGTTATAGAACCCAATCTATCCTGTTATTTAACCCATAACTGGAGGGAAGAGACGGATTAATACCTTTCCCAAGGGTATTTGTGCGCAAGTGAATGCAAGGAATTTAACTTGAATTCGAACTCGGTATCCTGATTTGCCGTTCCCAGTTGATCTCCACTGCACCATAACGCACATATACAATGTCCATACATGATGTTTACCATGTAAACTACGATGAATCGATAAAAAATCGATATCAATAATGGTATATAATAATTTTTATGCAGATAGACTAAACTATCACCCGGTTTACACTCCACCCACGTCTATTGAACGGGTGAAGAGGCTCATCCCTTGTTTCCTGTGTAAGTTGTGGTTTCCGGCTTTCTCTTTTCAAATCTTTTCACTCTTACGTAGCCCCCTGCACGTCAGTAGCGTTATCGCCTTGCTCGGGGTGATATGATTAAAAAAAAAAAAAAAAAAAAAAAAAAAAGATGAGCCCTAAGACATAAAAACTATTTTTATGTTTTCACAAGGGTTAAAAGGTCGAGGAACGCGCTACTAAAATAGTATTGCCATATATATATATATATATATATGTGTGTGTGTGTGTGTGTGTGTGTGTGTGTGTGTGTGTGAATGAAAAGAAAAAACCCGAACCGCCACTTAATTTTTAGATCTGTTGAGAAACGCTGGTCTACATTAACATGAGAAAAGTGGTTAAAACTGTTTCTAAACTTTCAAGTACTGATAACTTTGGTTGATTTTTCACATCTCAGAAATTTGATGAACGACAATTATAATTTAATTTTATATCAGTGATTATTTCAAATGTGAACGTTAAAGTAACACAAGAGAAAGGCAACCAAAATAAAAGATTTTATTGTTTTTCCGGAAATGTTTTTGTTTATTTGTCATTTTTTCAATTTCCTTCGATCCTTTTTGTTCTTTCTTCATTCGATTTGAAAGCCATCTGTAAAGACCCGCGGTTCAAAAAAGCAAGATCTAAAGTTCCTTGAATGGTCTGTCGCTCTTGGAGAATTCCAGTGCTGAGCAAGGAATCCTGATAACATTCAAAAGAGCCTGGCAGTCTTAGAAGTGTGGATTCTGAAGGAAGTTCTTGAAGAAACCTGGTTGGAGCGAAAAACAAATTAGGCAGGCCCATGTAAACTGAAGTGGCTCAAAAACCTGTAGGCGGAAATGAGGTAAGAGATTGCAATTTATGAAAAATGGAAGTGTGGGTATGGGGTAATTTTCCCAGTGCTGTGGACACCTAAAGGAGAAAGCAAAATGGAATGGAACAGAATCTTGTAGAAATCAGATTGAAAATGGAGAAGAGGAATAAGGCTGTATTTACATTATTCGGACTATTATCCCCATCTTTGTTGCTACTTGTTGCTATTTGTACGACGTTTCGGCCGTTGTACGCTCCGGCCTTCTCCAGGGGCTAGGAATTTCGAACTGATCCTTTTATTACAATCACTGGGGTATATTTACAGTATTTACATTATTCGGACTATTGTCCTCATCTTTGTTGCTATTTGTACGACGTTTCGGCCGTTGTACGCTCCGGCCTTCTTCAGGTGCTAGGAATTTCGAACTGATCCCTTTATTACAATCACTGGGGTATATTTACAGTATTTAAATTAGTCTAATTATTGTCTTCATCTTTGTTGCCATTTGTATGACGTTTCGGCCGTTGTACGCTCCGGCCTTCTTCAGGTGCTAAGAATTTCAAACTGAGCCCTTTATTACAATCACTGGGGTATATTTACAGTATTTACATTATTCGGACTATTGTCCTCATCTTTGTTGCTATTTGTACGACGTTTTGGCCGTTGTACCCTCCGGCCTTCTTCAGGTGCTAGAAATTTCTAACCGAACCCTTTATTACAATCACTGGGGTATATGAACTCCATTTCTTGCGTTGTTTTGCTTCGTTTGAAAATCATGAGTTATCTAACCCTGTAAGTTACTTGTTCACCACTGTTGTAGACTGGTATTGAACTCACAAATTCGGGTCAGGTCACAGGAACTAACCAACGTCTAGGTCCACTGGACCATGTTTCCTTAAAGACAAGAACAACTGAATTTTGTGAAGAGTTGTGAGTTCAATACCAGGCTACAGCAGTGATGAACTAGTAACTTACAGGGTTAGAGGGAGATAACTCATAACTACCAGAAGAAGCTCTACGCAAGAAATGGAGTTCATATACCCCAGTGATTGTAATAAAGTGTTCGGTTCGAAATTTCTATCACCCGAAGTAAATCTGAGCTTACAAAGGCCGAAACATGGCACGAATGGCAATAAAGAGGATAACAGCAGACAGAATAATATAAATACTGTAAATACTACCTCATCCCAGAAATATAGACAAATAGAAAGATCTATTATTAAACGTCGTACAAATGGCAACAAAGATGAGGACAATAGTCCGAATAATATAAATACTGTAAATACTACCTCATCTCAGAAATATGGACAAATAGAATGATCTATTATTAAACGTCATACAAATGGCAACAAAGATGAGGACAATAGTCCGAATAATGTAAATACTACCTCATCTCAGAAATATAGACAAATAGAAAGATCTATTATTAAACGTCGTACAAATGGCAACAAAGATGAGGACAATAGTCCGAATAATATAAATACTGTAAATACTACCTCATCTCAGAAATATAGACAAATAGAATGATCTATTATTAAACGTCATACAAATGGCAACAAAGATGAGGACAATAGTCCGAATAATGTAAATACTACCTCATCTCAGAAATATAGACAAATAGAAAGATCTATTATTAAACGTCGTACAAATGGCAACAAAGATGAGGACAATAGTCCGAATAATATAAATACTGTAAATACTACCTCATCTCAGAAATATGGACAAATAGAAAGATCTATTATTAAACGTCGTACAAATGGCAACCAAGATGAGGACAATAGTCCGAATAATGTAAATACTGTAAATACTACCTCATCTCAGAAATATAAACAAATAGAATGATCTATTATTAAACGTCGTACACATGGCAACGGAGATGATGAGACTAGTCCGAGTAACACACACACACACACACACACACACACACACACACACACACACACACACACACATATATATATATATATTTAGTTTTTTGTTTAAACATTATTTTTAATGGACAGTCGTATCTGAGTGGATACTCTGTTCATCCTATGAACTGTGATACGGCAAAACAGACCTTTATACGTATGACTATATATATATATATATATATATATGTATATATATATATATATATATATATATATATATATATATTATAAATTATATTTTAGAAAATGTACAAAGTGTACATTTTGTTTCGACATTAAAGTTACAATGTCTCATCAGGTGGTGTTGAAAGGAATGAAAAGCCTCTTTTCTTATATTTGGTGAGTTGTCTGTGGGATGTTGGCAGGGGTTAGTGATAAGAGAATAAGTCTTGTAAATTGTCCGTTAAAATATTGAAAAATATGGGGTGGATAGGGAATATAGTTCATTAATGAAAGTGTCGGGAATTTAGATCGTTAGAAAAAAAAATTAATGGTTGTAAGAAAGAAGATAAAATTCACCCTTTACCATTACAAGCCAGAAAATAACAATATTCATTTTAAGTCACATAATTGCGTCATGAGTTTATAAAATCTCCCTTCTTTTGCACAACTAATTTGTTGTAAAAACTTGTGCAGAAATTATTTCACTTTACCTTTGCAAATCATGTATCCACTGCAACTTTTGTAGCATTTTAAAGTATTGTGAATATACTTGTCATTTTCTTGTTCAGAATTATCACTAACAGCTCAGATCCTACATCTAAAATCTGAAAACCAACAGATTTATTTTGTCCCTCTTGTTTTCCTGCCACTAAACATACTTGTACGCATGCGTACAAATTCACCACCCGGTTAGCTCTCTAAAATTTAAATTAAGCACACCTCTAGTATAAAACACAATTAAATTTGGTGTTGTTTATTTTAAATGAACAAATCAAAACTTAAATGATTGTTTTGTTTCTTTTTTCACTTTAAAACAACTGACAAATTCATAAAATTCGCTGAACTTATTAATCGGTTAATGAATTTCATTTCTTTCTCAAAAATCAAACTAATTACTTTCCATCATCGCCGATCGGACCCTGATTAACCCCACCGGTCGCAAAGAATGGGTATTCCCTCAGTGTAGTCTTGTGACTTAAGCGACTTTTGAGTGTCAAACACAACCCAGATTTCAAGTGAAACTC
This sequence comes from Ascarosepion bandense, assembly GCA_037127315.1. Lineage (NCBI taxonomy): Eukaryota > Metazoa > Mollusca > Cephalopoda > Sepiida > Sepiidae > Ascarosepion > Ascarosepion bandense. Next base: position 3,281,002 of record JBBBDQ010000329.1, on the reverse strand, counting down.
GTACATATGATCTATCGCAAAAGACGCAACAAAAATGATCAGTTCCCTGCATTGCTCCAGTAAGTACTCAACTCTACCGTTCGAAGAGCCAGATTAAGCCTAAAATGAAGTACTTCTGTCATATTTGGAGATGGTTTGCGCATTTAAAACTTTCCGGTCTCAATTGAGTCCAAAAACATCACTGCGTTCTGGCAGGTGACAAATTATTTTTGGCTCTCCGACATCTCACTCACAAACAAGACGGCGCAAGCCCCTCACTGACCTGTCGTTGCTTCCATGAAAAGTGTTCGGACGAACACCATTTCTTAGTTCAACCAGTTCAAACCTTCCCGATTAGGACCCGGCATGCGACGTACATTGTAACGAAACAACTTCTTATCGTAAAAAGTAAGTTTCACACTGGCATTTTTTTTTTTTTTGCGAACATCTGACATATGAATTCGACACTCAAGAGGATATTTCCCCAATGTTTTCAAGTCTAGGGTTACCTCTTATCTTTCCCACCTATAATCTGTTCCTCTTCCTCTGTAACCCCCTATATCGAGTGGCTCCAGAAGCTTGCACAAAGTAAAGCTCACATAAAAAAAAAAAGAAAAAAAAAAGATCCAAATGCTATAAAAAATTAGCAATAAAAAATTCTTTCAAATAAAGATAAATTAATCACAGAACACCTATTAGCAGAAAAAAAAAGCAGGAAGAAAACAAATGGACGCGCCTTTATAATAATACTTATCGAATAAAAACTGTGATTTTTTTCTATTGTGAGTTCGTAGTATAATGTTTATCCCAAGCAATAATAATTAATGTCGTTATCGCATCCCAGCTTTCATTTACTACACTTTCTTTTTCCGCCACACCTTTACCATATCTGCAATATGCGCCTCTAATATATCTTCATAGATGTCTGTACGCAATATAAAAAAAAACAGTCGCATCCTTAATCACCAGACAAGACTTCTTCTTCTTCTATGTGCTCTTTCCCTTCAGGACGTAGGCGATCAT
>JBBBDQ010000329.1:3227500-3275000 GCA_037127315.1 Ascarosepion bandense | reverse complement strand
AATTTTCAAGAGTCTATAGGCAACGGACACACACACAGACACAGACACACACACACACACACAGACAAAGTTCCATATATAATTAAGTTTATATATATATATATATATATATATATATATATATATATATATATATATGTATATATATATATATATGGCATCTACGCATCATTCATTCAGCAATGAATTGTAACACTCTCAGCTATTGGGCGTGTATAATGATAATATACACGTTAAAAATTCTGCCTTCTTCTACCGAGCGCCCGTAGCTCAGAGGTAGAATCGCCGACTGACGACAATTCGGTCGGGTTTCTAATCCTGGGTAAAAAGCAATCGGCTGTCTACCCGTATTGATGAGCTGTGATACAGCGAAACAGATCTGTCTGCAGATGACTATATATATATATATATATATATATATATATATATATATATTTAAGAAAAAAATCCAGGATAAAATTGGTAAATTATCCGAGAAGCTCCTAGTAATATCGTTTAAATATTAAATCTGATCCAACGGAGAGCTCAATGTAAATTTAAATTACAGCGTAGATATTTATTTATTCATCTTTAAATTCAGAAGACATTTAGGGGGATAGCTATTTCAACATGTCAGCTCGAGAATGGGGTTGACAATGCATATCTCGAACTGACATGTTAAAATAGTTTTCCCCCCTAAATATGATCTGAAATTGCCAATATATATATATATTTTCTTTTCTTTTCTTTATCTTTCTTACCCCCCCCCACCTCCATTCCCTTTCGATTTTGTTTAACCCAATTCTCAATTTAACCCCACTTCTTATTCCTTCCCTTTAACCCCTTCCCTTTGTAAAGCTAGAAGAAGACAAATTTTCCATTTTTTCACTTACAACTCTATCGAAAAGTAAAATCTAAAAATAGACATTATTTGCTTCCGAATGTTTTGTGACTTAAATTTCTCAAATCTTAACCGTCATTTTTTATTTCTTTTTGATTTAATTTTTTCTTTCTCTTTTTTATTTTTATTTTATTTTCATTTTGGAATATGTACTGTTGCTGATGAGATGTGAAATCTCTCTTAGGGATTTCATGTTGAAATGATCATTCAACAATTTTGAATATTGAAAATTTCTTTTATATATATATATATATATATATATATATATATATATATATAGCTTCATTAAACACATGTTTTTATAAGAAATGAAAAGCATTCAGATCTGAGTCGCAGCAAAAGATATTATAAATAAATGAAATATCAAAATGGTGGGTAAGAAATATTGACGGGCATAGAATGGAAGGAGTGAATAATGCTAAAAAGGAGGAAAGAACGCATAGCAGATGTAATATATTAACGAGAAAGGAAGCAAAATATCACAGTGAAAATACATTGTATATACGGAGAGTGGGTGAGAGAGAAACATGGAGAAAAGTTAATATATGCGTTTTTTATAGTACGTTTTATTTGAAACAGGTAATATTTCGTCTGAATTTTTTTGTTTAATATTTCTTCCATGTATTGTTTTCTTCGTATTTGATTTCTTCTTTTCCTCTTAAGTTTTCTTCTTTAGACTGAATTTGTTGTTTTTTCTATTCCTACTTTCTTTCGACTTCACTGTTTATCTATTTGACTATCATTTTCTTTTTTTTCTCACTTTTTCTTCTTTCTTTCCTTTTTTTGTGTTCTCTCTTTTTAGAAGAAACAAGGGGAAAAAACCTCTTCCATTTTTTTCCAGTCTATTTCGTCACTCTTCAATCGAGCAGTCTCATCTAAAAAAAAACAAAAAAAAAAAAACAAAACAAAACAAAACAAAACAAACTATCATCCTTTCTTTCATTTCTTCATATATTCTAGACATGTACTTACTAAATTTAATCGGAATGTCGTTTTTCCTATATTTTCTTGTTCGGTTAGTTTCATATTTCTCGTTCCTCTGTCCTTTTGATGTGTTTTTTTTATTCGGATTTATTCATTTTTATATTTTTTTATATTTGCTTTAATTCTTGTTTTTTTTTTCTTGGCTTTTAAATTCACTATACTCATTCTTCATCTTTAAAACTTTATTTTCTTTCTAATTTTTTTTATTGATTTAATTTCTGTTTTTTTTTTCATGAGTTTTTCATCCAATTTCTCATTTGTAAATGTCTACATTATCATCATCATTACTATTATTATGTCATTTTTTATCATATTTCGATTTCTGCTATGGTCGCACTACCTACCAATTCTGCGGGAAGACCTAAAGTAGGTCGTGGTGTGTTGTTATGGCTCCATTTCATGTTTTTTTTTATCTTCTCTAGCATCCCTAGCGATACATAGACAAAGTTCTCCTTAGTGTGTGGGCTGTACTTAACAAGAAAATTTTGTGTACATCTCTTAAGCTGGGGTTTCAATATCCACAATAAAGTAAGCTTAGTCGACTCTAACATAACCGATGGGGAATGCGGATATTGCAGAGACTTCTTCATCCCTATAAATCATCCGAAGATCCTACCCGTGTCTCGGACGTGACCGAAAATCAGGCGAGCCTTATCGACCTCTTTTTAACCTCATATCCCGATAAACGCTTAGCAAAAATTTAACCTCGTTAGGCACGTCAGACCATTCTTTAATCAGTGTCCAGATTGATGCCAACCCTGAACGATTTTTTGTTATACGAAAACATACTGGGGCAGTTTCGATCCTACATGATGGAAGTTACCTTATGCTATGGATTTTTGTCGCTAATTTGTTGGGGAAGTTGTGGCGAAACTTCGCCGTAAGTTGTAGTCATCAATTTGTACTGAAAGTAAGACACGGAACAAGAAGGTAGGTTCGAAACAGTGTATTAGTATAATCAAAAGCAAGATATTCAAAGGAAGTGTTAATAATAAATAATATAGAAATAAATAAGTCCGTAGGTATTATTATGCTGCCTGACTAGTAGCTGTCGTTAACTGCTCTCGTTAAATGCTATACTTGACTGCTCCTAACTGCTCTTGATTAACTGCTATATCTATATCTAGCAAGAGGACAAGTTCATTTCTCGTACCAACCTTCTTCAAGGATACTGCCTTTCAAACTGCTGCCCTTGTTACTGATTTGGTCTTTCAGAAAAAGAGAACTTTATACCCCATCTCGAAAAATAATTCGAGCAAAAACCAAAAAGTCGAGCCTGGTTCACTCTTGAATGCCCTGCGGCCATAACTCTTCGAAAACATTACTTCAATATTTATCGCAAGGAGCGATGTAGTTTGGCCCTACGTTCAAAACGGCCCGCATTCGTCACAAAAACAAAAAAAAAAACTCATAAAAATCATCAAATGCAGCTACGCATGAGCAGTCTACACCAAAGATGAAAAGAAACGCAGTAGACCCCGAGAATTCTGCAAGATCACTAGCCAAATTGTAAACCGAGTTAAAGCGGCTGCGCACACGGTTATAAATTGCTCCAAGTTTAGATCTTCTTCGACAGGCAAAGCGAACATATAAGTCTCACTCTTTGGTTCTAACTCAGCGTTTCATGACAAAGGCCATCCTCTCCCAACTTCCCATGTCTCCCTGAGTACAATCTGAGGAATATTACCATTACAGCATAAAAAGCCTCTAGACTTATCAAAAGCCTTGACCCTAAAAACCACTTTTCAAGACCAAATTCTACTAGTTATACTTTCTTCAAGGATACTGCCTCCCAAACTGCTGCCCTTGTTACTGATTGGGTCCTTTCAGAAATAAAGAACTTTATACCCCACAAATCGATTATGTCAGAGAGAAAAGAGTGGAGGAGACTTGTGAAGAGCCGGGAGCCACCCAACCAATGATGAATGTTAGATAAATGTTTTGAATCGCGGTAGTTAGCTGTACAACTTGAGGGCATATGTGTATCAGGGATAGTTTGAACTACAGGTTAGTTCGTGAAAGTTGATTTTTTTCTCATTTTAATCCTTTATTAGAAAAACTGGAAGTTATTTTGGAATTACTTTCTGATATAAGCTGGTTATCAGAGTTTTCATTGTTATTTTATTGGGGATCTACATTAAGCCTGAAGGATTATTTTTCCTTTTTTACAGTTTTAAAATATATGAAAAGTTCTATGTCGTTTTGTTGGACGTTTTTTATAATTTTATATTTTGGTATGGATTTTCTTTGTGTTAAGAATATGCTATGTTTTAGTGTTTTGAAAGGGTTCTCTTGTATTTATTTGATAACTAGCAGTATAGCCCGGCGTTGCTCGGGTGTAATAAAAGCTTGAAAACTAATCCATGGTCCTGGAGCTCAGACTCTTTGGACGTTCGCACGAAAGACTACAAGCAATAGTTGTTTCCAGTTAAAGCGAAACCGTAGACTGAAAGAAAAATCAATGGATGTAAATCAAATTTTGATTTCCTAATATCGATATCAAATAGTTTTTTTTTGTCGTAAACTGAATTCTGAAGGCTAAATAAATCCTCTGAGTAAATGGTATCATGGCTGAGACTAAGAACTGCAATTATACCTACTTAGAGCCAAACCCGAAGCAAAAACTAAAATAAAAGGGCTGAAAAACATACACACATACAGCCAGATAAACAGACACACACAGAAACATCTTGCCTTATATATATATATATATATATATATATATATATTATCGATTTTCTGCACTATTGTAAGAACTGCAACCTTGAAACTTCTGAATATCATTCCTTATGTCTTTGTCTATGAGTGTATCAAATTTGATTAAAATCGGACCATTCATTCTATAACCCGATTTTTTCGACACAAAACCTAGCTAAGAACGCTCGCAGACGCTTACAGTACAACTGTGTCAATTTTTAAGAAAATCGGTTTAGCCGTTTTGGAGTCTATACGTAGCGGACACACACACACATACATACATATACACATACATACACGCACACAGACAACGTTACATTTATAAATAAGCTTAGATAACCACTCCTTCTATAACCCAATTTTTTCGATGATCGATTTTCGATATTTATCGGGGGTACCTTGACACAAAATCTAGCTAAGAACACTCGCAGGCGCTTATAGTACAACTGTGTAAATTTTCAAGAAAATCGGTTCGGCCGTTTCGGCCGTCTATATGTAATGGACACACACACACACACACACACACAAAGTTCCATTTATAAATAAGTTTAGATATATGTGAGTGCGTCAGATGTGTATGTCATATTTGGAGTTTGGACAAAAGTATTTCCTCCGGTGTTATTTTTCGGGAACCTGATAGCCATTCACCTATAGTTTTTTTCACCTGATAGCCATTCACCTATAGTTTTTAGAAAATGGTAAAGAAACATGAGAATCATGTTTCTTTACCATTTTCTATTGATATGTTCTTTTACTATTCTTTGAGAATGATCCGGTCTTTCATAGATCGACGTAGATAAGATAATGAGATGTTACTTATTGCAGCTAAAATGACTTCAGATCCGATATATTATACCCTTGATTCAAAATTACGAAAGAATTTAACGTAATGTCTTCTCAGATGTTTACTGAGAAAATGTTGGGCCCTTTTTAAAGATTCCCCCCCACACACCTTATCGTATTTATCCGAAAAGCTAGAACTCTGAAAAAATTTTCTCCTTCTTTTTCTATGTGCCTTGTCTTTTCAGGACGTAGGCGATCATGGCCTTCCACGTCTCCCTATCCCTGTTGGCTCTTAGCGCGCTTTCTCCTGAAACACGACGCAACCCTCGTTCTGTCATCCACCTGTTCAAGCCCATAAATCTAGAATATAAATGTGTAGAAACTATCATGGCCACAAAATGAGGGATCAGTTTATATATTGATTATAATATACAATTGATCCACCATTTTATATTCACATTATAATTTCTTATAAACAGTTGGCATATATATTCTTCTTCTATGTGCCATGTCCTTTCAGGTCGTAGGCGATCATGGCTTTCCACGTCTCCCACTCCCTGGTGGCTCTTAGCGCGCTTTCTCCTGCAACACGACGCAACCCTCGTTCTGTCATCCACCTGTTCAAGCCCATAAATCTAGAATATAAATGTGTAGAAACTATCATGGCCACAAAATGAGGGATCAGTTTATATATTGATTATAATATACAATTGATCCACCATTTTATATTCACATTATAATTTCTTATAAACAGTTGGCATATATATTCTTCTTCTATGTGCCATGTCCTTTCAGGTCGTAGGCGATCATGGCTTTTTACATCTCCCTATTCCTTGTGGCTCTGAGCGCGCTTTCTCCTGTTACACTACGCAACCCTCGTTCTGTCATCCACCTGCTCAGATCCTTCAAATCTGTTATTTGCTGCTTTCTCCTGTCTTTCCTTCCCTCTATCTGGCCTGAATGCTCGAAAATCTCATCTCACAGACGAAGAGACGAAGTAACTGAAACCTGGATCTACAGGAGGATACTGAGAATGCCATGAATTGAACATATGAGCAACGGTGAAGTTTTAGAAAAAATAGAAAAATAATCTCCGCATATAAGTAGCATCAGAAAGAGACAGATGAAATTTCTAAGGCAGGAAAGAGTAAAGTAGGTTTAGAAAATTTAATGCTCACAGGGTATACTGAAGACAAGGTAGGTAGAGGAAAGCAGTGGTGCAGTAAGGAGATTTTGTAAACAGCTGACAGACCAAACATGACGAGAGAAAGCAAAAAGACAAACTTTGCGTAAAGCTACAAATGATGAGAAATTGTGGAGAGCCATGATCCTGAAGGGATAAAAGAATAAGATTTGGCTAGAGTGTAACTTTTGAATCTACTTGATCTCTTCTTTATATCTATGTAAAAAAAATATTATCTTTTTTTTTATAAAACGGAAGTGTGTGTTGTTAGCTAATTGCGTCTGCATACTCACGAATATGATAGTCTAATTGTGTGATTTTGACGTCATTATTACCTTGTTTCTATTGCAATAAATTCGTTACAGGCTCGAGTTGTCTCTTCTTTCTAATTGCGTTTATCATTTAGGAATAATGAACTGTTAATATTATCGCTATTGTCGACAAATGATATTGATGGATGCAATGACGATGCAATGAATCAATTTAGAATTATCCTTCCTGTTAATGATAATAACGTTAATGTTATCAATGGAATTGGAGAATTTTATTTTTTTTTCGTTTTACAACAGCTGCAAATGTCCAAGCCTCATGAGACTGTGAGGCGCTTTAACTAGAAAATTGTATTTCTTCCACTAAGACAATTCCTAACGAATATAACAACCTTATACGAGATTTGTCATCAACCTTTGTTTTATTTTTTTCTTTTAATTCATAATCAGGGTTGTAGGTGAAATACAGGTAACCGTAACTGTGATGTATGAAAATATGAGCTGACAATACCAAACTATCTCCAGATAAGTCTGATCTCTCTTCAGCTACCTTCTGTAGGAGATATCTGAAAAGAGCGACAAGAAAGGACTACAAATAAACTGCAAGAAAACCGAATGTATGGTAATCAGCCAAAAGATCTACCCAAAATGCCAAATACAAGTGGGGGGGGTATATTAAAATCAAGCAGGTACAAAAATTAAAATACATGGGAAGTGTTCTAACAGAAGACGGAAGTAGCGACACAGAAATCCGAAGGCAAATTGGCATGGCGAAAGACGCATTTCAGAAGCTGAGTAAAGTATTAAGAGACAAGAAAATTTCAGTAGAAACAAAGAGGAGAGTACTGGATTGCTATGTGATGTTGGTTATTCAATATGGCAGTGAATGCTGGACAATATCTTCGAAGATGAAAAGAAAACTTGAAGCATTGAAATGTGATTCTACAGAAGGATGCTTCGGATATCATGGATCGAGTATGTGAGCAATGATGAGGTTTTGGAAAGGATGGAAACGAAAAGGAAATTAATACTGAGCATCGGGAAGAGACAGCTGAAGGTCCTGGGACATGCAATGAGGAAGAAGGGCTTGGAGAACCTGATACTAACAGGCTAGATAGAGGGAAGGAGAGACAGGGGAAAACAACGTGTAGCGTACTTGACTGGCCTGTGCAGGTGGATGGCAGAACGGGCTTTGCGTGGTGTAATATGAAAAAGCGTGCTAAGAGCCACCAGGGATAGGGAGACGTGGTGGGCCATGATCGCTTACGTTCTGAAATGGCATTGCACATAGAAGAAGTTTGAATTCAGTTTTCCTTGTCCTAAACTGATTGCAAACGAAGCCTATAGTAGCCAGTCTGGCTCATAAGCTAGGTTCCTATATTTCATTCGTAAAAGGAATGTAAAGAACTCATTTTCGAACTTGCCTCTTTGAGTTTGTATCATCAGCCTGTAGTTATTACATCACTGAGGATCTACATCTCTTTTATTTAGATATTGTAAAAATGAAACTTATATTAAACCCTTAAGCAGAGAAGTCCTCACGATGCAAATCATCCGTATTCTCTCCATATATCCATCGGCGAAAAATAAGTTTCTTCCCGCGAACCTGCTCTGTAAAACAGACTCCCAAGAGTATGTTTGACCGATCGCTACAATCTTAACCTGTTCAAGTCTAGATTTAACCGTTCTTTTCCACTCCTGTCCATATAAACTAACCTTTAGCGTACCCTTCTACCTCGAGTCGCACCCGGGACTTATACGAGATAAATCATCATTTATTCATCACACCCAATGGTACATAGGGCAGCAACGTTTTGTTGCTGTTTCAGGGTTGTTAGCCCTGCGCCCAACCATGGAGGACGGGTGGATCATTCTTGGTCCTTACGTTTACAGCACCTCGTATTCCCAAATGTTCACCCATTTAAGTACTGACCTGGATCGATGTTGACCGCTTGGGAATACCAGTTGCTGTAAGCGTTTAATGACGGATGTGCATGCTTACGGTCATATCACGTTGAATATACCGGTTCTCGCTCGATCACCGAAGTTAAACAACTTTGAACCTGGTCAGTACTTAGATGAGCGACCCCTTTAGAATACCAGGTGCTGTAAGCGTTTAATGACGGATGTGCATGCTTACGGTCATATCACGTTGAATATACCGGTTCTCGCTCGATCGCCAAAGTTAAACAACTTTGAACCTGGTCAGTACTTAGATGAGCGACCCCTTTGGAATACCAGGTGCTGTAAGCGTTTAATGACGGATGTGCATGCTTACGATCATATCACGTTGAATATACCGGTTCTCGCTCGATCACCGAAGTTAAACAACTTTGAACCTGGTCAGTACTTAGATGAGCGACCCCTTTGGAATATCAGGTGCTGTAAGCGTTTAATGACGGATGTGCATGCTTACGGTCATATCACGTTGAATATACCGGTTCTCGCTCGATCACCGAAGTTAAACAACTTTGAACCTGGTCAGTACTTAGATGAGCGACCCCTTTGGAATACCAGGTGCTGTAAGCGTTTAATGACGGATGTGCATGCTTACGGTCATATCACGTTGAATATACCGGTTCTCGCTCGATCGCCAAAGTTAAACAACTTTGAATCTGGTCAGTACTTAGATGAGCGACCCCTTTGGAATACCAGGTGCTGTAAGCGTTTAATGACGGATGTGCATGCTTACGGTCATATCACGTTGAATATACCGGTTCTCGCTCGATCGCCAAAGTTAAACAACTTTGAACCTGGTCAGTACTTAGATGAGCGACCCCTTTGGAATACCAGGTGCTGTAAGCGTTTAATGACGGATGTGCATGCTTACGGTCATATCACGTTGAATATACCGGTTCTCGCTCGATCGCCAAAGTTAAACAACTTTGAACCTGGTCAGTACTTAGATGAGCGACCCCTTTGGAATACCAGGTGCTGTAAGCGTTTAATGACGGATGTGCATGCTTACGGTCATATCACGTTGAATATACCGGTTCTCGCTCGATCACCGAAGTTAAACAACTTTGAACCTGGTCAGTACTTAGATGAGCGACCCCTTTGGAATACCAGGTGCTGTAAGCGTTTAATGACGGATGTGCATGCTTACGGCCATATCACGTTGAATATACCGGTTCTCGCTCGATCGCCAAAGTTAAACAACTTTGAATCTGGTCAGTACTTAGATGAGCGACCCCTTTGGAATACCAGGTGCTGTAAGCGTTTAATGACGGATGTGCATGCTTACGGTCATATCACGTTGAATATACCGGTTCTCGCTCGATCGCCAAAGTTAAACAACTTTGAACCTGGTCAGTACTTAGATGAGCGACCCCTTTGGAATACCAGGTGCTGTAAGCGTTTAATGACGGATGTGCATGCTTACGGTCATATCACGTTGAATATACCGGTTCTCGCTCGATCGCCAAAGTTAAACAACTTTGAACCTGGTCAGTACTTAGATGAGCGACCCCTTTGGAATACCAGGTGCTGTAAGCGTTTAATGACGGATGTGCATGCTTACGGTCATATCACGTTGAATATACCGGTTCTCGCTCGATCACCGAAGTTAAACAACTTTGAACCTGGTCAGTACTTAGATGGGTGACCGCTTGGGAATACCAGGTGCTGTGACGGATGTGCGTTGTGGTGCAGTGGATATCGGCTCGGAAAGAGAAATCGGTGAGCCGAGTTCGAATTCCAGTTAAATACCCTGCACTTAAGCACTGGTACCCTTGGGAAAGGTATTAATCCGCCCCTTTCCTTCAGTTATGGGTTAAATAACAGGGTAGGACTTGGGGACCCTGACCTTAAAAACAAATCCCAATGAATCTTGATACTCGAAAAAGAAAAAGTATTACAAGACACAAAACTTATAAAAACAACAATAAATTGTTGAGAGTAAAAGGTATTACCAGCAATAAATAAATAAAGTTTAGTTGGCAATAAATGACCCGCCGAGGTTGATTTGCCATAAAAACAAAACAACCAACCTGCACCATTTTGTTTTAAATTAGAAATCTTCTTCGCCTTTTAACTTTTTATCATGCAGTCATCTTACGAAACCATTAAAAGCACAGAATATAAAAATATAAAATTTTATATTTTACAAAATTTAACAATCGCTGGCATTTTACTTCGACGACTTCACAGAATGAGAGATCCATCGCGAACAACACCAGCTTAGCAAACACTGACAAGACCCACACATCGATTGAAACGTTATAGTGAACAGCTCTACAACCATCTTCACAAAGGGTGAGAAAAAAATATTTCTTATATATTGTTATCTGTGTTCAAATTAAAAAAAAAATCTAGTACATATGCAAAAAACAAACTGTTACCATACGGAAAGAAGTGTATCGACTAAGTACAGAAAAAATAGAAAGAAAAAAAAAAACGAAAGACAAGGGTGCGGCTTCTCGCCGGATTTTTCTTTCTTTACAGCTAGACGATCAAAGGATAATGGTAATATTAGCTGTTTTCTTAGAAGGAAACTTTTGGTATACATTGACCGAACATCATGGAGAATGGGTTCCCCACTGTTACCGTTCTTTTTCGTATTAACGAGGATTTTTTTCCTAACCTTTTGTTTGAAGAAGAGTGTAATATCAGTAACTTGATTATAGCATTGCTTCCACTTTTAATTAGATGTGCTATCCAATCGTTACTGCTGTTGGAAATCCTCAAGTGATGCAGTTTTTGTTATTTGATACGGTTTTTTGTTTGAGATTATATGACGCAGGTCAACAAGTTTCGAAAAAGTGGAATCGATTCTCAAACTCAAACGTCACACTCTAGGCTTAACCGTTCTTTTTTCCATATATATCCATAAACTACGCCTATTAACAGTCACACAAAAAACTTCTTTAGTGACTCTACCTGGAGTGACTCTTATGCATTGTATAGGAGAACATTAGTAAAATAAAAACTCGGAGTATTTAACTGATTTAATGTAAGAGATAAGGAAATTGAACATAAATTAGTCTGTGTAGTTTTGCTTAACACCGCTTGTTGCCACGCAACTAAACATCAACATAAAAAGCTTATCTTTTGTTTGAAGTAGTGTGGAACGATAACATACAAATATATAAAGTATTTTTGAGGGTTTTCTTCCTAACCTTTTGTTTGAATTAGTGTGAGTTTTCGACATTTTGATTATACCATTATTTTCGTTCCAAATTACATCGGATGTATGCTTTAGTTGTTGCACTTTTTGATAGTACTCCTGTGATATGATTTGTGTTATTTTATAAAGTCGTTTGTTTGACATTCTATTAAAAGTCCAGTTCACAATGTCAGAAGAAATGGTTCTCGCAGAGACCGACAAGTTTAATTCGATCGAAGTCATTTTAACCATTGTTCTTAGAAAGTGATTGTATACAGCTGACAGTTTAGATATTTCTAAACAAGTTTGACGCCATACATGAAATCCATGGGAAAGTCTCGATTTGACGTGGCTATTTAAAACTACGATGAATTCTTAGGATAATTTTTAGTTGCGTAGTAATTTGGGGTATTGGGAGAAACTATTTTTAGCGCAATTTAATATTGAAGTTCAATTATAAAAGAACTAGAAGACATACCAGGATTTATTACATGTAGGCACAAAGTTAGCCATATAAGATATGCAGATGACACAGTTTTGATAACAAACATAGAAAAAAATTACGGGAACTTCTAGAAAAAATTAATAAAGGAAAGCAGGAAGAAAGGACCAACTATAAATTGTAAGAAGACAATACAGGGTGGGCCATAAGAATTACGTGAAGTGATGTGAAACAATGTAAAATCAGCGGGGTAAAATATCTTTTCCTTTCCTTTGGGTATAAAATAAATGTTCTTTTATCAAAGTTTTTCAGTTATGATTTGCCTTTAAACAAAATTATTTTAAAATTCGGATATGCCCTTAACAATTGACGAACGAGTTAAACTAGTGTTCATGTCTGGTGCTGATGTCGCCACTAATAGATCTGATGTTGAGAGATTTAATCGAATTTATCCTGATCGTGAGTCCATCTCTCACACGACAGTAGAACGTTTGATATTGAAATTTCGTGAAATTCGATATTAAATGCTTTGGTGCGCGACTTATGGCCCACCCTGTATATCACCCAGGAACGCCTCAAGTATTGCCAGAGAGAGTAGTTGCGAAGCGGATTAAATGGCCCTCTTGAAATAATAAGGCTTGACGAAGATATGTGTGAGATTATCCAAGCCACAGCTTCAGGAAGTATAGACCGAAGAATTAACACCATGAGCAAACTCATTGTCGGATATACGTCAGAGCGATTTGGCTATTTTGGAATTATAAAAAAAAAAAACATCAGAAGAATTCTACACCCGAAATAGGCGAGAAAAAAAGATAAAGAAGTTAAGACGAGAATTAATAGATTCTATCTTTTCAACCTCGTGGTGTTCTTTCGACTAATCAGAATAGCTAAGAGTGGTCATCTGGCTAGCAATTGAATTACTCTGCTAGAATAAATAACACGTTTTACTGAGTGTAATATTTTTGCCTCTAGATGTGGACCGAATGCTGATCACATTACGGTCGGGTCACCCAACGAAGAAGTATGTTGCCTAGACCCGAAACTTCTGATGATTTTGGAGTAACAACACTGATGACATATCCGTAGGTAGCACTTGAAGGTGCATGACGACGATATATTTGGCAAATAGGAGGAGCATATCAAAATGCGAACGAAAAATCGGGGATACCAAAAACAAGGAAGTACGAAATCTTAAATATTTGGGAAGTCTTTTAATAGACAATGTGACATCAAAATCGGAAGGCTCATTCGAACAGAAAAGGTGCTTTCCAAAAAGCTAAGAAAAGTATCTTTAGAAACGGGAATTTTTTCGCTAGAAAAGGAAAGAGTACTGAACTTCTATATAATACTCAGTTAAGTGCAGTACGTGAAACATGCTTGGGCGATCATGTCTCGAAAGATACATGACTGACTAGGTAGAAGATTATCTCGCAGTAGGTTGCCATTGTTTTCTGCGGTAGATTGGTTGCCAGTCAAGGCTATAGAACCCAATCTGTCCTGTTATTTAACCTATAACTGGAAGAAAGAGACGGATTAATACATTTGGGAAGGTATTAATCCCTCTCTTCTCCCTCCAGTTATGGGTTAAACAGGTTGGACCGATTGGGAACTATAGCCTTGCTTGGCAAGCGGTCTACTGTAAGAAAGTAATGGCAACCGACTGCGAGATAATCTTCTACCCAGTCAGTTATGTCTCTTTCGAGACATGATCGCCCAAGTGTGTATGACTGAATATAATAGTTGAAAACATGATTAAGGCTTCTACTGGGCATTAAGTGGGGGATTAATTATTTATTGTTATGAAGTAATAAACTGATCCCCCACTAGTGACTACTTAATAATCTAGTACATCTTTTCTTCCTCCATGGGTTAAATAACAGGACAGATTGGGTTTCTATAGCCTTGACCGGCAACCAGTCTGCCACAGAAAGCACTGGCAACCTACTGCGGGATAATCTTCTGCCCAGTCAGTCATGTCTCTTTCGAGACATGATCGCCCAAGCATGTTTCACGTATGGCACTTAACTGACTGACTGAATATAACAGAAACATGATTAAGGCTTCTACTGGGCATAAAGTGGGTGATCGGTTTTCTATTGTCATGAAGTAATAAACTGATCCCCCACTAATTACTACTTATTAATATAATAAAATAATATAATTCACCAGTCTACCGCAGAAAGCAATGGCAACCTACTGTGGGATAATTTTCTGCCCAGTCAGTCATGTTTCTTTTAAGACATGATCGCCCAAAGCGTGTATCACGTATGGCACTTGACTGACTGACTGAATATAATATTTGGAAACATGATTAAAACTTCTATTGGGCATAAAGTGGGGGATTAATTATTTATTGTTATTAAGTAAGAGACTGATCCCCACTTATTACTACTTAATAAAATACATCTCTTCCTCCTTTAGCTATGAGTCAAATAATAGGACAGATTGGGTTCTATAGCCTTGGATGGAAACCAGTCTACCGCAGAAAGCAATGGCAACCTACTGTGGGATAATCTTCTTCCCAGTCAGTCATGTCTCTTTCGAGACATGATCGCCCAAGTGTGTATCACGTATGGCCCTTAACTGATTGATACCTGGAATCAGAAAGTAACAGATGAAACGTCTAGAACAGAAAAAAGAATACTTTGGAAACTAGTTTTTTCATTAACTGAATCGTTTTCTACGGCTTATCAACCCTTCACAGGAACCAGAAAATATTTTTAGACTGTAAGATTTTTCTTTGGAGATAGTAATGATTTCGTGATACAACTTTTACTCTTTGATCCATAGCTGGACAGAAGAAATTAATTAATACATTTTTCCAAGGGTATTTAAATCTAATGAAACCTACTGGAATTGGAACCCGTTTCTCCGATTAAAAATTCGGAAACATTATCCTTTACACCACCCGCACATCCAGGCTAACAGCACCTGGTACTTCCAAATGGTTTGGTCATCTATCTAGATACTAACAGGCTCGATGTTGCTTAACTTCGGTGGTTGTGTTTCAACATGAGGTACGGAGGAAAGAAGACTTGGAGAACTATATACTCAAAAGACATATTGAATAGGAAATGGTGAGAAATCAGCTTAAAAAAGTTGGATGTCGGAACAGGATGAGAAAGGTATAGTAAAAAGACAAACGTTGCTATAAAGGATAGGAAGTTGTGGAGGGCTACGACACTTGCGAACTAAATGCACACGGCACACAGTAGAAGAAATTTGATCTTACATATTTAAGAATGAAGGTGTCATGGTTTATGAATTTTTGAGATCAGGAGTTATTAAAAGTTTGTTCTTGCAATGACAATAAAATACGTTGAGGGCTTACGATATATTTTGCAGGAAGTTTTAAAGTGAGGAATTATTATCATTTTAGGTTTTACTGTTCGAACCCGCATGCTCATCTTGGCTGTTATAGTTACAACGTTTCAGTTGTTATACCTCTTAACCTTCATCAGATGTCCGTTGCCATATTTGCACACTTTTTTGTCATTTCTAACTAAAAACTTCATTCAATCCACAAAAATCAGACAGTTTTTATTCGCTTTCCATGATCAAAGAGATTAATCTTTTGACTAAAGATGACGGTTGTCTTGAATATGGTAGTGCAAAAACATATATAATCTAGTAAAAGAGAAGGTAACCTTTATAAAGATAGTGAGTATTAACTTATATGTAATACAGTGTCGTCGTCCTGCGGCCATTGGCCGAGATAGAACTCGCTACACCCCCTCCAGTATTCCCTGTGCATTTGGAACCCTGGCGCAGTTTTTGTAGCGAAATTCATAATCTTGTCAAATAGCTGAATACTTGATGCTTTGCCAGGGCTACCAAGGACGTTTTTATTGTGACACCAACACTAGATGGGTTGCCTCCAGGCACCATACTGTTATTTAACCCATAACTGGAGGGAAGTGACGGATTAATACCTTTCCCAAGGGTACCAGTGCTGAAATGAATGCAGGATACTCAACTGGAATTCGAACTTCGGTTCACCGATTTCTCTTTCCGAGCCGATATCCACTGCACCACAACACACTTCCGTCACTGAACGCTTACAGCGCCTGGTATTCTCAAGTGGTCACTCATCTAAGTACTGACCAGGCTCAACGTTGCTTAACTTCGGTGATCGAACGAGAACCGGTGTATTCAACGTGATATGCCGTAAGCTCAATGAAATACACCAACCTGTACAAAGATAGTGAGTATTAACGAGGCATGAACAATCTACATTCGAGGATTCGTTCAGTTTAAATATTCAAGCGGTTGTTGTGACAAATACCTGAAGAAGAGCAAGGAGTACAACGGTCGAAATGTGATTATAAAGCCAAGATCAGCATGCTGGTCTAATGGCGAGCAATATGATACAGCGTTATATATAAATTGGAATAGACGTTATACAAACACCAACCATGAAAGAAGCTCCTTGCAGATTAAAACCAAGACGATAATTCGATGGTGAAACAAACAGTGCCATAGGTAATATACGCTTTTGAAGATCATGTCTCAAAAGAGACATGGTTGACTGGACAGAAGATTATCCCGCAGTAGGTTGCTATTGCTTTTTGCGGTAGACTGGTTGCCAGCCAAGGCTAGAGAACCCAATTTGTCCTATTATTTAACACGTAACTGCAGAGAAGAGACGGGTTAATACCTTTCCCAAGGGTATCTGTGCGAAAGTGAATACAAGGAATTCAACTGGAATTCGAACTCGGCTCCTCGATTTGTCGTTCTGAGTCGATATTCACTGTACCACAACGCACGTCGACTTTGTAAGTAGTTGAGATATAAAACCGTTTTTAATTATTATTGCGTCTGTGAATAAATGCATTTAAAGGTATGTTAGGTCTAATTCATCTCCAATAAATTCGTCTTTATTGACATGCTAACTTTCGGAATACTTTGCCATTCAAGATATTCACAATTAATGTTTGCACTTTTTATATGCAGAGAGACTTGGGTATCCGTGTAACGACACACTAAGTGGTCAGATTTCAATTGAAAATCTGTTCTTTTGTCTCTGTAACCTTTACTTTAAGCGATAGTTCACCAACATATCTATTATACCGTTGACTTTATTCGTATATTTATATTCCTTATTTATAAGACAATCTTACTTGTGACCACTTCACCGAACATCCATCCAGTGAAGACAATATTTGATAGACAAGAGACATTATTTAATTTTAGGGGGAGAGATTCCGTCGGTAGTTTACTGACATTTCAAATGAAGGTCATGCAAAATAAATAATTACAGGTATTATTATTTTAAACTTTAATGCTTATTCCGGATTCTACGGAACACGTCAGGACCGGATCACAAACAACAAAGTTATTCTCGGTGTAAATATTGTGAGCTTGGGAATCATCTTGAATGTCCACGGACTTCGATAAGCTGGACACGTCACCCGAATGCCAGACATCCGCTTACCCAAACAAATCCTGAGGAATACGTGACAGGACCGTATCAAAGTTCTCCTCCGCCCAGAGATGAAAAGCCTAGAAGCTATGACTTCGGTGAACCGGACACCTTGCCCAAATGCCAAACAAGAAACCCACTGGAAAATAGCAATTAACGAAAAAGCGTCCTTCGAAAACTACAGAAAAGAGGAAACGAGCCCAAAGAAAAGCCAGAACTTTCAATCCCTTTCCATCTAATCCATGCGGTGGCTGTAGACGTCTCTTCAGATCCAACATGGGACTCATTGCATATATTAGGTTGTCCCAAAAGACAACCTAATATATACATATTTATATATTTTATATCTATAATATATACATATTTACATATTTTAATAATTTAGTAAGCGTTTATAAATTTATGAATAAAAGATTGTTTTCATATTTATCTAAACTTATTTATAAATGGAACTTTGTCTGTTTGTGTGTGTGTCCGTTACCTATAGACTCCAAAACGGCTAAACCGATTTTCTTGAAAATTTACACAGTTGTACTATAAGCGTCTACGAGTGTTCTTAGCGAGGTTTTGTGTCGAAGTACCCCTGATAAATATCGAAAATCGATAATCGAAAAAAATGGGTTATAGAGGAAGTGGTCCGATTTTAATCAAATTTGATACACTCGTAGACAAAAACATAAGGAACGACATTCAGAAGTTTCAAGGTTGCAGTTCTTACAATTGTGCAGAAAATCGATAATATATATATATATGTGAAAGGCAAGATGTTTGTGTGTGTGTCTGTTTAGCTGTCTGTATGTCCTTTATACAAATCCACAATTTTTATCCGATTCTCACCAAACTTCACACAAATATACTGTGTTTGAGCTCCAGGACCCTGGATTAGTTTTAAAGCTTTCATTACACCCGAGTAACGCAGGGCTATACTGCTAGATTTTTTTATAAATTTGTAAATGATTAATACTGCATTTCATTTGTTCTAATTGAATAAGTTTTTAAAATACTGTAAGTATATAAGATATATGGAGTCAATATACATAAAAACCAGGACCCGGTCTCTTTGTAGACAAAAACAGTGAATACTTGGACTCCATATCATCATCATTTAGTGTCTGTCTGTGCCCTTCCCAATATTTTTTTTCTCTCCCGCTTACTGTCATAATTCATTTTGATCTTTTACATTTTAAATCTGAATATTGAATGAAAATAAGTCCCAGTAATACCCTGATGAAGTACGGGATTGAAACCGGTCGGTCGTTTTGCGTTTCTTTTTTATCATTCCATCTTTTGTTAAACATCTACCAATAAGTACGTATGAAGCTTACTTTATTAATTTCAAATATAAATATAATGTTTAATTATAAATAACAAGATTATCTACTCAAAAAACGGGGATCGATTACAAATATTCGGTTGTCCCAAAAGTTTGTAAACACTTGCAAAAAATTGAAATTTTACTCGCCAATTAAGCTAAGGTTACCATAAAACACTTGCAAAAAATTAAAATTTCACTCGCAAAAACAACAAAAATTATTGCTCAAAATAAAGACCATCATTTTCCAAGACTTCCATCGATCTGCAAGCTTTCGGATTTGGTCAAAGTACCATTCAGCCGGCTTCGAATCAAAGAATTCTTGACACGCTTCCTGGACTTCATCAAACGAGTCGAATCGGCGGCCCTTCAGAAAGTGTTGCATTGAGCGGAAAAGGACGTAATCTGATGGAGCACAGTCAGAACTGTAGTCTGGATGTGGCAGAACCTCAACGCCGTCCAGCTCTTCAAACTTGTCTTTGGTCCTCCTGGCGGGGTGTGGCTTGACATTGTTCTGCTGCATCAAAGCGCGGTTTCGGTTGATCAGAGCCGGGTACTTTTGCTTTAACTTTTCATAGACCCGCTCAAGTTGCTGACAGTAAAGTTCGGCACTGATGGCACGAGAATTCGGAACCAACTCAAAATGCACAATTCCTTCAAAGTTCCACCAAACGCACAACATGACTTCCTTGCCGATTTGATCTTGTTTTGGAACCGACGATGTCTCTTGCCCTTTCTGAACCCATCGCTTGTCTCGATTGTGCTGGACCAGATAGACCTATTTCGCAAGTGTTTACGAACTTTTGGGACAACCTAATAAAAATAAAATGTCGATGAGCACCCTTGATACCCGGCAACAAATTCCAGCAATAACGACAACGACGATATCAGTAATACAATCTGCCCCCGTTCAAAAGATAAGAACTAAAAGAAAGGCTAGTGTCATAGAAGAGAACCATATCATTAAATATCTGAATACAATTTTGAAATGATTTGGAATTTATTTTAGATAACTTTTGCCTTGGAAAACATATTTTGATTTTTTTCTTGTTTTTATTTACAAAAAAAGAAATCTACCAGGAAGCGAAAAATTTCGGAGTTGCAGAAAATATTTCATCTCTTTCTCAATCCGATAAAAAAGCAGGTTTCTAATGTATGAAAAAAAGAAAATATCTAACGGGAATTTTGTTAAAAAAATATTACATCTTAAAAATAAGTATTTCATCTCTTTCTCAAACCGATAAAAAACAGGATTATAAAGCATGAAAAAGAGAAAATATCTGATTGGAATTTTATTAAAAAAATATTAACATATTAAAAATAAGTATTTTATAAATCAATATTGAAAAAAAATTCTATTAAAATTGGTTGAAAAACCTTATTTTATATTCATTTAAAAGTGCACGCTCACGAAAGCAATTTCACAGAAAAAGTGAAAGTGAGGCCGTACGCTAATTTTGTCGATCCCTACAAATAAAAAATAAAAGTAAAACATATTCTCCAGGTAAAAAGAAATACATTTTTTAATTTCAACGCAATATACAGGGTTGTCCAAAAATGCATACACGTTTTAAATAACTGCATACTTGGTGTTTATTATTTTAAAAAATATAAAAATATTTACAAGCATCATTTTATTGTTTTTTTCACCGCATCTTGACGGTAAATTTTTTATTTATTCCCAGAAGGCCTTTATCCCGTCAAATCTTTCCAAAACATCCTTAATTCCGTGCAAATGTATATGCTGAACTCAAATCGATAATTGTTTATTGAAGAAACCTACCTTTTTCATGTTATCGACCAGAAAAAAAAATCGGACTATATCTCACCCCTTACCACCGTTCTCATATCTGATTCACTGCTGAATGACTTGACGCGTAGGATACGTATGTCGACCTAATTACTTCCTTTGAGCAATTACTACGCGATTTGTGTAGTTTCGGAACTCAATTTCCGCGTTGTAATTGCAAAAAGAAAGTAAATAGGCCGAAAAATCGGCTAACTACGCGTGAAGTCATTCTGCAGTGAATAACATTTTTTGAAACGTGGTTAAGGGGTGAGATAAACAGTGACAAGAAGTTCCATATTTTTCTGCTCGTTAACATGAAAAAGGTAGGTTTCCTCAATAAACAATTATCGATTTGAGTTCAGCCTTTACATTTGCACGGAAATAAGGATGTTTTGGAAGATTGGAAGGGAGTAAAGGCCTTCGGGGAACAAATCAAAAATTTACCATCCTGACAATAATTTAAATAATTGTAAATAGCCAATAATTAAAATGTTTGTGTTTATATTGCAGATTCAATCCCTGAACACAATAAGGACAGCCAATTTGTAGACATTTTTTGAGACACCCTGTATTCAGACTATCGACTATCACTTTGGTTTGGTTTACCTATATTTATATCGTGTCCAGAGTAAGGTAGCGGACCGGATGCGGCCCACGGGCCTGTGGTTGCCGATCGCTGACGTAAACCATAGTGAAAGACCTTCAATTCCGTTCGTAACTTATTAGTGGGAAGTAAAAGTGGAATCGGCTCTTCATAGATTACTACAATCTTAAGCTATTCAATTCTAGCGTTAACTGCTATCTTTCCCAGATATACTTATAAACTGTAACACAAAATCTATATATACTTATTACCAGTCACACAAGATCTCCTTTAGTGACGAGCTACTTGGAGTCACTCTTTGGCCATATATAGAGTAAACATTGCTAAAATATTGAGGCATTTTTTCTAGTATTGTCAAACCTAGGCTATAATACGAAAATAATTTATGGCGTCTAACTCGTTCTGAAATTTACATTATTTACACTAGAACGTGCGTTGCGGTGCAGTGAATATCGGCTCGGAACGAGAAATCGGAGGGCAGAGTTCGAATTCCAGTTGAATTCCTTGCATTCACTTACGCACAAATAACCTTGGGAAAGGTATTAATCTGTCTCTTCCCTTCAATTATGGGTTAAATAAAAGGACAGATTGGGTTCTATAGCCTTGGCTGGCAACCAGTCTACCATAGAAAGCAGCGTCAACCTACTGCGGGATAATCTTCTGCCCATTCAGTCATGTCTCTTTCGAGACATGATATCCCAAGCATGTATCACGTATGACCCTTAACTGACACTGTTTAGATTGTTGCCCTCATTTTTATTGCTGTTTACGATGTTTCGTCTGTTGTATGCTCCGGCCTTCTTCAGGTGCTATAAATCTTTAACCGAACCCTTTTTTTCGATCACTGGGTCATATCATTCTCATTTCATGTGCGATGACACTTCCGGATACCATGTAGTTATCTCCCTTTAACTGAACACTGTAAGTTATTGCTAGGTATTGTACTCACAAATCTTTGGTTCAAATCACTGGAATTAATCAACGTCTATATCCAGTGGGCCATGTGTTCTTGAGGATATTAGCGTATGAATTTTGGGGACTTATAAACCTAATTTTTTACCAGACCTCATACTGCATTCATGATAACTATATGGCTTTCAGAAGTAACATCGCTCATGGAATAAAACTGATATACTCCAGTGAACTGAATACCATTAGATACCATTGAAGAAGCTTGTGATGTCAATGCCTGACTGAAGGCTGTGATCAAAGTAAAGGGCTATTATACCTTTTCATTCTTTTATTGATGAAACTGCGATATAATAAATTATTAATATTTATAAATTCATTTGATTCACATGTTATTGTGCAGTATTAACAAAAGAACCATTCTATTTTCATTTACAATTATTCACTTGGCAATAAATACTAAAAAATAGTATGAAATACATAATTGTTTTTTAAACATTAGGGTTGCCTAATAATTATGACCGGCAGTATATATATATATATATATATATATATATATATATATATATATTAAAAAGAAATTATATTTAATTTTTCTTATTTTCTATTAAACAAGATATTTTGAAACTACTCTATTGAACATCTATGGGATATTTTGAATAAAAAAAATTGATAAATCTAATGTTACTTTGCAAGACACACTTTGGGAAAAATACAAGCTGCTTGGCAGGGGATACCATTAGATACATTGAAGAAGCTTGTGAAGTCAATGCCTGACAGAATGAAGGCTGTGATAAAAGCAAAAGGCTATTATAATAAATATTAAATTTATTTTGTAAGAAGTATTTTTTCTTGTTAAAGCATTTGTTGAGTAAATCAAATATAATTACTTTAATGAAATTGTTTATTTTGTGTCAATATTCCTCATAAAAGATAAAATAGTTCTTGTCCTAATACTTTTGCACAGTACTGTATATATATATATATATATATATATGTAATAGATGCGATTGGTAAATTGTTGCAATTATTTTATTATTTCAAAGTTAAAGGCTATTATACTAAATATTACATTTACTTTGTAACAAGTATTTTTCTTGTTACAGCATTTGTTGAGTAAATCAAATAAAATTACTTTAATTAAATTGTTTATTTTCTGGGAATAAGCCTCATTAATGATAAAATAGTTATTGTCCTAATACTTTTGCACAGTACTGTACATTATTTTAAAGCTTCAATTTTACACTTTTAAATCATGCTAAGTCTTTTTTACTATTGTTTCTAATGATTGTTGTTCTAAAAAAGTACGAACAGCAAAGACTAAAATGATAAAAATTCCTCACTTTAAAACTTCCTGCAAAATATATCGTAAGCCTTCAACGTATTTTATTGTCATTGCAAGAACAAACTTTTAATAACTCCTGATCTAAAAAATTCATAAACCATGACACCTTCTTTCTCAAATATGTAAGATCAAATTTCTTCTACTGTGTGCCGTGTGCATTTAGTTCGCAAGTGTCGTAGCCCTCCACAACTTCCTATCCTTTATAGCAACGTTTGTCTTTTTACTATACCTTTCTCATCCTGTTCCGACATCCAACTTTTTTAAGCTGATTTCTCACCATTTCCTATTCAATATGTCTTTTGAGTATATAGTTCTCCAAGTTTTCTTTCCTCCGTACCTCATGTTGAAACACAACCACCGAAGTTAAGCAACATCGAGCCTGTTAGTATCTAGATAGATGACCAAACCATTTGGAAGTACCAGGTGCTGTTAGCCTGGATGTGCGGGTGGTGTAAAGAATAATGTTTCCGAATTTTTAATCGGAGAAACGGGTTCCAATTCCAGTAGGTTTCATTAGATTTAAATACCCTTGGAAAAATGTATTAATTAATTTCTTCTGTCCAGCTATGGATCAAAGAGTAAAAGTTGTATCACGAAATCATTACTATCTCCAAAGAAAAATCTTACAGTCTAAAAATATTTTCTGGTTCCTGTGAAAAAAAAAAGTGTGCAAATATGGCAACGGACATCTGATGAAGGTCAAGAGGTATAACAACTGAAACGTTGTAACTATAACAGCCAAGATGAGCATGCGGGTTCGAACAGTAAAACCTAAAATGATAAAAATTTCTCACTTTAAAACTTCCTGCAAAATATATCGTAAGCCCTCAACGTATTTTATTGTCATTGCAAGAACAAACTTTTAATAACTCCTGATCTCAAAAATTCATAAATCATTACACCTTCTTTCTCAAATATGTAAGATCAAATTAGTACATTTTTCCAAGGATATTTAAATCTAATGAAACCTACTGAAATTGGAACCCGTTTCTCCGATAAACAATGCCGAGACATTATCCATTACACCATCCGAACATCCAATCTGCACCTGGTACTTCCAAATGGTTCGGTCATATATCTAGGTACTAACAGGTTTGACGTTGCTTAACTTCGGTGATTGTGTTTTAACGTCAGGTACGGAGGAAAGAAGACTTGGAAAACTGAATACTCAAAGGACATATTAAAAAAGAAATGGCGAGAAATTCGCTTAAAAAAGTTGGATGTCGGAACAGGATGAGAAAGGTGTAGTAAAAAGACAAACGTTTCTATAAAGGATAGGAAGTTGTGAAGGGCTATGACATATGTGTACTAAATGCGAAAAAAAGAAACGATTGTTTTGCCTAGGTTCTGAATGGGACATAAATCAGTTGAAACTGCTTGCAATATCAGTTAAGCATTTTGGTAATGGTACAGCTCAATACTCATTCCTCAGACTGTGTAACTGAGAAAAGAAATGTCAAGTTGATGAGGCTCAAGGACATTCCATCTGCGATTGTCGGCAACCAATTGAAGCCTATTATTGAAATGTACCTACTCAAAACAACTCATTTGAATGCAGAAGAATTAAGTCTTGGCTATTTAAGAATGTCATTTGACATTTTCTTCGAATTGGACAATCAGAAAAACTTGACAAATGAAATAAAACAATAAAAATAAATTGTTTTTACGAATTTCAGTTCTTCTCTTCATTTGGAAACAAAATCCAGAGTTTTTTTTTTGTTTTGCTATATTGTTGCATTAGAACAATCAAGTTCTTACACTTATTTAACAAAGATTAGCATTGCACTCAGGGAAAAAGCTGGGATTTAATTTGATAAATCAGTCAGTTAAGTGCCATACGTGAAACACCCTTGGGCGATCATGTCTCGAAAGAGACATGACTGACTGGGTAGAAGTTTATCCCACAGTAAGTTGTCATTGCTTTCTGCGGTAGACTGGTTGCCTGCCAAAGCTATAGAACCAAATCTGTCCTGTTATTTAAACCGTAGCTGGAGAGAAAAGAGACGGATTAATACCTTTCCCAAGGGTATTTGCGCGTAAGTGAAATGCAATGAATTCAACTGGAATTCGAACTCGGCTACCCGATTTCTCGTTCCGAGCCGATATCCACTGCACCACAACGCACATCCAATTTGATAAGTATTGTCACCAAAAAGTAGATTCATAGCTTTTGCCATTTTTTAGCATTTAGTTCTAAAAGTTGTCTGGAAAATGTATAGAAATACCTAATTTCTAGAGTTTTTTTTCTTACAAAATGATTATTTCTGACAAACTGCTATTTTATGAATAAATTCAAATAAAGTTAATCTCTTGTATTAGATACATTGAATAGAAAATATATTCAAAATCAGAATTTTAATTATGAATCAGCACAGGCAAAATATGCAGGACTTTTATTAATGTATTCTATTAACTGCCAAAACATAAAATATGGCAAAAAAGACACTCAATGAATAAGATTTACACATCATATTTAATAAAAACAAAAAATAGAAGAAGTGTATATAACACCACCATACAATTGGGCACAAATTATGAGACAAAATATTTTAAATTTGCATTGTTTATTGAAAATCACACAAAATCTAGTGCTCTGTATAACATGTTACACCATGATATAGCTAAATTGTTCAGTATAATTTACATTTGAAGAACATGAATGTCTTATTTGATGGTACAGTGACTTAGTAATAATGTTCTTGTGTCATGCATTGCGTTCATATATAATTTGTAACGCTTCAGAAAGATATAAACTTTATAAAGCCATGTTATAAAGCTTTACCTGATCACCGGTTTTAAACCTAAAATTACCTGATCACAGGTTTTAAACCTAAAATTATTAATTAAACTTATTAAAGAAAATCTCACGATTTGGAAAAAGTGTCATTGTTTTTCATGTCTAACACTAACAAGTCAATTGACCTGCCCTATTTTCGTTTACTACAGAAACTGCATTCTATATGACAACCTACGGATTTCGCGTAGAGACTGGATTGAGAGGAGGCAACAAAATCTTTCAAAAACCAAAGTCATGCCAAAATTATCTAATTGGCAGTTAGCAATTGAAATAATTCACGGCAACTGCTTGAAACTACGAAAAACCACCGCAGGAGTTGAGCACGTGTTCCATGCCAGAAAATAACCAGACATCCAGACATCTACCAAAGAAAATAACTAGAAAATAACCAGACATCCAGACATCTACCAAAGAAAATAATCAGAAAATAACCAGACATCCAGATATCTACCAAAGAAAATAACCAGAAAATAACCAGACATCCAGACATCTACCAAAGAAAATAATCAGAAAATAACCAGACATCCAGATATCTACGAAAGAAAATAACCAGAAAATAACCAGACATCCAGACATTTACCAAAGGACCGTTGATCTAACAGAAGTTGACCTCAGTTTGTGCTGGTTTAATTTTCAGAGACGCATTGAAATTTCCGAGCCATTTCATACCCCACTGAAGAGAGTCAACTTTAGACTTGAAACACGTGTAGCGACACAAATACCATTATGCACACTTAACATATCATACAAAAAACAAGTAGTAGTAATAATAATAATAATAATAATAATAATAATAATAATAATAATAATAATAGCAGCAATAAACCTACACTTTAAACAAAACGTTCGCGGCTTCTCGCACTTTTTCTTCTTTACAAATTTCTCTCGTTGGAACAACCCCTATTCCTGTTTTTAATATATATATATATAAGATAAGATAAGGATTGTACTCAGTGTCACATCAGAATATAAAAAAGCTATGTCCCTCATAGTGTTGACCAAGTGCAGAACGGGTTTCGTAAAATGTCGGTGTGTGCTTCAACATAAACAGTTGAATTTGTGATATAGACACATAAGACAACTGGATTAGGCTTTTCGACGAGGTGTAATGGTTAACAAGCTTGCCTCGCTAGGGCAATTATCAGCGAGTAGTGCGTTCGATCTTCACTCTGTGCCCCATACTTTCGGTCTTGTGCTACACATACGCTACGCCTAAAAATACCATAAGAAAACGAAGCTGCTATCTGTTAACCATCTCTTACCCACTTCCTTACAGCCCCTATAACCTGTCCCTCTTTCTCATCACTTTTCTCCTATGTAACCTGGTATTGCACTTAAGGACACATGGCCTAGTGGATATACACGTTGGTTATTTCTTGTGACCTGACCCACGTGTTCCATGCCAGAAAATAACCAGACATTGTGAGTTCAATACCAGGCTACAGCAGTGGCGAACAAGTAACTTGCAGGGTTAGAGGAAGATAACTTATTACTACCAAGAGAGGCTCTACGCAAGGAATGGATACGCAGGTGATTGTAATAAAGGGTTCGGTTCGAAATTCTTAGCACCTGAAGAAGGCCGGAGCGTACAACGACCGAAACGTCGTACAAATGGCAACAAAGATGAGGACAGTAGTTCGAATAATATAAATACTGTAAATATACCCCAGTGATTGTAATAAAGGTTTCGGTTCGAAATTCTTAGCACCTGAAGAAGGCCGGAGCGTACAACGACCGAAACATCATACAAATAGCAACAAAGATGAGGACAATAATCCTTATAATGTAAATACTGTTTAAACAATTAGTTTTAATATTCATTTTTTAAAACGTATTTTTATTTTTTAAATTTTACTTTTTATAATTTTTATTTACTTGAATAATTGGATTTTAGCCTTTTTTAGACTATGGTTTTATTTCATAACATTTAAATTTATACCCTTTAAAAATTTGGCTAAGTGTACCGTGATATTTTCATTCCTTTCTAGGTGTGCCGTTGCTTAAAAACATTAAGAAACGTGAACAAAAATATGTATATTCACGTACTATGCAACATTTTGATAAAGGCAGTAAATATTTGGAACTAATATTTAATTTATTCCGTCACATGAACAGAAGTTAACATAACTTAATGAATCCTCGGAGCAAATAAAAGTGGAAATAAAATAAAGAACTTTGAAAAAGGAATTTTTGGGGTGTGGCGGGGGTTCAAGCCCGTTGGTTTTATTGCAATGCACGAAGTTAGATTCCTTTCCGTGCCGTTTTGGCTTCCGTGGGCCAAAAATAGAGACGAGAAAAAAAAAAGAACTAGTTTGTGTTCCCTGTGTGGAAAGCCGATCAATGACTTCAACAGTATTAAATCTCTAACTTTCTACCTCCGAGTGAACACGCGTTATCTTCTGCGGCAGACACAACGCGTTTTCCATCGCTAGTAAAAACGGCTACGCACGATTGTATATGATTTCAGGGACGAGAAAGACAAAAAAAAACATGGAAAGAAAGTTTGTTTCATTAAGCACACGCTGGGGGAATGATTACGTATTACCGCATTGTTCAAAGATAAGTTTTGATAATCCAGCTTTCGTACCCCAACAACTGTACCTTCAGCTAAGATCGAACTCAAACAAGAACTATCTTGGCAATACATCTAAATGTGTAAGTATTCACATTAGAGTCACAATAAAAATATAAAAAGTCATTTCTACAGGGTGGGCCATAAGTCGCGCACCAAAGAATTACGTGAAGTGATGTGAAACAATGTAAAATCACCGGGGTAAAATATATTTTCCTTTCCGTGGGTATAAAGTAAATATTGTTTTATCAAAGCTTTTTTCAGTCATGATTTGCCTTTAAAAAAAAATTATTTTAATTCTCAGATATGCCCTTAACAATTGACGAACGAGTTCGACTAGTGTTCATGTCTGGTGCTGATGGCGCCACTAATCGATCGGTTGCTGAGAAATTTAATCGAATTTATCCTGATCGTGAGTCCATCTCTCACACGACAGTAGGACGTTTGATATCGAAATTTCATGAAACTGGTAGTGTCCTAGACAAACCACGAAGTGGCCCTCCAAGAGTGTCTGACGAAACTCGAAAGCACGTCCTCGAGAACAGTCCAATGAAACCAGTGCGACGATCATCAAGTGAACTCGGTGTCCCAAGAACCACCATGCGACGTATCATCAAAGTCAAAAGTTTTCGTTAGTTAAGCTTGGTTTTAATAAAATAACGTTTATTATTATCAGAATTGTTTTAAATGCTTTGGTGGGTGACTTATGACCCACCCTATATTTTGGAGAAACTACTGAAAGCACAAATGTATCACCAGAATTCCATATATATATATATATATATATATATATATATATATATATTGTGGGGTTCTCCTTTTCATAAAGATGAACTCATCCAGAGTATACTTATACGACTGCTATAGAAGCGGGGCGGGAGATTGCCGCGTTTTCTCATGGTGATTTCTTTGACACTGTCAGTCTCTCTGCCTTCGGGCGGAGTGTATTAACCAAGTCGTGGCTCGCCGAGGGGTAGAGTCACAACTGAGCAAAATTAGACAGATATTTTTGGCTGGGCTATATGGTCCGGACAACCCACGTTAAAAAAGCCTTGTGCCACATTTTGCCCTAGTGGGATGGTAGATAAATACCGACTCCTGCGTTTTCTCGCGGTAATTCTTTGACACTGTCAGCTTTCTGTCCGAAGGCGGAGAGCATTAACCCAGTCGTGGCTCCGCCGAAGGGTAGAGTCATAACTGGGGAATATTAGACAGACATTTTTGGCTGGGCTATATGGTCCGGAGAACACACATTAAAAAGGCCTTGTGTCACATTTTTCCCTAGTGGCAGGGGGGTAAATAAATACTGAAATCCGCGTTGTCTCTCGGTAATTCCTTTGAAACTGTCAGATCTCTGCCTTCGGGCGGAGAGCATTAACCCAGTCGTGACTCCGCCGAAGGGTAGAGTCATAACTGGGGAATATTAGACAGACATTTTTGGCTGGGCTATATGGTCCGGAGAACCCACGTTAAAAAAGCCTTGCGCCACATTTTGCCCTAATGGGGGTGGTAAATAAATACTGAATACTGCGTTTTCACAGAGAGTTAACCGGAGAATACGAGAGTCCAGAGAGAGATTAGCAGTCAGTACATAGTAGCTCATAGTAGCTCTGTGCTTCACTCATCGAGAAGATTATTACGCAGTACCCGTCAGCTTTCGACGCGGACATACTCATAATACCAAACAAGTATTTATGGGGGCCTCAATTTTAAATTAAAACCTATGGATGGAAATATCAGGCAATTTAAAAGTATTGAGAAATTCATTAAGTTAAAAAAAATGAAAAACAACCAATTTACAGGTGAAGGTAATGTCGTACCGGCGAGTGGTTCCAAAATGGAGAATCGATTTACTATAACGTTGTATGAAAAACTGAGCCCCCCCCCCACTAAAACTTTTTAAATATTGAAATTTTTCAAATTTTTTTTGTCAATCGGAAAGTTTAGGGTTTAATCGATAAGATTGCACTGAAAAAAGTAAAAAATAATTGATAATCAACAAATTTACAGGTGATGGTAATGTCGTACCGGCGAGTGGTTCCAAAATGGAGGATCGATTTACTATAAGGTTGTATGAAAAACTGAGCCCCCACCCAATTGTTTAAATATTGAATTTTTTCCAAATTCTTTTTGTCAATCGGAAAGTTTAGCGTGTAATCGATAATATTGCACTAAAAAGTACAAAAAAAAAAAATGAAAAACAACAAATTTACAGGTGGTGGTAGTCTTCTTCCTGTCCGTTTTTTTTTTCGTCTTTCCACACGGTTAAGACCGAATAATCTATTATTTCTGACGTATTGGCAGGCTGTTAGATACGCACGAGAGACAAGATTGATTCGTTTTTTACGGCTTGTCAACCCCTTGCAAATGATTAATTTAAGCCCGAAAATATTTTTAGAATATTAAAATATTGGGGGTGATAATGATTCTTAGTTGTTCTATACCGAGGGAGTGGGGGGGTATTCATATTTTTCCTAAGGCTGCTTCCACCTAAGTTACTATTACGAACCCAACTGGAATTGGAACTCGGCTCTCCGATTAATAATTCAGTCATTATCAATTACACCGTCCGCACATTTACAGCACCTGGTATTTTCAAGTTGTCTCCCCATCTAAGTAAATATAACGAACCCAACCGGAATTAGAACATCAATAATTCCGAGTCATTACCAATTAGACTACCTGCGCATCCAAGCTTACAGCATCCATCTAGGTACTGACCAATCTTGACAGTGCTTAACTTTGGTAATCGTGCGATAACCGGTGTTTTTTTATTGTGATGTGACTGTAAGCCATCAAAAATGGGTTACACATGACACTGCTCAACGCAAAAGATTCTGGAATGACAAGGATAAATCTTTACAACGGACTCTAAAGATCCTTGAAAGGGAGGTAATATTCCGCGCGTGGTGAGATCTTTGAGGCATTATTCATTTTTAAAAACGCAACGAAACATTAACTACATATTTGTTAGTCCAGCAGCTGAAACGTGTCGATAAGAGTTTTGTTAAAAACCACTATAAGCTCATCAATAGAAAACAAACTATTCTTCACCAAGATAACGAAATTCCATAAACAGGAAGAATAACCCAAGATATATTTTTGAAACATCGTTGATCTTTTTTACCCAACCCGCCATATATACTTCCCATCATGCACCAATCGAGTTATCAAACCTTCCAACAAATTTTTGATAGATAAAACATTTTCTAATAAAAATCAGATTCAAGTGTTTGCTAAATAACTTTTTCGCATCAAAACCGGCAAAATATTACCCAACAGATAATAGTCCTGGGTTTGACGACAAACTACATCCGGCAGTTTAGACGTTTCAAGGAGCGTCTAACCACATTTTAATTACTGTTGTACCCAGATCTACCCTTACCTGGATTTTTAGCACCAGTTAGGGTCCCATCTATGGATAAATAGTGAACATCAAAACTAAAAACATTTTTCATAATAAAATTCCAGCAACATATTTTTATATAATCATTGTCAACAATACATTTTATCATCTATAAACTATATATCTGAAAAAACATGTTTGCCTAAAAAGTAAAAAATTATGACCAAATTATCTGTAGTAGAAGGCATAAAAACTCAAAATATATGGATTCCGACATTAAATAACCCAAAGAGATTGACATACCGTTAAACAAATTCAACCAATCAAATAAATCTAAATATTTAGATTCCGGCATTAAATAACCCAAAGAAATTGATATACCGCTAAACAAATTCAATTAATCAAAAAAAAAAAAAAAATCAAAATGTTTAGATTCCGGCATTAAATAACCTAAAGAGAATGATATGCCGCTAAACAAATTCAACCAATCAAATCAATCAAAATGTTTAGATTCCGGCATGAAACATCCGAAGTAGATTGATATACAGCTGAATAAATTTAACCAAACTCATAAACTTTTGAAACGCAAGCTGATACGCATGAAGAATTCATTGCAAATAATGGTGACCGTATCCACTGAATGAAATTTAGTTGTAGTTTATTTTTTTGAAAAATAAAATAATGAATAAAATCTGACATTACAAATAAATGCATTTTAAAAATCACGAAAAAAAATCGATTTTTCTATTATAATGTCAATGTAGGGGAGTTATGGCCGTTGAAATAGGCGGACAATCACTTTACACAGCATTTACTTCTCACCGGGTGCGCAAGAAATATGGCGACATTAGTTCAATGAATAATCACAGTGGGTGGGGTGGAAGTCATGATTTAAATGTTTCTATCAAACTTTATTCATTTTTTTTTTCATTCTAAAAAGTGTAAAAAATATGCATTTATGCAATTAGAACTTTTTTTTCTTTCTAATGACAACAGCGGATAATCGCCGAAATATTTTAAAGAAAATGTAGAAAAATGTTCCAGACTGTTTTATGTGATCTCTCTCTCTCTCTCTCTCTCTCTCTCTCTTTTTTTCTTTTTTTTTTCTCTCTCTCTCTATCTATATACGCGCTCACGCGCGTGCGCGCGCGTGTGTCTGTATAAGTAAAAAATCTCTATGACTAAAATGTATCTGTCAAAGGACAATAGGATAAGTTTTTCTTTCATTTTTATTCATATATATATATATATATATATATTATGTATATATATATTATTTGTATATATATATATATATATATTATGTATATATATATATTATTTGTATATATATATATAGATATTATGTATATAAATATTATTTGTATGTAGATATATATATATAGATAATATATATATATATATATATATATATATATATATATATTAATAATAATAATAATAATAATAATAATAATAATTATTAAACCGACTCTGCGTGTATTCTAATCTCAAAATTTTATAGAAGGGACTTTTTAAGACCATGAATGACCAGCAGAATCTAAATCCGTTATTGTCCTCGGCTATAAAGCTTTGGGCAAAGAGGGGGAAAAAAAAGAAAACTGCGTGGGACCGACAATACATACGGTTCCTCCCAGTAAAAAGAAAAAAAACCCTCTAACGGAACAAACAACCAGAAAAGAAAAGTGCTCGATACACACAACCGAAAAGTATTTAACTAGAAGGCAGTAACGCAGAGCAAACACACTAACAAAATAGTAAGATCGCCAAGACCTACCGCGGTTTCGCACAACGGCTCGTCAGGGCCCTGACGAGCCGTTGTGCGCTGCGGTAGATCTGGCGTCTTACTATTTTGTTAGTATATATATATATATATATATATATATATACACAAATAATATATATATATATACATAATATATATATATATATATATATATATATATATATGAATAGTCATAATTGTCATGGATTGTCCATAATTGTAATGAATTGTTCATAATTGTCATGATTGCCCCTAATTCAACAAACTAGTAGATAGAATTCGCAAATTAATACATAGACTAATAAAAAACTTCAGTCTTAAAGGAAAGAAACTAACTAACCTAAAAAAAGTTGAATTCTTAGACGTTACTCTAGATTTAGTTAATATCGCATTCTCAGCCTACGTAAAATATAACGCTAACCCCATTTACATAGATCCTAAATCAAATCACCAACCATCTATTATAAAACATATACCATACTCTGTTGAACACAGAGTAAACAATAATTTCTCTACTGTCGTAACTCAAACGAATTTTCTCTGCAAAATCGATGCCTTACAGGTTCTATAGTCTACCAACCTACCATTTTCACTACAGGAAATCTAAATTTTATCAAATATTATATTGAAAATACTAAAAACACTTTCAAGTCGCCATTGTATTAGCATAAGCGATCCTTTAATAATAAAATCTATAGTAACTTTTCAATTTTAATATTATATTGGTAAATGAAAGATGCAAGTAAAAGCACCTACAGTAAAATGGAAGATATTAACAAAAGTTAGGACACCTAAATCATTATATGAAAAATGTTTTCTTTGTTTACAAAAAAGTTCAGATTATTCAGTCGGTTAAGTGCCATACGTGATACACGCTTTGGACGATCATATCGTGAATGAGTCATGACTGACTGGGCAGAAGATTATCCCGCAATAGGTTACCATTGCTTTCTGCGAGAGTCTGGTTGCCAGCCAGGGCTATAGAATCCAGTTTGTCCTATTTTTAACCCATAACTGAAGGGAAGAGACGGATTAATACCTTTCCCAAGGGTATTTGTGCGTAAGTGAATGCAAAGAAGTCTATTAGAATTCGAACTATTTATCTATCTCAATGTAATCATTTCTATCTATCTATCTATCTATCTATCTATCTATCTATCTATCTATCTAAGTCTCTCCCTATCTATCTATCTATCTATCTATCTATCTAAGTCTCTCCCTCTCTATCTATCTATCTATCTATCTATCTATCTATCTTAGTTCTGTTCGAGTAGAACGACGGTTGCATTTAACTGTTTTAACGATAAAAGCACACACACACACACACACACACACACACACACATATATATATATATATATATATATAAAGGAGAATATTAATATGATAATAATATGTGTATGTAAAAATATTCTGATATGACTACAGTTTATCTGTAAAAGGACAATACCATAATATTTCCTTTTCTTTTTATTCATATATATTATCATCATTTATCCATCACACCCAATGGTGCATAGGGCAGCAACTTTTTGTCGCTGTTTACGGGGCAGGGTTGTTAACGCTGCACCCAACCCTGGTGGACCATTCTTGGCCCTTACGTTTACAGCACCTGGTATTCCCAAATGGTCTCCCATTTAAGTACCTGACCAGGCTCGATGTTGCTTGAACTTCGGTGATCGGACGGGAACCGGTGTATTCAACACGATATAGCCGTAGACACATACATATATAATCATATAGTTATGAATTAGTTGTAGATTGCGACACTTAAATTGTTATGTTTCCAGATAGATTTTCTTCATCGGGCAATGTTTGATGTTGGTTGAACAAATAATTAATTTTTAAATAGAAAAACCTTCGGTTATATTTTTAATTTATTTGAACATTATCTTTTAATGGATACTCGTGTTTGTATGTTTTTTTTTTAGTTTTAAATCTTATATATATATACCGGCCTGAATATTTAAGAAATCTTGTTAAAAAATTATGCATCCTCCGACATATATTAGGATGCGAAATCAGAGCAGTTATGAATACAGCGAAAAAACAGGAATTCTTGTATTTATTTATTTATTTATTTATTTATTCATTTGGCCTTGTCTAACTACAAAATCCTTCGTGATTGAGTAATTAAGGCACATCAGATCAATTGATGGCTTCTCCTAGGTCTATTGGAGTTGCAGGCTCGAATCAATCCAAAGGATGCGTATTCCCTTAACAAGATTTCCCGATAATCTCCTTGTAACCTGAAACACGCTGAAATGAAGATATACTGCCCCCCCCCCCATATATATATATATATATATATATATATACCTATAGATATCGATAAATATACATAAGTATATACGCGCACGTAAATAAATATTTTACTGGTGTTAATAAAACAGTGCTCAATGTAAAATGACAGAACTATAAAGTATATATTTATAGATATGCATCAAGTTTATGTACCCATCAAGTTTAGCATACCGTTCCGGGATTCCCATATATATATATATATATATATATATATATATAAAGGAAAACTCAACACGTCATATTAGTTATAAACTATAGTTCATTTCAATGAGCTTAAATATCTCATATCATCAGACTCTCCAACAAGATTTCCTTAATATAAATTATTAATAGGTAAATCCATATGTTTATGAACTTCATATCGCTCTGGTTAACACCCATCGAGCTCTCCATATGGATTTACCTATTAATAATTTATATTAAGAAAATCTTGTTGGATTATACTCACCGTTTACGGACTGACAACTATACCTATATATATATATATATATATAGGTATAGTTGTCAGTCCGTAAACGGTGAGTATAATCCAACAAGATTTTCTTATATATATATATATATATATATATATATATATATATATATATATATATTATGGACTCTCCCGTCGATTTCGACGTATGAGTGTCTAACTCAGTTAGACTGCCACACAAAGAATTGTTTAGAGTGGGGAAGGCTTGTGTAGCGCCATCCACACTTTTGGAACTGGTGATAGCAAACAATCGTTGCAGAATTTCGACACAGATCGCATGAACAGCAGACCTCAGTTATTTAACCCATAACTGGAGGGAAGGGATGGATTAATACCTTTCCCACGGGTACCAGTGCGTAAGTGAATGCAAAGTGTTTGACTGGAATTGGAACTCGGCTCACCGATTTCCCTTTCCGAGCCGACATCCACCGCACCACAACACACATCCGTCACTAAACGCTTAGAGCACCTGGTATTCCTAAGAGGTCACCCAGGCTCAACGTTGCTTAATATATATATATATATATATATATATACATCCAGGTGAAGAGGACTTAAAATTTTACTATTTTGAGTGCCCCAGCATTTATTTTATTATGAATAGTGCTCAATATAATAAATATTATAGAGCTTAATATAATTATATGGTTATTAATTAATTGTACATTCCGACACGGAAATTTCTATGTTTCGAGATAGATTCTCTTCATCAGGCAATGTTTGATGTTGGTTGTACAAATTATTTACATTTAAATGTAAATCATCGGTACATTGCGACATTTTGAATAAATTGTCGCAATGTACAATTAATTCATGACTATATATATATATATATATATATATATATATATATATATATATATATATATATACGTATCGTTCATTCAATAATGAATTTGAACAGTCTAGGCTACTGGCATGTGTTTACATTTTGTATATAACACGCTAAAATGCGCCTTCCTCTACCGAGCACCCATCTAACCGCACTGATGAGCTGTGTTACAGCAAAACAGGACTGTCTGCGGATAACTATTTATGCTCTCCCACGACAATTGAGCACTAGCAGCTCAGTGGTAGATATCAGTTCGGTCATGTTTTGGTTAATGAGCTGTGATACAGCGAAGCAAGACTATCTGCAGATGACTATGTACATATTCATATTGACGTCAATTCATAAATATATACATGAGGAGGGTGTACATATGTATAGTATTATTATTCAGATGTTGATAAAACAGTGCTTAATGTATGACTAGAGCTGTATTATATATATATTAATAAATACGTATATTTCTTCTTCCATGTGCTCTGTCTTTTCAGGACGTAGGTGATCATGGCTTTCCACGTCTCCCTATCCCTGGTGGCTCTTAGAACACCTTCTCCTGTCACACCATGCAACCCTCGTTCCATCATCCACCTGATGAGGTTCTTCAAATATGTTATCCGTTGCTTGCCCCTGTCTCTCCTTCCCTGTATCTGGCCTGTTAGCATCAGGTTCTCCAAGCCTTTCTTCCTCATTGCATGTCCCAGGAACTTCAGTTGTCTCTTCCTGATGCTCAGTTTAATTTCCTTTTCGTTTCCATTCTTTTCAAAAACCTCATCATTGCTCACATGCTCGATCCATGATATACGCAGTATCCTTCTGTAGAACCACATTTGAGTTGCTTCAATTTTTTTCCTTCATCTTTGATGATATTGTCCAACATTCACTGCCATATTGAGAACTGACAATCCAGCAATCCAGTACACTCTTCCTTTTTTCTAGCAAAATTGTCCTGTTTTTTAATACTTTACTCAACTTCTGGAATGCTTCATTCGCCATGCAAATTCGCCTTCGGATGTCTGTGTCGCATTTTCCTTATTCTGTTAGAACCCTTCCCAGGTATTTAAATTTTTGTACCTGATTGATTCTAGTATCCCCGACCTTTATTTGGCATTTTGGGTTGCTCTTTTTGCCGATGATTATCCATATATTCTATTTTCCAAAGACTTCATCCACAGTAAATAAATACATTTGGCCTGCCTTCAAATTTTACCTGACCCTGAATTCTTCTTGATTTCCTTGTACTATTTCGCTCTCCAATTTCATGTTTAGGTTTTGGTATAAACCAAATTAAATTATACATTTAATAAATTAAATATAACACCCCAGATTTATAATTTATAACAACATTATAAAACATGAGAACCAAAAATAACATTTAAAACCGAAAAACAGCGAGTTAATAATATGCAACTGATGATTGCATAGTGCATGAAACTCTGAGTCGTGCTATAGACTTAGGTGCAAACTTAAGGTGCATATGACGAAATATTAATTGGAGTAGATAGACTAAACTATCGCCCGGTTCACACTCCACCCACGTTTATTGAACAGGTGAAGAGGCTCATCCCTTGTTCCCTGTTTAGGATGGGGTTTCCGGCTTTCTCTTTTCCATTCTTTTTACCTTTACGTGGCCCCCTGCGCATCAGTGTCGTTATCGCCTTGCTTGGGGTGATATGAATAAAATATATATATATATATATATATATATATATATATATATATATATATATAATTTATAATAAATATTATATTTATTATATTTATGAATATTTATAATAAATATCCACAGCTCTATACATTATATATCGAGCACTGTTTTAAATTAATGTTTTGGACTGTGAAAAAAATTATTTCTTCGTTCTGTACTCACTCGGATATATATATATATATATATATATACCATTAGGTTAGCTGGACAGTGCTTACCCTGAAAAAAATATACCACGGACGCCAACCCTGATCCAAACAGAATTATTTTGCATAATAATCAGAGGATTGTCTATATTTCTGAGATAAGTTAATATTTAAATTATTTACATTATTCGGACTATGGTCCTCATCTTTGTGGCCATTTGTACGACGTGTAATAATAGATGCTTCTGTTTGTCTATATTTCTGAGATGAAGTAGTATTTAAAGTATTTACATTATTCAGAATATTGTCTTCATCTTTGTTACCATTTGTACCACGTTTAATAATAGATCAGCCTATTTGTCAATATTTCTGAGATGAGGGATTATTTACAGTATTTACCATATTCGGACTATTGTCCTTATATTTGTTGCCATTTGTACGACGTTTCGGCTGTTGTACGCTTCGGCTTTCTTCAGGGGCTAGGAATTTCGATCGAATCGAATCCTTTATTACGATCACTTGGGTATATATATATATATATATATATATATATATATGCTCTAGAAAAAAATGAGATTTTCTACAATTTCATGGGTAATACGTATTTCGCAGCACAAAAAAGTTGCTCGTCAGACCCAAAAGATACAACTGTTGATATTCAAAATAATCCCGAAAAGAATTACACACAGACACACGCACATGCCCATAACGAGAAAAGACATCTGTAACGGTAATCTACAAAAACAATTCCTCGCTCATTCAAAAAACACTAAAGAGAGAAAGGAAAAGAAAAAGAAATATAGAAAAATCATAAACGGAAAAAAGAGAAAGAAAAGAAAAAGAAAAGGAGAGGAGAACGAAC
Organism: Ascarosepion bandense; assembly: GCA_037127315.1. NCBI lineage: Eukaryota > Metazoa > Mollusca > Cephalopoda > Sepiida > Sepiidae > Ascarosepion > Ascarosepion bandense. Next base: position 3,234,476 of record JBBBDQ010000329.1, on the reverse strand, counting down.
AGTAAAAAGAGAAAGAAAGTTAAAGTCAACGTCTTAGATCGACACCCGCGTCTTTCACAATTCATCTGCTTTCTTAGAAAAACATTAACTGCGAAATACTTCCTATCCATGAAAATGTAGAATATCTAAAAAATTTTCTAGTTTTTATTTCTGTGTTAAACTAAATAAATAAATTTGACATTGAGTTCTTTTGAATTTGTCTCTATCAGAATTTCAGTCAGTTAAGTGCCATACGTGATACACGCTTGGGCGATCATGTCTCGAAAGAGACATGACTGACTGGGCAGAATATTATCCCGCAGTAGGTTGCCATTGCTTTCTGCGGTAGACTGGTTGCCGACCAAGGCTATAGAACCCAATCTGTCCTATTATTTAACCCATAACTGGAAGGAAGAGACGGATAAATACCTTTCTCAAGGGTATTTGCTCTTAAGTGAATACAATGGATTCAACTGGAATTCGAATTTACCTGACTTATATACCAAGTATTCTACGTTATATATATATATATAGTGTATCGAGGTATCTTCATAGAACCACATTACAAATTTGCGAACTGCGTTTTCTATTTTTGGTAACTGATGTTGCTTAGCGGAGTTTTGTGTCAACACAAGATAAAATATTCGCTGATGGTGGATGTTTTTGTGTTAATGTCCTTGTAACCTCTCTAATTTTTCTTATATATATATATATATATATATATATATATATATATATATATATATATATACACAGGGTGATTGAAAAGTAACTCCGTATTTAATATATGATGGACACTCCGGTCTGACTATTACAACTCGGGAAAGTTCATTATACATAAAGTAGAAAGTAACTTTTCAATCATATATATATATATATATATATATTGCCAGCTGATTTACAGTATTGCCTGAAATCACATTAGTTATTTTAGCTTTCATATCTTCTAATGAACTAGGTTTGGTTGCATGCACAATTGTTTTCACATGAACAAGAATTTAATGGAGTCAAATCTGTCGAACGCGGGGGCCAATAAAAAGGTGCACTCCTTCTGTTAGGAAATTCCTGATTTAGAAACTGTCTAACACGCAGAGCAAAGTGACGAGGAGCTCCATCTTGTTGAAACACTGTATTATCATTCAAGTTTAACTGTTCAGGCTGATTTTTTCCAGGTCATTTCTGTCACAAATACAAATAAAGTTATAAATTTGTTAAAGTGCACACAGACTTTATGGACAACCTATCCACTTCGGTCGGGTTTCAATCCTGGGTTAAAAGCAGTCTAACCGTCCTGATGAGCTGTAATACAGCGAAACAGATCTGTCTGCGAAACGGATCTGTCTGACTATATATATATATATATATATATATACATATATTCAAGATCCTTTCAGCGTTTTCCCAAGGCTCTATCCTAGGTCCTACCATTTTCTTATCTTTATCAATGATCTTGTTAATGCAGTCCGTTTACAAGTAGGCTTCTATGCAGATGGCACCACCATTTACTTCCGTCTCAGTAAGAAATTTGCCGAGGCTGACAAAATTAACCTTGATGCTGCTCTTGGAAAGGACCTCTAATCTGTGTTGGATTGGGATAAGAAATGACTTGTAAATTTTAATGCTTCCAAAATGAAGCTGCTCGCCATTAACCACAATGAAAACCTTCATGCCTTCCATCAATATGGATGACGCTAGTCTTCTAGCAAGCAAAACACTACGCCTCTTTAACCTCGTTCTCTCAACCGACCTCAAGTGGAACGACTATATCGAATCAATAGCTGCATCTACGCTTAGAAGTTAGGGTTACTGGATTGGACCAGAAAAAGTTATTGTCAGAATAGATGAAATAAAAAGTTTAAAAACTTATGTTTCCGATTTCAACCCTCGCAGATGTTATCCACACATCAGGGGACTAGGTTGTTCAAAATTAATTTATTAACAGGATATACTATTCTGGCGTGTAGATGACATCTGCGAAATTTGAAATCAGGAAGATATGTTTTTGATATTTTGCGTTTTTTTATTTTATTTTATTTTATTTACTGTGAATTCTCTTATAATGAGAGCTTGCTTTAAAAATGTAATCTTCAAGAAATATCCTGGTTGAAAAAAGAATTTTTTCCCGTACTGAAGCCGTTAACGTCAGCTGGATTTAAATGAACCCACTCTGGATGGATGTGTTTCTTTTTTTTAAATCTCTATTAATTCTTATAACGCATTGTGATAGTAATGGTTTTTGCGATGGTCGATAATATTACTTATGACACCGATTTGAGGTTGACCGTCAAGAATTGTGAGATCACTGATATTTCAGTGCATTAGGAGAGGTTAGGAGAGGCTTAAGGCAGCAGAAATGTGGTTCTACAGAAGGATGATGAGGATACCATGGACAGAGCACGTGTGCAACGATGAGGTGTTGGAAAGGATGCAAACGAGAAGAAAGCTGATAATAAATATCAGGATGAGGTTCATGTAATGAGGAATGAAGGCCTGCAGAACTTGATACTCACAGGTCGGATAAATAGAAGAGACAGGGGAAAGCAGGGAGAGACGTACTTGTTAGATCTGAGCAAATGGTTGACGAAGCGAGGCTTGGGAGAGATGCAAAGAGAAAAATTATTGAGAGCGACAAGAGACAGAGCCAAGTGGAAGTCCATGATCGTCTACGTCCTGAAGGGACACGGCATATGAAGAAGAAATAAAACAAAAGGCATTCCTGTGTAGCTAATCACTAATGAGAAGAGGTGGATTCATAACTAATAAGAATTTAATAAATAAGAAATTATAATGTGGATATAAAGTGGGGGATCAATTCTCTATTATAATAAATATATAAAGTGATCCCTCACTTTGTGGCCATGCTACTTTCGATCCATTTATATTCTATATTTATGGGCTTGAGAAAATGGATTGCAGAGTGGGGCTTGGAAGAGATACCAAGAGAAACATTGAGAACGAGCCAAGTGGAAGTCCATGATCGCCTACGTCGTGTAGGGACAGGGCACATGAAAAAGAATTCTTTTCTGTTCCAATCAGAAGAAAATATAAACTTCGCCCCAGAAGGTTGCCGCCCAATTTGAGAATAAACCCCCAGTACTTTTTTCAGTAGGATGTGCGATGTGGTGCAGTGGATATCGACTCGGAACGACAAATCAAGGAGCCGAGTTCGAATTGCAGTTGAATTCCTTGCATTCACTTACTCACAAATACCCGTGGGAAAGGGATTAATCCGTCTCTATCTTCTAGGTATGGAGGGAAGAGACGGATTGGGTTCTATAGCCTTGCCTGGCAACCACTCTACCGCAGAAAGCAATGGCAACTTACTGCGGAATAATCGTCTGCCCAGTCAGTTATGTCTCGAAAGAGACATGATCGCCCAAAGCGTGTATCACGTATGGCACTTAACTGACTTTATTCAGTCATACACACAGACACACAAGCGATCCGAATTCGAAAATAACCAGTTTGTCGTTTCCAAGGTGAAGTCGGATTCGGAAAAAAAAAATATAGGGGTCTCCAAGGAAAATATTTGTGCCGTTAGCAAGAATTCAGTCCGTTACTTTGTTAAAGTCTTTTACTGAAAGAATCCAAATTGGATTAGCAAATCGGTATATTGTGTTTCGGGAGAGCATCATTTGATACACTCTTTGCGTCCTGACCAGCCTTGCTGTACACTGAATTGAGTTTATGTAAATCTGCTGAGGTATGCAGTTACATTGTAAAAGTACAAAGAAGCAGTTTTCAGAAAATACGTTGATATACACTCCAAAACATTGTCCGTTAGACATTTCCACTTTAGCCAATGCTTATTAAATAACTTATTTTCAATATCTGCCGTTTATACGACATGAATTTGATCCCAGGAATAAACGAAGTGAGTAGACTTTAGTCTATCTTTTATTGCTGCATATTTTTTTCTGACCTTACATAGGGAGGATGAGGGAGCTTCAGTCCCCCAAATATTTTTTCATATCGCCCAAGCAAAGCATTTTACTGGCACTATTATGCAGGTGGTTACATAAGAAGACAGTTATGAAAAATAGTGACAGGTTATAGGGGGCGTCAGGAAGTGGGTAAGAGAAGGATGACTATGGCCATAAAATGAGGGATCAATTTATATATCGATTGTAATATAAAATTGATCCCCCACTTTATATCCACATTACAATAGTGTAATTCTTTCTTTATAATCATATCGCCCAAGCAAGGCATTTTACTGCCACTATTGTGCAGGGGGTTACATAAGAGGAAAGTTATGAGAAAGAGTGACAGGTTATAGGGGGTGTCAGGAAGTGGGTAAGAGAAGGATGACTGTGGCCATAAAGTGAGATCAATTTATATATTGATTGCAATATTGCATTGATCCCCCACTTTATATTTACATAATAATTTCTTGCCTGTTGATAAGCCGTAGAAAATGAATCAATCAGTCAATAAAATACTGATTAGCTACACATGCATGTATTTTGGATTTATTTACATTCTTTGGAATATAAATTTGTAGAATTTATTTTTATAATCATATCGCCCCAAGCAAGGCATTTCACTGCCACTGTTTTGCAGGGGGTTAAGAGAAAGAGTGACAGGTTGTAGGTAGTGTCAGGAAGTGAGTAAGAGAAGGATGAGAATAATGATGAGAGTGGAGTGGATGGAGAAAGGAGAATGAGAGAGAGGATGCAGGTTAGTGAGATAGGAGATGACTATTGACTTTACATTTAAATTCTTGGAGATTGTAGCTGTCGGGGAAGCAAGTAAATGGAAGTGAATTCCACAGGCGGGAAGTGCGAGAAAAGAAGCTACTGGAGTAGAATTTTCGTTTATATTTTATTGGTTTCACAGTAAAAGAGTGACACCTAGTTGCTAATCTTGTGGCTTGAGTAAATTCATATATATGGGAGCACCAGTGAGCAAAGTTCATCGGAGCAAAAGCCGTGAAAGTATTTGTAGAAGAGACACAGGGAAGCCACATTGCGCCGGTGAGAAAGTGACTGTATCTATGCTGCCAAGTCGGGATCTATCACATTACAGATTCTCCGTTGGATTTTGTCAAGGACCCGCAGGTGGATAGGAGGATCACCCAAACAGATATGGCAGCAGTATTTAATGCACGGCCAGATGCCAAGTCGGGATCTATCACATTACAGATTCTCCGTTGGATTTTGTCAAGGACCCGCAGGTGGATAGGAGGAGCACCCAAACAGATATGGCAGCAGTATTTAATGCACGGGCAGATGCCAAGTCGGGATCTATCACATTACATATTCTCTGTTGGATTTTATCAAGGACTTGCCATCCTGATTTTGGCACGGTTCGGCTAGCTGTGAAGATCTGAACTGACGGGGGAAGGAATGCAGTTCGTTAGAAAATTTGCCACAGTAATAACGAGGACATTAATGCGAGAATAGCAACGTTTTGTCTGTCGGAGAAGAGGGAAATACTTTCAGAGGAAGGGCAAACACTTCATCATCTACAAGCCCGCCTTTTAAACTACGTCAAGGCGGGACAGTAAAGACTGCGTAAAATTGGCCCAGACATGACAACAATACTCCATCCTTGTTTTGATCTGACTGTTTTAAAGAAGGATGTGCATTGTGGTGCAGTTGATATCGACTCAGAACGACAAATCGGGGGAACCGAGTCCGAATTCCTGTTGAATTCCTTGCATTCACTTACACACAAATACCCTTGGGAAAGCTATTAATCCGTCTTTTCCCTCCAGTTATGGGTTAAATAATAGAACAAATTGGGTTCTATAGCCTTGGCTGGCAACCAGTCCACTTTAGAAAACAATGGCAACTTACTGCGGGATAATTATCTACCAGTCTGTTATGTCTCTTTCGAGACATGATCGGCTAAAGAGTGTGTTACGTATGCCACTTAACTGACTGACTGAATATAATATTTGAAAACATGATTAAGTTCTTTTAAGTGGGAGATCAGTTTTATATTGCTATGAAGTAATAAACTGATCCCCCATTATTTGCTATTTAGTAATATAATTACAGAAAGTAATGGCAACCTACTGCGGGATAATCTTCTGCCCAGTCAGTCATGTCTCGAAAGAGACATGATCGCCCAACTCGTGTGTCACGTATGACACTTAACTGGCTGACTGACTTTTAAAGAAAGAACATGGCAGCACGAGTTGTTTGATATTTTCTGGGGAAGATACAAGGAACTGACCATTGTCTCAGAATCTTTTGAGTTCCACTTGGAATCTCAAATGAGTTTCTAAACAAACACGTAACACAATTTTTCCTAACTTTTCATTCATTTGTCTAAAATGATTCTGATATCAAAATATTTCCTAATATATTAGCTAACTAGCAGTATACATCCGTCGTTGCTCGGATGTAATGGAAGCTTTAAAACTAATCCATGGTCCTGGAGCTCAGACTCAGTCTAAAGAATATTTGAAATAATAAAATAATTGCGACAATTTACCAATCGCACCTAAAATATATATATATATATATATATATATATATATATATATATATATACTAGCAGTATAACCCGGCGTTGCTCGGGTGTAATGAAAGCTTTAAAACTAATCCATGGTCCTGGAGCTCAGACTATTTGGACGTTGGCACGAATGACTAAAAAGCAATAGTTGTTTCCAGTTAAAGCAAAACCGTAGACTGAAAGAAAAATGAATGGATATAAGTCAAATTTTGATTTCCTGGTATCGATATCAAATTATCTGCACTATTGTAAGAACTGCAACCTTGAAACTTCTGAATATCGTTTCTTATGTTTTCGTCTATGAGTGTATCAAATTTAATTAAAATCGGACCACCGCTTCTATAATCCGATTTTTCGATGATCGATTTTCGATATTTATCGGGGGTACTTCGACACAAAACCTAGCTAATAACACTCGCAGCCACTTATATTACAACTATGTAAACTTTCAAGAAAATCGGTTCAGCCGTTTCGGAGTCTATAGGTAACGGACACACACACACAGAGACAAAGATCCATTTCTAAATAAGTT
>JBBBDQ010000329.1:3220000-3222500 GCA_037127315.1 Ascarosepion bandense | reverse complement strand
ATATATATATATATATAGTATTTACATTATTCGGACTATCGTTCTCATGTTTGTTGCCATTTGTACAACATCCAATCGTGGCATTACTACTACGCAAGGAATGAGAATGATATACCTGAGTGATTGTAATAAAGGATTCGGTTCGAAATTCTTAGCACCTGAAGAAGGCCTGTGTACACAACGGCCGAAACGTCGTACAAATGACAACAAAGATGAGGACAATAGTCCGAATAATGTAAATACTGTAAATACTACCTCATCTCAGAAATATATATATATATATATATATATATATATATATATATATGATGTCCTTATATTCCAGCGCTTATAATGTGCGTATATTCCAGCTTACATGATGCACTCAGAAATATATATAATGTACTTATAGTAAAATATATATGAAGTATGTTTATCAAAGCATATATGATGTGAGTATATCAAAACACGTTTTCTAATATATACAACAGTGCGTTAGAATCTTCTCGCTTAGACTTGATTCCCAAAATCCACATAAATGTCATTTCTTTTTTCTCATGAAAGGCCTTATTAGTCAGATTGAGAACTTTTCAATACCATCTCGTGTAATGTTTTACCTTCGTTCATAAAAAAATGTAAACTAGAAAAAATTATGCGAGCAAATTTAATTAAAATAATTTTGGATGCTAATATTTCTTCTTCTTTCTTTTATAAGCCATATTCTTTCAGGACGTAGGCGATCATGACCCTCCATATCTTCCTGCTTCTTTAGCTATTAATACCATTTGTCTTGGTATTTCTCCCGACCGCTGTTCTGCCATCCATTTGCTTAACCCCATCAAATATGTCACGCACTGTTTTCTCTTGTCTATCTTTCCCTCTATCTGCCCTGTGAGTGGCAGATTTGTCAAGCTCTTCTTCCTCATAACGTGTCCCAAAAACTTAACGAAAAGAAAAAAAAATGTAATTTTGTTTTCGTAGCTATATTATTTCATTCGTTTATTATTGGCTGTTTATTTATTTGAAACAAATCTGGAGGAAGATTGTTTTCCATGTCGTATACACTTAATTCCAATGTAAGACTTGTTGGGTAAATGCCTCGGAAGTTTTCAACATCAACAAAAGCTTTAATGATGTCGATAGCGATGAGTAGTGTTGAAATGTAAATACCATAGACTGGCTGCACTAGGCTTACACATATCATATAGAGTGGCTTTCATGGCTTCTGCTCCGATGAACTTAGATCACTGGTGCCCCCTAGGTTCGAATTTGCACGAGATACTAGATTAGCAACTAGATCCCACCCTTTTACAGTGAAACCGATAAAATGCAACCGCAACTTCTACTCCAACAGTTTCTTTTCTCGTACTTCCCGAATGTGGAATTCCCTTCCACATGACTGCTTCCCCGACGGCTGCAATCTCCAGGAGTTTAAATGTAAGATCAATAGACAGCTCCTAATACACTAACTCGCTTCCATTCTTTCAAACACTCTTCCCATCCTTCCAACTATCTGTCACCCCCCTTCTGACTTTTCCTATATCTAACCACTCTTTCTATTTACTTTCCCCTATGTAGCCCCAACCTCAATAGTGGCAGTGGAATGCCTTGCTTGGGGTGAAACGATTAAAAAAAAAAAAGTGGCTGTAATAAACTTTAGATACATGAGCTGTAGCAATGATAGTTGTTAGATTTACCTATTATTCACCTCGGGGTTGTTGACAGAACCCAAAGTAGAGTCTGTAATGTGATCGATACCAACTTGGCAGTTCGGCTGCAGTCGCTCTCTCACCGGCGTGATGTGGCTTCCTTGTGCCTCTTCTATAAATACTTTCACGGCTTCTGCTCCGATGAACTTAGATCACTGGTGCCCCCTAGGTACGAATTTGCTCGAGTTACTAGACTAGCAACTAGGTCCCACCCTTTTACAGTGAAACCGATAAAATGTAACCGCAATTTCTACTCTAACAGCATTTTTTCGCGCACCTGCCACCTGTGGAATTCTCTTCCATATACTTGCTTCCTCGACAGCTACAATCTCCAGGAATTTAAATGTAAGGTCAATAGACATCTCCTATCACACTAATTCTCATCCATTCTCTCAAGCTCTTTTTTCATCTACTCCACCCCCATCCTCGGTATTCTCATCTGTTTATTACCCTCCTTCTGACATTTCCTATAACTAATCCCTCTTTCTCATCACTTTCCCCTGTGCAACCCCCTGCACAACAGTGGCAGTAGAATGCCTTACTTGGGGTGAGATGATTATAATATATATATATATATATATATATATATATATATATATATATATATGTAATTATTACAAGAAGTATTAAAGTTTGAAATGATGAAACTAGCATTAATAACATATAAATATATTTAGAAATAAATCAAATATAGAAAAGACAAATTAATCTATAGTAAAAATCAAATGAAGATCGATAAATCTATTCTTTACAATGACGAAAAAATATTTCTAATTTGTTTAAATTGGCGCCCTCTTTACTAAGGCAGTGAT
>JBBBDQ010000329.1:3105000-3215000 GCA_037127315.1 Ascarosepion bandense | reverse complement strand
CAATGCTAATGGTTGACTGCGTGTGTGTGTGTGTGTGTGTGTGTGTGTGTGTGTGTGTGTGTGTGTGTGTGTGTGTGTGTGTGTGTGTGTGCCTGTTCTCTGATGGAAAGACTCTTTCACCTTAGAGAAACGTGCCGTTTTTTGTTTTTTTTATTTTGGATTAAATGTAACATATAAATCTTCAAAGGGCAATTCTATCAAATTTAAAAGATCAGTTAAAAAAAATGATTATAAACCCTAGTTCAGCTGTTTTGAACCATCAGTTGTTTCACGTGTTAACGGTATTTTCACTCTAAATGTTTCAGTCGGACACTAATTATTTGTTAATTTGGCAGAACTGAGGATAAGGAAGATATAGAAAAAAAAAGAAAGAATGAAATAAAAAAGAAACAAACAAAAAGAAAGAAAAATTGGAGACTTTAAATTTAGAAATCCTAAAACTTTAAAAATTAACAGTCGTTCCTAATAAACCCCGAAGCACTAAAAACACTTCTTCTAAAGTTTCTCGTGTAAGCACAGAAACAATTGTTTTTTCGTCAAAAAAAAAAAAAATAAATAAATAAATAAAAATAAAAAAAATAAAAATAAATAAAAGACCCGTCGTTTAAAAGGGTGAGTTATTTTTGACGGTATTATGTCAGTTTGTAGATCAATGTTAGTAGTAAGCAACAACAATTACAACAATACTACTACTACTAATAATAATATCGTCCGGTTCACACTTCCTTCTGGTCTTTTGAACAGGAAAAAGGTTTATCCCTTACTTCCTGTTTAGGATTGAGTGTCTGGTCCTTTTTAAAGTCTTCCCTATCTCTGTACTCTTAGCGCTTGTTCTTTCCTACGCTAAGCTCACATTGTAACCCTGTAGCCATCACTTGGGCCTTGCATTAGCAAGCATTAGTAAAAAAACAAAAAACAAAACCAGAAAAATAAATAAACTCCTGAGTGAACCATTTCTCCAAGAAATCACACTCTTCCCTAAAAAAGTGAAGTTCACATCCCCAGAAGAACTTGATCCATGTAAGTTTATTATTATTATTATTTTATTTCTGCTTTGGTCACACTACCTACCAAGTCTGCGGAAAGACCCAAGGCAGGTCGTGGCGTGTTGTTATGTCTACCATTTCATTTGTTTTTCTATTTGCGATAACGTCACTATGGTTACATGCAGAAAATTTTTCTTAGTGTGTCGGCTGTACTTATCAAGACCACTTTTTGTATATCTCTTAAGCAGGAATTTCAAGGGATTCTTTCAATATGTTGTTTTATTCCTTTTTTTATCATTCCAAGCGCACCTACTATCAATGGTATTATTCTTGTTACCAGTTTCCAATATTATTATTATTATTTTAATAATAATAACAACAACAACAACAACAATAATAATAATAATAATAATAATCATTGTCTTTCTTTGATTAAGTTAAAACAACAACAAAAAGTTGCGCCCTTTAGTTGGCTTAGGTTATTCATTATAATAATGAAAGAAATATAATTTAAAAAGACATTTTAAAAAAGTAATATTAATAAAAAACAAAAAAAACAATGCGCTTTTCATTGACATGGCAGTTCCTGTAAACTGTAACGTGTCCTTGAAGATTTTCAAAAAACTATTAAAATACAAGGATCTTGGAGTGCAAATCTAAAAAAAAAAATGTCGCACATCAAGATATCAATAATTCCAACTGTGGCTGAGGCCCTGGGTTTGATTGGAAGAGATTTTGATAGATTCACTGAAGCGATTCTTGGCAAACCATACCTTAAAGAAATACAAACTGTTCCCACACGCACACATCACGCCCTTCGAAGGGCGTTTATTTATGCAAAATACGCGTGTTGTTATTGTTATGTTTTATTTATTTATCTTTTTTTTTTACGTTTTTACACAAATGTGCAATGGAAAATGTCGTGATGTCATTTCTCATTTTAGGTCTCTGGTTGGGACCCGAGGGTATGCAATATATTTTCAAAGAAATATTACTACTACTACAATTACTACTACTACTACTAATAAAAATATCATGATCAACGACCACAAAAACAGAATGTGTTTTCTTATTGACACAGTCCCGGCAGATTGGATGATTTTCAAAAAAACTATCAAAGTACAAGAATTTAGAAAAGGAAATCTTGAAAAGGTGCCACATAAAGGCATCAATAAATAGTTGGGGCCCTCGGATTAACGGGAAAAGGTTCTGGTAGAATCATTGAAGGGATCCCCGATAGCCCATGCCTTAAAAAAAAAAAAAAACATTGTATTCGCAAGTCCAGTTCATATTTTATGAAGGGCTTTAAATCTGTGTGATCTTGGGTTATTTTTATTTATTTTGCTTTTACAAAGTTTTTTTAGTGGAAAATGTCATGAATTCATTTTTGACCTTAGATTTTTTGGCTGCGACCAGGAAGAAAACGTGTATAAAACAGAAATCAAACGAAATAATAATAATAATAATAATAATAATAATAATAATAATAATAATAATAATAAACAACACATTGAAAGAATCTCTGGAAACCCCAGCTTAAGAGATATACAAAAAAATTGTCTTATTAAGTACAGCCACACACTAAGGAAAACTTTATCAATGTAATGCTAGGGATGATAGGGAAGATAGAAAAACATGAAATGGAGCCATAACAACACGCCACGACCTGCCTTAGGTCTCCTCGCAGACTTGGTTGGTAGTGAGACCAAAGCAGAAATCGAAATATGATGAAAAATGACAATATAATAATAATAACTTTGATAAGCTCTCCAAATATGAGAATTTGAAATTGAAAACAAGAATCGTAAACATCGATAGTGGGTGCACTTGGAATGATAAAAAATGGAACAAAGCAACACATTCAAAGAATCCCTGGAAACCCCAACTGAAGAGATATACAAAATCATCTTGTTAATTACAGACCACACATTAAGGAGAACTTTGTCTATGTAACGCTAGGGATGATAGGAGAGATATGAAAAAACATGAAAAGGAGCCATAACGACACACCATGACTTTCCTTAGATATTCCTGCAGACTTGGTAGGTAGTGCGACCATAGCAGAAATAGGATTATAATGAAAATAACATAATAATAACTTTGATAAGCTCTCCAAATATAAGAATCTTGAAATAGAATTTCAATTAAACACAAGTTTCATTCCAATAGTTATGGGATCACTAGAAATGATTAAGAAGTCCATCTTTATGTGAAATACAAAAAATCGTGTTAATAAGTACAGCATAGTAAGAAAACTCTTTCAATCAGATCCTAAGAAAAAAAAAATATTTAACGTAACTTGGTGGTTCCAAACAGCAGAAGAAAATAAACTATGATGGTAATATAGAATTAGAATAATAGTCACAATACTAATAAAAAAAAAAAAAGAAAATTATTTCCAGTGACAGACAGTACGTATGAGAAGTAAGATAAAAAAGATCCAACCAAAGTGCACATCACAATGCACAATGCAAACGCGAAAAAAAAAAAAAATCTGTCATCTGTTTGCTGTAAATTTATGCTTATTAACTTTCTGTCTGATTTAATAATAATAATAATAATAATAATTGCAATGAAAATGATAACAATTTCTGCCAACACGTTACGATAAAAACTCGGCGTAAAACACAATTTAACAAAATCGTATTCGACGAAAAATATGGAAAGAAATTGATCTTAAAATTCCATTTGTTGAAAGATGTGCGATAAATTTGACATAAGCAGTATTGCTAATATTCTTTTTATTGTAGGTTTACCAAAATTAACACATTCAGCGGTTTTGCAAATAGGTTTCGTAGCCCGAGCGCAGCTAGTTAGGTATAACGGCTATTATCTCTTCAATGAGGCCGTTTTTCAGACTAAGGAAAACAGCTTAACTCAAAAAGCATTGCCTTATCTTGTCCCTCTCTACTATCAGTAAAACCATAAAACATCATTTTACACATAAAAAAAAAAAAAATTAGAAAAACAGAAAAAATTAAAGAAGCTAAAAGAGGAGGAGAGCAAGGAGAGGTTTCAGGTTTTAAATATTTAATTAAAAGTTTGTATATATTTTGATTAATCGTCATTCACCCGATTTGAAATGCCACTTTGACAAGATCTTTATACATCTTTGAGAAACAGACTGTTAAAATATTGCAGTCAAGATTTCAGAAGCGGGTATAACGTAATCAAATCTCGTTCGTTGTTGTTATGACGACATGTCGAATCTCAGCGATCGGCGTCATGTTTTTGGAGAAGACAAAATGCTTCTCGAATTATTTATTGCTGCATCGTTGGAAATGTTCTTTTATTGAAAGAGTGCCGACATTGTTTTAAATAATAGTGATGTCTAAAATGAAAAAACAATAAACTGAGATTTTTATTTAGAAATCTCAAAAATCTTGGTATATTTTCTTATTTAAAGGAGAGTATCAGATGGTTTGATATTTTTTCAAAACCACTGGTTATTCGAAAAAAAATGTAAGTTTACAAACGCTAAAGTTTTCATCGAGTCGATATTTATTAAAGAAAAAGAAAATAAAAGTAAAAATATTCGTTTGTCTGTCTGTCTGTCTATCTATCTATCTATCTATCTATCTGTTTCACACTGTTCACCATATCTATCTATCTATCTATCTATCTATCTATCTATCTATCTATCTATCTATCTATCTATCTATCTATCTCACTGTTCACCATATCTATCTATCTATCTATCTATCTATCTATCTATCTATCTATCTATCTATCTATCTCACTAATTCACCATATCTATCTATCTATCTATCTATCTATCTATCTATCTATCTATCTATCTATCTATCTCACTGTTCACCATATCTATCTATCTATCTATCTATCTATCTATCTATCTATCTATCTATCTATCTCATACTGTTCACCATATCTATCTATCTATCTATCTATCTATCTATCTATCTATCTATCTATCTCATACTGTTCACCATATCTATCTATCTATCTATCTATCTATCTATCTATCTATCTATCTATCTATCTATCTCATACTGTTCACCATATCTATCTATCTATCTATCTATCTATCTATCTATCTATCTATCTCACTGTTCACCATATCTATCTATCTATCTATCTATCTATCTATCTATCTATCTATCTATCTATCTATCTATCTCACTGTTCACCATATCTATCTATCTATCTATCTATCTATCTATCTATCTATCTATCTATCTATCTATCTCACACTGTTCACCATATCTATCTATCTATCTATCTATCTATCTATCTATCTATCTATCTATCTATCTCACACTGTTCACCATATCTATCTATCTATCTATCTATCTATCTATCTATCTATCTATCTATCTATCTATCTATCTATCTATCTCTGTCTGTTCACCATATCTATCTATCTATCTATCTATCTATCTATCTATCTATCTATCTCATACTGTTCACCATATCTATCTATCTATCTATCTATCTATCTATCTATCTATCTATCTATCTATCTATCTCATACTGTTCACCATATCTATCTATCTATCTATCTATCTATCTATCTATCTATCTATCTATCTATCTATCTATCTCACACTGTTCACCATATCTATCTGTCTCACACTGTTCACCATATCTATCTGTCTCACACTGTTCACCATATCTATCTATCTATCTATCTATCTATCTATCTATCTATCTATCTATCTATTTTAGTTTGTTCATGTTGTTGTTATTGTTCTTTTTCTTCACGTGCTGTCTCCCTTTAAGATGTGGGCGATTATGGACTACTACTTGGTCTTTTTTTATCACTCCCAATATTTTTCCTCATGGTATCTCTACTAAATCCTGACCCACCATCCATTTGCTCAAGATTATCAAATTTGTCTCGCCTTGATTTCCACTGTTTCTCTTTCCTTCTATCCGTTCTCCTGGTATTCCTTCCTCATTACGTGTCTTAGGAACCCCAGTTAACCATTCACTAACACTAAATTTTTTTTAATAAAAATAATGCTAAGATCAGCTATAGCAGCGTTAGTAACATCGGTAATTCTATATATCCTAAAATAGCAATATTATATGAAATAAACGTATTTCCTACAAAGACAAGGTTAATTGTTTCAAAAATAAATGCAACTGCCGAAAAATATAATCTGTGTCTTCAACAGTCAATGTATAAATTATAATATTACTTACCGAGCTACCATACATTTTAGAAAAGATGTTAAAACTTTTTTTTGTTCCACTGAAAATCATTGGAAATTTCGTTTTTACTATTATCAAATGACTTTAGGAAATAAAAAAAAAAGTAATAAAAAAACAGAACTCTATATAAATATTTCTCACAATTAAAAATGGTGGCAATCCACCTATCGTCATCTGTGATATCATAGCTAGAGCCAAAATTTGCAACGGTAAAGGAAATAGATGTAATTTATGTCTTGTTGAAAAATTAATTATCTTAAAACACTTAAATAACCCTAGCTTATTAAATAACAGAAATTAATTGATCGTTAGGTGCAGGCATACAAATGAATACCTACTTAAATACGCTTATCCACATCAATTAACTGATAATTAATAACTATTTTTTAATTCTAATTTCAAATATAAATTATATTTTTAAAAGGAACAAGTAATCTCCTTTTATGAAAGATTAATATTCAGATTTATATATATATATATATATATATATATATATATATATATTGCCCGGTTCACACTCCACCCACGTCTATTGAACAGGTTAAGAGGCCAATCTTGTTCTCTGTTTAGGATGTGGTTTCCGGCTTTCTCTTTACCAATCTTCTCACTTTGTTTGTTTTTGCAATTGGAGTAGATAGATCTGTCTATCGCCCGGTTCACACCCACCCACGTCTATTGAACAGGTTAAGAGGCTCATCCCTTGTTCCCTGTTTAGGATGTGGTTTCCGGTTTTCACTTTTCCAATCTTTTCAATATTACCTAGCCCCCTGCACATCAGTGGCGTTACCGCCTTGCTCGGGGTGATATGATTAAATATATATATATATATATGTGTGTGTGTGTGTGTGTGTGTGTGTGTGTGTGTGTGTGTGTGCACTAATATCTATCTAGCTAATATAAATTTCTTATATCTATCTATCTATCTATCTATCTATCTATCTATCTATCTATCTAACAAATGATTCTTTTGTTAAGAAAAATTACTGCTAGACTAATCATTACGAACCTGACTATTAAAAGGTACGCTAATTTACATATTGTGTCTAAGTCGACAAAGTACACTTGATATATCATTAAAATGTTGCCTGAAATTTCTGTTTTCGCAAAATGCAATTCAAGCAGTTCTCAAAATCGCCTAACTTTGAATTTCATCGCCATGTTGCAAAACAATGTCTACGTCAGAAGACGTCATCTGGTGATTTAAAAAATAATTGAGGATCAATTTGGAGAAAGAAAGAAAGAGAGAGAGAGAGAGAGAGAGAGAGAGAGAGAGAGAGAAAGGATGTAGATAAAACGATAAAGAGAAAGAAGGAGAGTAAAAGATAGAAAGAAAGAGAAAGATAGTTGGGAGTGAACGACAGAAACAGAGTAGAGATAAAAGAGAGAGAGAAAGAGAAGGAATAAAGAAAAGAGAGAAAGAAAGATAGAAAGAGAGTAGGGACAGAAATGGAGAGCGGAAGAGAGAGAGTATGAGAGAGAGGGGGAGGAAAAGAAAGTAAATGACAGATAGAAATAGAGAGAAAGAAAGAGAAAAAGTGAGAGAAAAATAAAAAGAGAGAGAGAGAGAGAGAGGAAAAAGAAAGGATGTAGATAAAGGGATAAAGGGAAAGAAGGAGAGTAAAAGATAGAAAGAAAGAGAAAGATAGTTGGGAGTGAACGATAGAAAGTGAGTAGGGATAAAAGAAAGAGAAAAAGAGAAAGAAAAAAGAAAAGAGAGAAAGAAAAATAGATAGAGAAAGAACGGTGGAAAGAGAGTAGGGACAGAAATGGAGAGCGAAAGAGAGAGAAAGAATAAGAGAAGGAGAGGAAAAGAAAGTAAATGAGAGAGGAAAATAGAAAGAAAGAAAGAAAGAAAGAAAGAGAAAAAGAGAAAGAAAGAAAAAAGAGAGAAAGAAAGTATGGAGAGAAAGAGAGACAGGGAAAGAAGGAGATTAAAAATAGAAAGAAAGAGAAAGCTACTTAGGAGAGAACGATAGAAAGAGAGTAGGAATAAAAAGAGAGAGAAATACATGGAAAAAGAAAAAAGTTAAAAAGAAAAATAAGGAGAAAAAGAGAGGAAAAGAAAGAGAGAAAGACAGTAGTAAGAGAAAGGGAGAGTGGAAGAGAGAGAGAGAGAACGAGAAAGAGAGAGGAACAGAGAGTAAAAGAGAGAGCAAGAAAAAGAGATCAGAAAAAGGAAAACAATTCGAATATGATGGTAATCGTAATATTAGTCAGTCTCTTAAGTGCCATACGTGATACACGCTTTGGGTGATCATGTCTCGAAAGAGACATGACTGACTGGGCAGACGACTATTCTAACCCTTAACTGGAGGGGAGAGACGGATTATTACCTTTCCAAAGGTTCACCTTATTTGTTCAATGACCCTCGTAGATGTCCTTATACCGAAGAATTCACCTTATTTATTGAAGGACCCTCGTAGAAGTCCTTATACCGAAAAATTCACCTTATTTATTGAATGACCCTCGTTGATGTCCTTATACCGAAAAATTCACCTTATTTATTGAATGACCCTCGTAGAATTTCTTATACCGAAAAATTCATCGTATTTATTGAATAACCCCCGTAGAAGTCCTTATACCGAAAAATTCACCTTATTTATTGAATGACCCTCGTTGATGTCCTTATACCGAAGAATTCACCTTATTTATTGAATGACCCTCGTAGAATTTCTTATACCGAAAAATTCATCTTATTTATTGAATGACGCTCGTAGAAGTCCTTTTTTTTTTTTATAAGCGTTTTACCCCGAGCAAGGCATGTCACTGCCACTACTGTGCAGGGGGCTACGTAGAGTGGAGAAAGGCTGATTAAATATAGGAAATAACAGAGGGTGGGTGATAGGCGGGTGAGGATACCGAGAATGAGGGTTGGGTATACCGAAAAATTCACCTTATTTATTGAATGACCCTCGCAGAAGTTTTTATATCGAAAAATTCACCTTATTTATTGAATGACCCTCGTAGATGTCCTTATACCAAAAAATTCACCTTATTTATTGAATGACCCTCGTAGAAGTCCTTATACCGAAAAATTCCCCTTATTTATTGAATGACCCTCGTTGATGTCCTTATACCGAAAAATTCACCTTATTTATTGAATGACACTCGTAGAAGTCCTTGTACAGAAAGATTCATCTTATTTATTGAATGACCCTCGTTGATGTCCTTATACCGAAGAATTCACCTTATTTATTGAAGGACCCTCGTAGAAGTCCTTATACCGAAAAATTCACCTTATTTATTGAATGACCCTCGTTGATGTCCTTATACCGAAAAATTCACCTTATTTATTGAATGACCCTCGTAGAATTTCTTATACCGAAAAATTCATCGTATTTATTGAATAACCCCCGTAGAAGTCCTTATACCGAAAAATTCACCTTATTTATTGAATGACCCTCGTTGATGTCCTTATACCGAAGAATTCACCTTATTTATTGAATGACCCTCGTAGAAGTCCTTATAGCGAAAAATTCACCTTATTTATTGAATGACCCTCGTAGAAGTCCTTATACCGAAAAATTCACCTTATTTATTGAATGACCCTCGTAGAAGTCCTTATACCGGAAAATTCACCTTATTTATTGAATGGTCCTCGTAGAAGTCCTTATACCGAAAAATTCACCTTATTTATTGAATGACCCTCGTAGAAGTCCTTATACCGAAAAATTCACCTTATTTATTGAATGGCCCTCGTAGAAGTCCTTATACTGAAAAATTCACCTTATTTATTGAATGACCCTCGTAACAAGAAAAAGAGAGAAGGAGAAATAACGAAAGAGGAAGTAACAAAACAAAGAAAGAAAATATCTGGAAAAAGTGAAAGAGAGAGAGAGCGCGCGAGAGGTAGAGAGAGAGGGGGAGTGAGAGAAAGAATATAACTAAAAACCAGGAAAGGATTTTAAAATGCTAAGCATGACAAAATGTCGACGGAAAGCGGAAAAATAGAAGAGAATACTCAAAAAGGACGAAAGAATAAAAAATAGAAAAAAAATGACAATGCGCACGAAGAATTAAAAGAAAATTGACGAAAACATTAAAAGGAAGGCGAACGACAGACAGAAGAAAATGGAACTAAAAACAAAGAAGCAAAAAGCTCATTACAGTACCAAATAAAATGGCGATACCTTCAAGACATAAAATCAGAAGAGACACTCATGCCATATGCTATACAAAGATGTAATTTTAGTGAAACAGGCGTTAAGTCAATCGGACGTGGGATGGGATGAGGAGATTTTTTTTCTAACAACAGACGAAGGAAGTTGAAGCTGGTGTCAAAGAAGAGAGATAAATGATGAAAGTAGTGAAAGATGGAAAGAAAAAAAAGTTCCGTTGAACGATGATAAAATCGAGTGACGTTCTTCAGAAACGCTCACTAAAATGACGGCGACAATATTCACTGTTTGACTGAGGAAATCACTGGCCGTAATGCGACAACTGCCCAGATGATTTGGCGAATGAATGCCGTTATGAAGTGGTCTTTGACAAAGTTGAGCAGACAGCAGAATGACAAAAATGTACACACTCTCTCTCTTTCTCTCACATACCCGCACACACGGTTAAAATACGATTCATCCATGAAAAATAATGTCAAATAAAATTCAAATATGTCGTTTAATGCCAGTTTCGTTAATTTCCGTGTAATTTCGTAATATTATCTTCGGTTTTCATTGTTTACGAACAGATATAAACTGTTCTATGAATAAAAATCAGGAGAATATGTGGCGGGCCAGAAGCAGACAAACACCACGTTGAATTTCGTTGTTTTTCTTTTTTTTTTTTTCACTTTTTTCAGCGCAGTCCTATCGATTGTTACTTAAACTTTCCGATTATCAAAAAAACTTAAATTACAATATTTAAACAAATTGGTGGTGGGCAGTTTCTCATACAATGTTAAATCGATCCTCCATTTTCAATCCACTGTAAAGTTGTATGAGAAACTGCAACCCCCATTCCAAATTGTTTAAATATTGAAATTTTTACCATTTTTTGGGGGTCATTCGTAAAGTTTAAGATGTAAAAGATAATATTGCACTGAAAAAATCCCAAAAACTTGATAATGAACAAATTTACAGGTGACGGTAATGTCGTACCGGCGACTGGTTTCAAAATGGAGGCTTGATTTACTATAATGTTGTATGAGAAACTGATCCCTTCCAGAAAATGTTTAAATATTGAAATTTTTCAAAAAAAATTTGTCAATCGTAAAGCTAAGGGGATAATCGATAGGACTTCGATGAAAAATTTAAAAAAAAAAAAGAAAAACAACGAAATTAAACGTGGTTGTAGCCTGCTTCAGGTCCGCCGAATAAGTATTTAAAGCATAAATTGAGATTTGTCTGCCTTGAAATCTTCTGTGGTCTAGTGGGAAGGCACGTCAGATCTAATGACAGCATTTTGGCGGTATTGGAAGTGTGCAGGTTCGATCCCTGCCGGAAAATAGATATTTTCCAAATACGATTTCCCGAACAATTTAGTATTGTGGAAATTATAAAAATGTACTGTTTAATTATAAAAACAGACTATCCAATAAAATATGAGTACCCATTAAAAATAATGAAGAAAGTCAAATTCACACTCAGACACACACACACACACATATATATATATATGACATGTATATATATAACTTAATGAGCCATCTTTAGAGAGGCTACACAGTAAAAAGAACCTTCGGATAATGGAAGCCATCTACATTAAATCAAAACAACCCATATTTAATAAAATCACATTTCAATCTTGTCATAACACATTACATTGCATTTAGACATATTCTTCTGTTAATATTTCGGTCTCTCACGTGGTGTGACGTCATAGAACTTCATTACAGATTGACGAACTGCCTCTGCTATTCGATGTCTGTTATCGTTGCATAGCAATGTTTTATGTCAACACAAGATAAAATAACTTTGATGGCGGATGTCTTTATGTTAACGTCTCTGTAAGGTCTCTGAAGATGGCTCATTGAGCCGAAAGCCTAGAACCAGAAATAAATAAATGTTGGATAATGTTTGTCTTTATTTTCACCTGAAATTAAAGTCAAAATACGATGTTTACAACGGCTCATGATTAAACATAATAGACAATCACTGTCTGTTATATTTAACAGTATATGTTTAGAATATATATATATATATATATATATATATATATATATATATATATATTCTAAACATATATTGTCATCCGCAGACAGATCTGTTTCGCCGTATCACAGCTCATCAGTACAGTTAGACTCCGATTGCTTTTTTACCCAGGATTGAAACCCGAACGAAATGGCGTCAGTCGGCGAGTCTACCCCTGGGCTATGGGCGTTCGTTGGAAATAGTATATGTATATATCGATCATTCAGCAATGAATTAGAACACTCTCAGCTATTGGGCGTGTATAATGATAATATACACGCTAAAAAGTCTGCCTTCTTCTACCGAGCGCCCGTAGCTCAGTGGTAGAATCGCCGACTGACGCCAATTCGGTCGGGTTTCAATCCTGGGTAAAAAGCAATCGGCTGTCTAACCGTACTGATGTGCTGTGATACAGCAGAACACATCTGTCTGCGGATATATATATATATATATATGTATGAAAAAAAACCATTTTCATTATTCGGACTATTGTCCTCATCTTCGTTGCCATATTTTATGACGTTTCGGCCGTTGTACTCACCAGCCGTCTTCAGGTGCTAAGAATTTTAAACCGAAACTTTTATTACGATAACTGGGATATATCATTCTCATTCTTTGTATGAAGCCGCTGCTGGTAGTCATGAGTTATCTCCCTTTATCCTGACTGTATAGCTTATTTATATCTGATCGAAAAAATAATGGCACTTATGAATAAAGACAAATAATTATCTTAGCCGACATGTTTTATTATCTGAGGGACTTTATGAAGGCGAATGAATGGATTTTATTTAATAAAATATTTATACACAAGAATAAAAATGTTGCTGACTTTAATTTTTTAAGTTTCGGAACGATTACAAGTATTCATCAAGTTAGTTGCAAAGTTAAGCAAAGTATGGAGAAGACAATATAACGTAACTCAATTTCTTATAAATGAAAGTGATGTTTTAGAAATTAAAAAATGGAAATTAGTATTTAAATTATTTCTGTTTATATATATATATATATATATATATATATATATATATGAATAGAATAAATAAAGAACATAAAAAGTGTCTTTAATCTAAAATATTTCACATACAACAAGCTTCTTCAGAGATTTAATAAGGACGAATGATTTAAAAATACAAGAGACAGTATTTTTAAATGTGGTATAGTTTCATTGGTCAGATACGTGTCACGTGTGATAAAGCAATGGATGAATATTAAAATGTAGAAGATAAAACTTGTGTTTGTTTAACTGTATGTGTCAACGCGTTCTTTTTAAATAAAATAAGAGAAAACAGTTATGAATGTGTGCGTTGAGAGAAATCAAATGATGCAACAACTTTTCATATGAAATCTCCAACAAATTAACTGTCCCAAATAACAGAATTGTTACCAACACCTCCAAAACTATTGGTGATATTGTCAGATTAAAAAAAAAGACACCAAACATCAATTTGAATGCCGGGATTTATAAAAATCAGTGTAATAACGTAAAGATTGAGGAAATATCACGAAATCTAAAAGCGTGGATTTTCGAACGTAAAAGAGACTTACGTTTGGACATACGTTCCAACTCTCTTGTATTACATCGAAATAACACAGGTCACAATTTTGATTTCTCAAATGCCAGTTTAATTAAAAAAGAACATAACCTTTAAGGAGGAAGTACTTTGAGAACATATTAATAACATTACTACCAACTATAAACACACAATTAAACATTACATTACTGCCAAATGTTTTCACAAAATGATAATTAATGAATCCAAAATTATTAAATAAGTCATAAATAGTTCATTATATTATTAGCAATGTAATAGTTTTCTTATTTACTATCATTATATATAATTTAGAGTTGTTTATTATTTCTATTTTATTATTATTATTATTATTATTATTATTATTATTATTATTATTATTATTCCCATAATGAAAATGATAACAATAAAAATAATATTAATAATAATAATAATAATAATATTAATAACAATTATTAATATTATTTTTAATATAATAATAATAATAATAATAATAATAATAATAATTATTATTATTATTATTATTATTATTATTATTATTATTATTATGTCATTTTTCATCATATTTCGATTTCTGCTTTGGTCTCACTACCAACCAAGTCTGCGGGGAGACCTAAGGCAGGTAGTGGCGTGTTGTTATGGCTTCATTTCATGTTTTTCTATCTTCCCTATCATCCCCATTACATAGATAAAGTTTTCCTTAGTGTGTGGGCTGTACTTAATAAGACAATTTTTTGTATATCTCTTAAGCTGGGGTTTCCAGGGATTCTTTCAATGTGTTGTTTTGTTCCATTTTTTATCATTCCAAGTGCACCTACTATCACTGGCACAACTCTTGTTTTCAATTTCCACATTTTTTCTATTTCAATTTCCAGGTCTTTATATTTTGACAGTTTTTCAAATTCCTTGATTGCTATGTTACAATCCGCTGGACAAGCCATATTATTATTATTATTATTATTATTATTATTATTATTATTATTATTATGTCATTTTTCATCATATTTCGATTTCTGCTTTTGTCTCACTACCAACCAAGTCTGCGGGGAGACCTAAGGCAGGTAGTGGCGTGTTGTTATGGCTCCATTTCATGTTTTTCTATCTTCCCTATCATCCCCAGCATTACATAGATAAAGTTTTCCTTAGTGTGTGGGCTGTACTTAATAAGACAATTTTTTGTATATCTCTTAAGCTGGGGTTTCCAGGGATTCTTTCAATGTGTTCTTTTTTTCCATTTTTTATCATTCCAAGTGCACCTACTATCACTGGCACAACTCTTGTTTTCAATTTCCACATTTTTTTTATTTCAATTTCCAGGTCTTTATATTTTGACAGTTTTTCAAATTCCTTGATTGCTATGTTACAATCCGCTGGACAAGCCATATCAATTAATAGACAAGTTTTCTCCTTCTGGTTTTTAACAATAATGTCTGGCCTGTTTGCTTCAATTTTTCTGTCTGTGTAGATGGTGTAATCCCATAGAATGGTTACATCTTCTATTTCTGTAACCGGTGCTGGGTGATGTTCATACCAGTGTTTGTTTACAGCTTTTCCATAATGTTTGCACATTGCCCAATGTAAATATTGCCCAACTCTATCGTGTATTATTATTATTATGTGATCTTTCATCACATTTCGATTTCTGCTATGATCGCACTACCTACCAAGTCTACAGGAAGACCTAAGGCAGGTCGTGGTGTGTTGTCATGACTCCATTTCATGTTTTTTTCTATCTCCCCTAACATCCCTAGCGTTACACAGTTCTCCTTAGTGTGTGGACTGTACTTAACAAGACAATTTTTTGTATATCTCTTAAGCTGGGGTTTCCAGTAATTCTTTCAATGTGTTGCATTGTTCCATTTTTTATCATTCCAAGTGCACCTACTATCACTGGCACAACTCTTGTTTTCAATTTCCACATTTTTTTTATTTCAATTTCCAGGTCTTTATATTTTGACAGTTTTTCAAATTCCTTGATTACTATGTTACAATCCGCTGGACAAGCAATATCAATTAATAAGCAAGTTTTTTCTTTCTGGTTTTTAACAATAATGTCCGGTCTATTTGCTTCAATTTTTCTGTCTGTGTAGATGGTGTAATCCCATAGAATGGTGACATCTTCTATTTCTGTAACCGGTGCTTGGTGATGTTCATACTAGTGTTTGTTTACAGCTTTTCCATAATGTTTGAACATTGTCCAATGTAAATATTGCCCCACTCTATCGTGGCGATTATTATTATTATCATTTTTAAATTTTTTTTATTTTATTTAGTAATTTTTAATTTCATTGAAAGATTTTAAGCGTTAATATTTTATAATTTATATATATGGTTCTTATTTATATATTAGTACATAATTATGTTATTATAATAATTTTAATACATAGTTATTTTTTATTTCATTGAACGATACTAACCGTTAACGTTATTTAGTAATTTATTATTTCATTAAAAGATTCGAACTGTTAATATTATTTTCACTAGAATTTAAACGGAAGTATATTTAGTTAGATTAAAGACCCTTTTTTCCTACTTGTTATTTATTTATTCTATTCATCTTGTCGGATTCGGATCCATATTTTCAACTTACATATATATATATATATACACGAAATGATTTGTTTGAACATTATTTTGATCGATACTCATATTCTGTTTATAATCAAACAGTGTTATATATTTATTTCAACCGGCTTGATTATTTACGACAATTTTTTGTTCCGAAAATGTGTGTCATTCAGCAGGGTTCAAACCTGCGACCCCTATACACATAGGGGAAGCCACCAATTGATCTGGTCGCAGGTTCAAATCTTGTCGAATGACACAGGTTTTATAAACAGAATATCTACTTAAATAAGAGGATCGATGAAAATAATGTTCAAAGAAATCATTTCAAATTGTCGGTTGTTTATAACCAAGTTTTGTTAATCTTCGTCATAAGAAGTAGAATCACCGACTGACGCCAATTCGGTCGGGTTTCAACCCTGGGTAAAAGGCAATCGGCTGTCTAACCGTGCTGATGAGCTGTGATACAGCGAAACAGATCTGTCTGCGGATGGCTATTTACGCTCTCACACCCTGATTGAGCACTCTGGAAGAATGGTAGACTTTGAAAAAACAGTAGCTACTCTGGCATCAACGCATCGTTTATTCAGCAATGAATTAGAACACTCTCAGCTATTGGGAGTATATAGTGATAATATAATTATAGAAATATAATATATAGTGATAATATAATTATAAAAATTATTAATATACATGCTAAAAAGTATGCCTCCTTCTACCGAGAGCCCATAGCTCATGGGTAGAAACGCCTACTGACTCCAATTCGGTCGGGTTTCAATCCTTGGTAAAAGGCAATCGGCTGTCTAACCGTACTGATGAGCTGTGATACAGCGAAACAGATTTGTCTGCGGATATATATATATATATATATATATATATATATATATATATATATATATTTATTTATTTATATACGCCATTTCAGTCGGGTTTCAATCTTGGGTAAAAAAAGCAATCGGAGTTTAACCGTAATGATGAGCTGTGATACGGCGAAACAGATCTGTCTGCGGATGACAATATATCTATATATATATATATATATCGCAGTATATCTGCAAAAGGTAAAAAAGAATAACGACAAAAGGAAAACTTATCTTACATTTTGTTTTGTAAGGGACTTTATCAAAGTAAATGCATGGATTTTAGTTCGTAACAATTATTTATATATAAGAGCAACAATTTTATTGGTTTTCCATATTTATTAAGTTAAGAAACATGCATGAATATTCATTACGTTAGCGGGAAAATCAAACAATGATGTGACAGAAATCAATTTTTAAAAATTAATGCAAATTACTATAAAAATTATTTTAGTTATGGATTTATTTACGTGTTATATATTGTGAATTACACCATCCGAAACAATCCTGCACATATAAAAATCTACCATCCGCCTGTGCATTGAATATTACTGCCATATCTAGTTGGGTGCTCCTGCTAACCACCTAGGTGTCCTCGACCAAATCCAACGGAGAATCTGTAATGTGATCGATCCCGACTTGGCAGCTAGGATACAGTCGCTTTCTCACCGGCGCAATGTGGCTTCCCTGTGTCTCTTCTACAAATACTTTCACGGATTCTGCTCCGATGAACTTAGCTCACTGGTGATATAACGAATTTCCTCGAGCCACAAGATTAGCAACTAGGTCCCACATTTTTAATGTGAAACCGATAAATTGTAAATGCAAATTCTACTCCAGTAGCTTCTTTTCTCGCAATTCCCACCTGTGAAATTCCCTTCCGCTTACTTGCTTTTCCAAAAGCAACAATCGTCATGATTTTAAATGTAAAGTCAATAGTCATCTCTTGTCTCACTAACTTACATCCTCTCTCTCATGCTTTCCTCCCCACTCTCATCTGTATTCTCTTCCTTCTCTTACCCACTTCCTGACACCCCCTGTAACCTGTCACTCTTTCTTATAACTTTCCTCTTATGTAACCCCCTGCGCACCAGTGGCAGTAAAATGCCTTGCTTGGGGCGATATGGTTATGAAAAAATATCTATACATTTATATTCCAGAGAATGTAAATAAATCCTAAATACATGCATGTGTAGCGAATTAGTATTTCATTGACTAATTTTCTACGGCTTATCAAAAGACAAAAAATTATTATGTAAAAATAAAGTGGGGGGGATCAATTTTATATTACAATCAGTTTATAAATTGATCCCTCATTTTATGGCCACGGGCATCTTTTTCTTACCTACTTCCTAACACCCCCATAACCTGTCACTCGTTCACATAACATTCCTTCTATGTAACCCCCTGCACAACAGTGGCAGTAAAATGCCTTGCTTGAGACGATATGATAATAAAAACAACACCAAAAAAAAAAAAATGAGGTTAAGGACTTTTTTTTTAATCGTATCACCCCAAGGCGGTAACGCCACTGATGTGCAGGGGGCTACGTAATAGTGAAAATAATATAAAAGAGAAAGCCGGAAACCACATCCTAAACAGGGAACAAGGGATGAGCCTCTTCACCTGTTCAATAGACGTGGGTGGAGTGTGAACCGGGCGATAGTTTAGTCTATCTACTCCAACTGAAAAAAAAAGTGAGAAGATTGGAAAAGAGAAAGCCGGCTTAGCCGTTTTCTTTCAATTTTTAACATTAAATATATTGGAAAAAAATCAGAGGCACAGATTGATACTTTGATAAGATTTGATAGCACCACTCTCGAAGTCTTGAAAAATTAATAATATTTTAGCTCTTGTATGCAAAACAAACAAAAAATTACCCTAGGAACATAAAACGTCAGGACACTGAATAACTTTGGTCAACTTTATGATGTCAAGCAGAAAATGAGCAGATTGAACATTCAAGTTCTAGGCACATACGAAACTAGATGGCCAAACAATGGCGACTTCAGCAGTGATAAGCCACATGATCATATATGAAAGAGGGAAAAAATAACGAAAAGGAAGTCAGTTTTATACTGGGCAAAAAACATGAAGAAATGCATTCTGGGATACTGCCAGTTCTCTGAAAGGGTTCTCCTGGTCAAAGAGTGACCCTACAACGTAGCAATTATATTAGTCTATGCACCACCAACGCAATGTGCTGAAGAAGAAATAGAATCTTTCTACTGCACTTTTTACAATGCCAATGCTCAATGTAAAACCCAAGAAATTAGAATCATCACGACAGACATGAATGCCAAAGTAGGCAAGGAGAAGGAAGTGGAGACAATTGGCAACTTTGGATTAGGAATCCGCAACGAACGGGGTGAAAGATGGTTCCAGTGGTGTAAGCCAAATGACCAGGTGATAACCAACACCTGGTTTCAAGAACATGCAAGACGTTTATGGACATGGACAAACCAAGAAGGCGACACGAAAAACCAAATCGATTATCTATCTAAACTTATTTATAACTGGAACTTTATCTACATGTGTGTGTGTCCGTTACCTATAGACTCCGAAACGGCTAAACCGATATTCTTGAACATTTTCACAGTTGTACTATAAGCGTCTGTGAGTGTTCTTAGCTCGGTTTTGTGTCGAGGTACTCCCGATAAATATCGAAAATCGATAATCGAAAAAATCAGATTATAGAAAGAATGATCAGATTTTAATAAAATTTGATACACTAATAGACAAAGCCATAAGAAATGATATTCAGAAGTTTCAAGGTTGCAGTTCTTACAATAGTGCAGAAAATCGATAATATATATATATATATATATATATATATATAAGGCAATATGTTTGTGTGTGTGTTTGTTTATCTGCCTGTATATATGTATTTTTTTCAGCCGTTTTATTTTAGTTTTTGCTTTGGGTAGGTATAATTATAGTTCTTAGTATCAGCCATGATACCATTTACTCAGAGGACTTATTTAGTCTTCAAAATTCAGTTTACGACGAAAAAACTTATTTGATATCTATACCAGGAAATCAGAATTTGACTTATATCCATTCATTTTTCTTTCAGTCTACGATTTCGCTTTAACTGGAAACAACTACTGTTTTTTAGTCTTTCGTGCCAACGTCGAAAGAGTATGATCTTCAGGACCATGGTCTAGTTTTAAAGCTTTCATTAAACCCGAGCAACACCGGGCTATACTGCTAGTGTAACCATAAACAAAAGATTCAGAAATGCACTGGTTCAATGCACAACCTATCCAAGTACCGACTGTGGAGGCGACCACCTTTTAGTTATCTGCAAAGAGTGAAACTTTGGACAATAAAGAAGCCTAGGACAGCATCCAGACTGCAATAGAACACGATCCGGAATTACCTCATCACGCAGAAAAAATATACACTGACAGGGTGAGAAAAAATACGAAGAACAAATGGGAAATGGAAATTCGAAATGCGACGCACTTAAAGAAACGCTAGTGACATCAGCAAACAACATGGTCCCCAGAGGAAATCAGACTCAGAAGAAAAAACGAGTGGATGACTAAAGAGATTCTCGACATGATGCAAAGGAGACAGAAAACTATGCCAATACATGGAAGTGAATACAAGAACGTACAAAAGGAAATAAGGATCAAGTACAGACAGGCTAAAGTGGAATGGCCCAACAAAAAATGTGCTGAAAGAGAGAGACTGAGCAGGACTGATGAAGGAGAAACGCATACAGGAATAAGGGAACTGATAGAACATGCTCCCCAAAAGGATATATAAAATCCAAGGATGGAAAGATCCTATTGGAAAAAGAGGAGATACACCATCAATGGAAAGAATATATAAAAGATCTCTTCCACGACAACATACGGTAAATGATAGTAAACAAAGATGCTGACGGACCGGAAATATTAGAATCCAAAGTGAAAGCTGCAATGGCCAAACTGAATAGGAACAAAGCAGCTGAACCAGACGGCATTGTAATAGCGATGCTGATAGCCCTGGAAGATTTCGGTATAGAGAAAATTACGGAAATAATAAAATCTCAAACAGTGGTGTAACACCAGACGACCAAAGCAAATCAATTTTCATAGCTCTGCCTAAGAAGCCAGGTACAATCGAATGCAAACTCCACCGAAAAATTGGTTTGATGAGCCACATAAAGAAACTCATTGTCCGAGTCCTGATCTATATCTGTGTTTTGTAGATCATGCCAAGGCGTTCGACAAAGTACTCTTCAGGGAATTAATAGAAATGTTCGGCAGCCTCGACATTTTTGGGAAAGACATCAGAGTAATCAAGAACCTCTACTGGCAGCAAACCGCCGGCATACGAACAGGAAACGAATTCAGCAGATATACAAAGATAGAAAGGGGCGTAAGACAAGGATGTGTCAACTTGTACAGCGAGACTATTATGAGGACCCTCGGAGTTATGCCAGGATTCGTCATCGGAGGCCACAATTTAAACAACCTAAGGTACACAGATGATACAGTGCTAACAGTAGACCCAGAAAGGAAACTAGATGACCTCCTGAAGAGAGTGACAAGAAAGGACTACAAATAAACTGCAAGAAAACCAAATGTATGGTCATTAGTAAAAAGGGCAGCCCAAAATGCCAAATACAGGTGGGGGATACTAAAATCAAGCAGATACAAAAATTTAAATACCTGGAAAGTGTTTTAACAGAAGACGGAAAGTGCAACACAGAGATCCGAAGGAGAATTGTCATGGCGAAGGACGCATTCCAGAAGCTGAGTAAAGTATTAAGATACAGGAAAATTTCACTAGAAACAAAGAAAAGGGTGATGGATTGCGATGTGATGTCAGTTCTTCAATATGGCAGTGAATGCTGGACAATATCATCAAAGATGAAGGAAAAACTTGAAGCAACTGTAATTTGGTTCTACAGTAGGATGCTGCGAATATCGTGGACCGAACATGTGAGCAATGATGAGGTTTTGGAAAGGATGGAAACGAAAAGGAAATTAATACTGAGCATCAAGTAGAGAAAGTTTTAGTTCCTGGTACATGCAATGAGGAAAGAAGGCTTGGAGAACCTGATACTAACAAGCCAGATAGATGGAAAAAGAGACAGGGGAAAGCAACGGATAACATATTTGAAGGACCTAATCAGGTGAATAATGGAACGAGGGTTGCATGGTGTAACAGAAGAAGGAGTGCTAAGAGTCATCAGGGATAGGGAGACGTGGAAGGCCATGATCGCCTACGTCTTCAAAGGACAGGGAACATAAAAGAAGAACATATATGCCAACTGTTTATAAGAAATTATAATATGGATATAAAATGGGGGATCAATTCTATATTATAATCAATACATAAACTGATCCCTCATTTTGTGGCCATGTTAGTTTTTACAGATTTGCATTCTAGATTTATGGGCTTGAGCTAGTGGACGGCAGAGTGGGGTTTGAGGAGAAAGCGCGCTAAGAGCCACTAGGGATAGGGAGACGTGGAAAGCCATGATCGCCTACGTCCTGAAAGGACAGGGCACATAGAAGAATATATATGCGAACTGTTTTTAAGAAATTATGTGGATATAAAATGGGGGATCAATTCTATATTATAATCAATACCTAAAGTGATCCCTCATTTTGTGGACATGCCAGTTTCTATACATTTATGCTCTAAGTTTATGGTCTTGAGCTAGTGCCTGGCAGAGCGGGGTTTGGGTGGTGTAACATGAGAAAGCGTGCTAAGAGCCACCAGGGATAGTGAGACGTGGAAAGCCATGATCGCCTACGTCCTGAAAGGACAGGGCACATAGAAGAAGAATATCTAAATAGAAATTTTGCTAAATCTATTTTCGCTCCACTGCTATTTCTGTAGGTTGTACTGGGAGTAGATTATTCTTTATATGAGGCCGTAAAAAAGAATTGTCATTTGGAGTTTGTGCTTTTAAGAAGGCGTTCAGCTTAATAGTGTACGACAATTATACTTGGAGAAAGTCAGTCAGCAAAGGTTTTATTCCCCATACGTCTTTACTGATCCCGTACGCAAAACGTAATTGTGGTATAATTTTCTTTCTATAATTTCTAAGTAATTGTCTGTCATCAACGTTATTTTGCGTGTTGAGTTGCTTCTTCTCATTGACCAACACCCAAAATAGAACTACTTCAATAATACGACAATTTACATTTTTTATGAAAGTTACTATATTTAAGGATGTGCGTTGTGGTACAGTGGATATCGGCTCGGAACGGGGAGCCGAGTTCGAATTCCAGTTGAATCCATTGTATTCACTTACGCGCAAATACCCTTGGGAAAGGTATTAATCCTTCCAATTATGGGTTAAATAGCAGGACAGATTGGGTTCTATAGACTTGGTCGGCAACCAATCTACCGCAGAAAGTAATGGCAACCTACTGCGGGATAATCTTCTGCCCAGTCAGTCATGTCTCTTTCGAGCGTGTATCACGTATGACACTTAACTGACTGACTATATTTAACATTACTTTTTGTGAATCATATATATATATCCGATCTGAGGTTGGAGACGCGGGTTTCACAACACGTCCCCGTTAATATAAGCTCCAGTGGCTCTTTCAGACCTATAAGAACAACACAATCTGTTCTGGATTCCACTATTGGCCGACATCTTTTGGACAATCAAGTGTGTGCCTCGGCATATGAGAACAGCTCGTTGACTGTCTTGCACAGCGCTCGGTCCACACATTATCTACGTATTTTGGAAGCAATTTGCTTGAAAATTCAACAGCCGAGCCTGTGCAGACAGAGGGAGCGGTTTTTACGCTCCTTACAATTGCTGGTGAGTCTGTGAGTGTAGCATTTTTTCATTTTAAACACTCTTGTGGAATTATATGTGTACACCCCCCTTATATTTTATGTGTTTTTTCAATAAATTTATT
The DNA here is from genome assembly GCA_037127315.1 of Ascarosepion bandense. Classification (NCBI taxonomy): domain Eukaryota; kingdom Metazoa; phylum Mollusca; class Cephalopoda; order Sepiida; family Sepiidae; genus Ascarosepion; species Ascarosepion bandense. Next base: position 3,190,873 of record JBBBDQ010000329.1, on the reverse strand, counting down.
TTTAAACGAGTTCCATCATCTCCCAGCATTGTAAGTAATTTAATTTATTTTGCCTTGTCCTTTTCCTTAATTCTGTTAAAATTAAAGCCAACGAGAACCCTTGATAAGAGTTGGCCGAAAGGTTCCTCGGGTTTAAACAATATCACGTCTGTTCTTTTTAAAGATATATATATATATATTAGTAGCAGTAAGAACAAATGAAAAAACAATCCACAGTTCATAGCATTTACTTTTGAAGAATGCTCCGTACATAGTAGAGAAATATTTGTAGTAATATTTTTATTATAGGAATTTATAATAAAACATTCTTTGCTACACAAGTGTTTCGGTGCTATTACTAGCACCTCCTCAGGCCATATACAGTTGAAAGAGTCGGAAAATTATATATATATATATATATATATATATATATATATATATATGTATATATAGGAAAGAATATTAATAAAAAGTTTTGAATTTAAAAACGTACTTTTTTAAACAGTATTTGTTTATTTTTATTGTATTTTTATATTTCAGACCGTCCTCGGTCCTTCATCAGAAACAAGATGAAGGACCGAGGACGGTCTGAAATATAAAAATACAATAAAAATAAACAAATACTGTTTAAAAAAGTACGTTTTTAAATTCAAAACTTTTTATTAATATTCTTTCCTATACATATTAAGACAGTATACGTGGATGATCATCACTATATATATATATATATATATAGTACTGTGCAAAAGTTTTAGGACCTGATCTTTTATGAAGCATCAAAATGAAGTTTAAAATCACCCCTGTCCTAACACTTTTGCACACTACCGGTAGTGTGCAAAACTATTAGGACGGGGGTGATTTTCCTAAAAGACCTCACTAAAATTCAAATACAGGGTGAAAAGCCAAGTAAATTGCTAATAAATATTGATTATTTTAAACCAGGTGTAAAAGAAATGTATTAAAAAGAATTTATATTTATTTTTTTCCTGTTTTCTATTAAACAAGTTATTTTGAAACTACTCATTATTCTATTATCCTTGGATATGACTGACTTTTTCTTATTTGGGAACAAATACAAGTTGCGTGTCAGAAGATACCATTAGATACATTGCAGAAACTTGTGATGTCAATGCCTGACAGAATGAAGGCTGTGATCAAAGCAAAAGGCTATTATATTAAATATTAAATTTATTTTGTAACAAGTATTTTTTCTTGTTAAAGCATTTGTTGAGTAAATGAAATAAAATTACTTTAATTAAATTGTTTATTTTCTGTCAATATGCCTCATAAAAGATAAAATAGTTCTTGTCCTAATACTTTTGCACAGTAGTATATATATATATATATATATATATATATATATATATATATATATATATAAGTAATTCATTGAGCTTTTTATTCGACCTCAACAGAATACAGAAAGCACTGGACGGCTGTTTCGTCCTCTATTTGGGACTCTTCAGTTGTGTGCATCCACTACCAGGAATCGAAAAATAAATATCGAATATAAAAAGCTTGATGTATTACTTAATTAGTCAAATCCTCCTACTACTTCAATCATATATATATATATATATATATATATATATATATGTTGTAATGTAGGGGTATGTGTTTCTTGAACGTCGAGAGTCACCAGTGAAGCGTAGGGAGCATGTTAATTTTTCAGTTCGGCCTTGTGTCAGACTTAACCGAATTGCCTACAGCTTAGAAGTTTTATGCAGAATTATCACCAGAAGGTTTTCATCAGAAGGTTGGCTGTTGGCAGGTTGGAAAATGTGGAATCGTGGGGAATAGCATAAGAAGAATAAAATATACATTTTGCATTTTAAAATAGAAATTTATTAAAAGGAAAGAAAAGCACAAGTTGTAGAAGTTAATGTTCAATCAGAAACATTTTTAAAAGTTTAAGGTTTTCATGTTCAATAATAAAGTTGAGTCAAGGGTATCAAGAGCTGAAGAAATTGTTTGTTGTAGTAATTGTTGAAAGAGATAAGGAGAAAGAGGACAAGGCGTGACCTGACCTTATCTCCGCGTCGATTTGAAGTTGGTTACATTTTAGATGTGTGCCAGCAAACAGCCTCCCGTGACCGGTTAGAGGCTATCCTTAAATATTGAATCCAGTCATGTGGGGTGGCTCCTAGAATGATTTTTTCATTAGCTGTGGAAAAACCGGTTCTCTGACGTATTTTGAATTTTGCGATTTGATGACCAATCAGGATCCAGAGTTCTGCTACAATATATATATATATATATATATATATATATATATATATATATATATATATAAAGCAAATGATGTTCCCTTATCTAAGTTGAAGGAGTTCTAGTGGGTTTGACACAATATACCAATAGAAAGTTAAAAAAGATTTTGTTGAATGTGCATGATATTTTAATTTGCTCATAGGTATGCTGTTGCGTAAAAAGACTGAGAAACATTTGATCTAATCCATTAATGTCTACTTTCCCCCCAAAATGGGACGGTGGGCATTAATAGGTCAATTTCATTATATTTTAATAGAATATTTGTTAAAATTTAGAATACTCTGTAGAGTGACATACATTACAGTGACACCCCCCCCACACATATATATATATACATATATATATATATATATGTCAGTTCATATGTATGTATGTATGTATGTATGTATCTATCTATGCAAGTCTCTCTCTCTATATATATATATGTATATATATAGCATAATGATGATCCACGTATACTGTCTTAATATGTATCAGAAAAACTACTAAAAAGTTGTAAGTTTAAAAATATATTTTTTTGACAGTATTTATTTATTTCTATTATTATATATATATATGTATTTGGACACCTCGGGATGGTGCAATGGTAACAAGCTTATCTCGTTAGAATCATTACAACTGATTAGTGAGTTCGATTCTCACTGGGTGTCCCTTGCTTTCGGTCTTGTGCCACATCTAAGCTACGCTTAGTAAATCACTTATATATATATATGATATTTCAGACCAGTCTCGACCTTTCATCAGAAACAAATGATTTTAAAATTTAAACTAGAAGCGTTCGTCGCGAGAAGCGTCTGTCGCGAGATGTTTACATCAAGTGATGTAGAAAGCGATAGAATTTTGGGATATTTTTAAAAACTTAAACCTAACTGTAATAATACTTTTAAATGTTGTTTTAAAGAAAACTTTTTTAATGTATCTAAAAAATGTTTAACTATTGAAATATTTATAAAGTTTCAAAATACCTAAGTCCCTATTTTACCCTAGCCTGTATGTATTTAATTTTAAAACACAGTATTTTTCTTTTTTTCTGCGTGAGTATGTAGAACTAAAATCGGAATCTATCAGTAAACATTTGCAGTTTTCTAATGTGTGTCCTGGTTGATTGAAGTGTTCAGCTATGGGGGAATAAGAGTTGTTTTGGCGTATGCTCAGTTTATATATATATATATATATATATATATATATATATATATATATTAAATTATGAATTAAATGTGCATTGCGACACGGAAATTTCTATATTTCGGGATAGAATCTCGTCGTCATCAGGCAATGTTGGATGTTTGTTGTGAATATATATATATATATATATATATATATATATATATATAATTATTTACCAGTTATTAGTCAGAATTAAATTAGAACAGTACACAGTTGTATTAAAAGTGTTCAATACGTATATAATTTTGAGGTTTTAAATATTCTAAATATAAACACATCAGAAAATATATTTTAGGACCGTTCAAACCGGAATTAAAATATTTACAATTCTTGACCTCCCTCATTTTAAACTTCCGGTTAGGCGCTCTGAAATTTTCTGTTATGCGTTCCAAAAAACGTTGTCTGATCAGTTAATATAAAACGCTTGAAGACACCGAAAATTTGAAAACATTCGTTTAATCAACGCTTCCAGAGTGTATTTAAAATATCTCTGTAATCCAGATTAAAAACGCTCACAGAATTTTAGAAACTCATTTGGAAAACTATTATCCTTGACTCAACATCTATATTTCCTCAGCGCTTGCGAAAAGTAAAAGCAAACATTTGAAAGAAAGAAAAAAAATATGCATACTTCTTTCAACCACGCACCGAAAAACAAATGATACAATAGTTTTTTTTTTATAGAAAATCTCTGAGAAAATCAGATTTGTTATTTTTCATCGTCTATGAGATGGAGGTTGTAGTCAAACAGAAGAAAGAAACCACGAATTTAGATACCTCCACTCAATTGCAAAAAAAAAAAGAATAAAATAAACAGTAAAAAAAAAACAGCATACCATGATGTTAAAAGGGCTCAAATTTAATAAAAACAAAGCTTTATCATCAAAATGTTATTATTAAGAGGAAAGATAAAATTTTGTTGTTATTATTTTTAAAAAAAATTTAAATCCTTTCTAACACGTTCGAAATTTTAATTAACATTTCATTTTTTGTTTTCTGTCAGCAATTCACGCTATGTTTACGTCAGGCGACTATTAAGAAAATGGAGTCGGTCGAGTGAAATGATTTTGGGGAAAGTAAATTTTCCCTCGCGCTTGACCGCCGGTCGAGTGATTTCTTTTTCAAATCTCAAGCGCTATATATGTTTGTTTTTGAGGCTTAACGACCTATCAATCCTTATGGGATCATTTTAAGGTCATAACCAATGATTTTGGGTAAGGTTATTTATTTTTACAACATTATTCTTTTCACGATTCATTGGGATTTGTTTTTAAGAGCAGGGTCCCAAAGTCCTACCCTTGATATTTAACCCATAACCGGAGGAAATGGACGGATTAATACCTTTCCCAAGGGTACCAGTGCTTAAGTGAATGCAGGGTATTCAACTGGAATTCGAACTCGGCTCACCGATTTCTCTTTCCGAGCCGATCTCCACTGCACCACAACGCACATCCGTCACTAAACGCTTACAGCACCTGGTATTCACAAGCGGTCACCCATCTAAGTACTGACCAGGCTCAACGTTGCTTAAGTTCGGTGATCGAGCGAGAACCGGTGTATTCAACGTGATAGGCCGTAAGCCTGCTATATATATATATATATATATAATATATATATAATAGTAAATTTAATTTTACTATGAATATAATTATTGCATACATTACGTGTTTTAGAATAGAGAGACACACACACACTCACACACACACATATATATATGTGTGTGTGTATTATTATAATTACATCTTGATCGTTCTCAAAATCTTGAAACTGGCTGTGATCCAAGTTTCATACATGTAAATGTGATCCTCAGGCTGGCAGAATATATATATATATATATATATATAATAATAATAATAATAATAATAATAATAATAATAACTAAATAGATTCTGTAAGTATTTAGGTTGTAAATTTATACTAAGATAAACCTTTAAAAAAACCATTAACAAACAGAACCTAATTCCGTTACAATCCGGTGCACTGAGGCGTCGGATGAATGGGGAGAAAAAAAAGAAATCCGCGGAATAAGAACAAAACATTCAATACTCCGCAGTAAAGAAAAAAACCCCAAACGGAACCAACCACAAGAAAAAGTGCTCGATACAAAGTACAAAAGATATACAAAAGTAGAGCCAAGACACACATATATATATGTATCACATCATATATATATATATATGTATGTATCACATTATTTATATATATATATATATATATATATATATATGATGTGATACATATATATACATATATATATATATATATATATATATATTTGTATTTATAATAATAGTCACTACTGAGCACAAAAATGGCCAACAGGAAAAGAAATATGATTTATCCGACAGTAAAAGACTTAAAACAAACAGGAAAAATATTCTCCAGACTCTTACATAAACACTTCCAGGAATCCAGCGCTCTACACAAAATATTCGACAAAAACACGATGAAAACCAGCTAAACTTTCATCGAGGAAATGGAAAAAATAATTTAAAGAAAAAGAATTACAGAAAAACGATCAACAAACAACCCGAATAAATTAAACCCACGTTTAACAGCAGAGTAAGGACTGAATGTCCCTTCAATGGTAATTGTTTACAAAACGTAAAATACCAAGCGACTGTAAAATCATCAGATTATGAGGAAAAAATATAAAGATATACGAGTAACAGAAGTAACTTTAAATCAAAGAAACTAAGCACACAAAACATCCTTCAAAAATAGTCAATACGCAAACAGCACAATACTTTCTAAGTATATCTGGGAAATTAAAAACAAAACCCAAATCACACCAAAAATATAATGGAAAATACGGAAAAGCTCATCAGCCTATAACAACCAATCTGAAACCTACAGATTTTGAAGAAAAAATATCTATTATTACCTTCCCAGAACAAAACAAATAAATAAACGATCTGTACTCATCTCAAAATGCAGACATGAAAACAAATTTTTACTATTTACTTAAAAATCAAAAACTGAAAAGAACAAATAAATAATAATAAAGAACAAATAATTTAATCCGAGTAAATAACAAACAAATTAACAAACCACTGCCACCATAACAAACATTCCGATAGAAAAAATAAAATTAAAATAGAATAAAAAATAAACAAATAAAATAAATAAATAACAAATCCAAATAAATAAATTAATTAAACATCGAAAACCAAAAATAATAAAAAATACAAAAATAAAAACAAGTAAAATAAATTGATCTAAATGAATAAATAATTAAATAAATAAAAAAAACCACCCGTGCCAAAATAACCATTAGAACGATTACCCACAATGCACCACTGATTCATATATATAAATAGCAGAAGAAAAACCCAACACATGTTACTTGATGGTTGCGCTTAGCATGAAAAATTGTCGCCTCTGAATATAGACTTCAATGTTCAGTTTTATATTTACATACGTTTTATCCTATAAATATAGCACACCTTAAGACTATATATATATATATATATATATATATATATATATATATATATATATATATATAGTGTAACGAGGCAGCAGATAATTTTCTAAACATATACTGTTAAATATAAGAGACACTGAATATCTATTATGTTTAATCATGAGCCGTTCTAAACATCGTATTCTGGCTTTAATTTCAGGTGAAAATTAAAACAAAAATTCTCCAACATTTGGATAATTTCTTATTAAGTTGGTTCTAAGCTTTCGGTGCATATGAGCCATCTTCAGAGAGGTTACAAGGACGTTAACACAAAGACATCCACCATCAGCGACGATTTTATCTTGTGTTGACATAAAACTCCGCTAAACAACGGCAACAGTAACCAAAAATAGCAAACGCAGTTCGTAAATTTTAATGCGGTTCTATGACGTCAAACTGCGTGAGAGCTCGAAATGATAACAGGACCATATATTTAAATGCAATGTAATGTGTTATGACCAGATTTAAACGTAATTTTATTAACTGTGGGTTGTTTGGATTTAATGTAGATGGCCTCCAATATCTGAAGGTTCTTTTTACTGTGTGTATGAGTGAGGATTTTTGTATTGTTGACGATTAGGTGTTTGAACTTTTATTATTTTTATTATTTTCAACGTTAGTAATACATTTGTCTGCGGATTATTACTACAGTACATAAAAGCTTTTTTTAAAAAAAACGATGAAATCCCATACACGAATTTGTGTAAAATCCTTTGTAAAATAAAGATTCACCATGAAATAACGTGTCAGCCTTAATTTTTCTTATACATATATATATATATATATATATATATATATATATATATATATATAATAACAAGACCGACTCTGTAAGTATCTAAATCCTAAAATTATACGAAAATAAATTTTGAGGACAACAAATAACAGACAGAATCTAACTCCGTTATTGTCCGTCGCTATAAGGCGTTGGACAAGAGGGGGAAAAAAAAAGAAAACTGCGGAATACAGACAATACATACAATACCCCGCAGTAAAGAAAAAAAACCCAAACGGAACCAACCACAAAGAAAGAAAAAGTGCTCGATACAGAACTAACCAAAGCGGAATAACAAAGAGGGAGCAATGTAGAGCAAAGACACGTAAAAAAATCACAAGATCGCCAAAACCTACCGCGGTTTCACACAACGGCTCGTCAGGCCCTGACGAGCCGTTGTGTGAAACCGCGGTAGGTTTTGGCGATCTTGTGATTTTTTTACGTATATATATATATATATATATATACTAGCAGTATAGCCCGGCGTTGCTCGGATGTAATGAAAGCTTTAAAAATAATCCATGGTCCTGGAGCTCAGACTCAGCCTAAAGAATATTTGTGTGAAGTTTGGTGAGAATCGGATAAAAATTGTGGATTTGTATAAAGGACATACAGACAGATAAACAGACACACACAAATATCTTGCCTTTTATATATATATATATATATATATATATATTATCGATTTTCTGCACTATTGTAAGAAATGCAACCTTAAACTTCTGAATATCGTTTCTTATGTCTTTGTCTATGAGTGTATCAAATTTGATTAAAATCGGACCACTCCTTCTATAACCCGATTTTTTCGATTATCGATTTTCGATATTTATCAGAGGTACCTCGACACAAAACCTAGCTATTTGTTCTTTGTCTTATCATATATTTCTTTTTTCTTCTTTTTTCCATATCTCATTCTCTGATGAAGCTTTAATAAAAGCGAAACATGTTAGATTGATAAATATGTTCTATTCGCTGTTCATTCAACGATTTAAATTCAAGTTTACATATGCCAGCTCGTTTCAGGACTAATTTAGTGAGAACGGGGAAAAAAAACTTAAATACAACAGTCGTAATGGACTTGGAGATGATGTCATTCTGTATTAATCTCCCGATTAGAAATTTTGTCGTCGTCTTTTTGCTTTATTTTGTTTTTCGTTTTTATTTTTATTTTTTTTTTGTTTTTTTGTGGCGGGTTAATCAGTTCCTATTTTCCCGATCGAAAAGACGACTATGACTTCCATGACTGTTCCGTTGGGATGCAATTGCCCTGAATGCTTTGTTAAATTTTAACTTATTTGTTAATTTATGCATTCTTTACTGTAAAGGTTGTAATTTTTTTGCCGCTGAGGGTGAGAAAGAACGGTGATAACAGAGAGTGGAAGAGAAAGTCAGTCAGTCAGTTAAGTTCCACACGTGATACACGCTTTAGGCGATCATGTCTCGAATGTGACATGACTGACTGGGCAGAAGATTATCCCGCAGTAGGTTGCCATTGCTTTCTGCGATAGACTGGTTGCCAGCCAAGGCTATAAAACCCAATCTATCCTGTATTTGACTCATAGCTAGAAGGGAAAGAGATGTATTATATTATTAAGTAGTAATTAGTGTGGGATCAGTTTATTAATTCAGAACAATATAAAACTGATCCCCTACTTTATGCTCAGTAGAAGCCTTAATCATGTTTCCAAATACTATATTCAGTCAGTCAGTAAAGTTCCATACCTGATACACGCTTTGGGCGATCATGTCTCGAAAGAGACATGACTGACTGGGCAGAAGATTATCCCGCAGTATGTGGCCATTGCTTTCCGCGGTAGACAGGTTAGCAGCCAAGGCTATAGAACCCAATCTGTCCTATTATTTACCCCATAACTGGAGGGAAGAGACGGATTAATACCTTTCTCAGGGGTATTTGTGCATAAGTGAATGCAAGGAATTCAACTGGAATTCGAACTCTGCTCCACCGATTAGTCGTTCCGAGTCGATATCCATTGCACCACAAAGAGAGGAAAATCGACAAACGAGAAGAAAAAAAGCAAAAAAAAATAATGATTGTGTTTGTCCACACGAAGCCTAAGCGTCGAGTAACCAACCAATTCTGGTGTTACACCGTGTATCGAGTTACAATATGATCCGATTACATTAAGTGGCACAATAATGCTATAAGCTCTGACATTGTGACAGTCAGCATGGTGTGATATTTAGCAGCGTTAAATACAGATGTTTGCTGCCTACAGTCCAGATGGAATTGGATGCCAACATACGACTGATGGAATAGGTTTAATTGAATTACTGGTAGGATGTATTACGAGGTGTGAGAATTTCAATGGAATCATGTGATTTGTAAGGTTTGTATATTTTACAAAGCTTCGATGGTCTTCACCAACAGAAAACCATTCCACTATCTTTCCGAAGAAGTCAAGGCAATTCACAGGAAATAAAGAACAAGAATTTGAGGAGAGCTATTTCACTTCTGCCCTGACAGAACATGGCATAACAATTTGAAACCTTGTTGGAAGAAAATACAAGTGAATTAGATTATTTTAAGTTTCCATATATATATATATATATATATATATATATATATATATATATAAACTTATTTATAAATGGAACTTTGTGTGTGTGTATGTCTGTGTGTGTGTGTCCGTTGCCTATAGACTCCGAAACGGCTGAACCAATTTTCTAGAAAATTTACACAGTTGTACTATAAGCGTTTGCTAGTGTTCTTTGCTAGGTTCTGTGTCGAGGTACCCCCGATAAATATCGAAAATCGATAATTGAAAAGATCGGGTTACCTAAGGAATGGTCCGATTTTAAAAAACACTCATAGACATAGACATAAGAATCGATATTTAGAAGTTTCAATGTTTGCAGTTCTTACAACAGTGCAGAAAATCGATAATATATATATATATATAAGGCAAGATGTTTGGTGTCTGTTTATCTGCCTCTGTCTGTATTAGTTTCAGCCCTTTTATTTTAGTTTTTGCTTCGGGTTTGGCTCTAAGTAGGTATAATTGTAGTTCTTAGTTTCAGCCATGATACCATTTATTCAGAGGACTTACTTAGCCTTCAAAATTCAGTTTACAATGAAAAAAAACTTATTTGATATCGATACCAGGAAATCAAAATTTGACTTACGTACATTCATTTTTCTTTCAGTCTACGGTTTCGCTTTAACTGGAAACAACTATTGCTTTTTAGTCTTTCGTGCCAACGTCCAAAGAGTCTGAGTTCCAGGACCATGGATTAGTTTTAAAGGTTTCCTTACACCCGAGCAATGCCGGCCTATACTGCTAGTGCATATATAAAAGTGTGTGTTTGTGTCTTTTCGCAAGTTTCTTTTGGAACGTTTTGACGTACGTACAATTTGTTTAAGCTAAAGTTTCTTTACGAATGGATTCAATAGAGGTTGTTATAATACAGTGTTTTTGATGTGTGTTTACAGTTGGTAATATAGTTGTTAGTTATCTATCAAAGTCCTTCTTGCCAAGTGGATAATTCTGAATGAAAAAAGAATGGTTCTTTTGTTATTACTTTGTAAAATTTTACAAGGCAGCCAGAAAGCCTTTGCTTTGGCCAGTCGATAAGAAGAAGAGACTAGCATGGGGAAGAGAGCACAAAAACTGGACATCAGAACAGTTCATTTCAGAGCACATGTTTTTGTGCAGTATGAACAAAAGAGCCATTCTATTTTCATTTAAAATTATCCACTTGGCAAAAAACACGAAATATAGTATAAAATACATCATATTTTTAAAAACTGGGGTGGCCTATTAATTATGGCCGGTAGTATATATATATATATATATATATATATATATATATATATATATATATATATATATAATGAATGTCTTTCACTTTCCCATTGCTTATTAAAATGCCACGAGTAAATAATTTTTCTCTTTAGATTTGAGTTGAAATTTTAACCTTTAAATATGTAGGTATGTACGTGTGTATTGTCATCCAAAAATATTAACAATTTCATCTGCTTATTATGCATATGTGTTTGTATAGGTAATAAAAATAGAATAGTTAAAAATAAAACAAGAAAATTTGGTACAAAGAAATACAAAATAGTAAACGGGGAAGATTTTTTATTGGAAGAAAAAAAAAAGAGAGAGAAATTCGCTGAAAAAGGAAGAAGAAAGTCGATCTGTGAAATGAAAGCAGTTGATGATAGAAAGCATGAAAAGAAAAATAGGAAAAAAAGAAAAAATTCAAGAAAAAAAAAGAAAAAATTCAAGAAAAATAATGAAAAAAAATGAAGGTAACCAAATAAAAATGTAGGAAAATATTTGACGAATGAAAGAAACAGAAAATTAGAAAAAAGTCATGAGAGATATTGAAGAAGAAAATAAAAAAAATGAAGAAGAAAATGAAAAAATTGAAAAAGAAAATGACAGAAATTGAAGAAAATGATAAACATTGAAGAAGAAAAATGAAATAAATTGAAGAAGAAAAATGAAAAATTGAAGAAAAATGAAAAATTGAAGTAGAAAATAAAAAAATTGAACAAGAAAATAAAAAATTGAACAAGAAAATGATAAAAATTGATGAAGAAAATGAAAAGAAAATGAAGAAAAAATGATAAAACTTAAGAAAAAAAAAGAAAAAGAAAATGGAATGAAAAAGAAAAGAAAAAATACAAAAGATGTATTTAAAGAAAATTGTTGATTAAAGGAAGAAAAAGAATAAAATAGAGAGAAAGAAAAAATCAAGAAAGAGTGCGAAAAAGAATCGAAGAAAAAAAGAAAGAAAATGACATGAAAAATAACGGAGAGATAAAAAAAGAAAATGAAAAGAAAAAAAATGAAAAGAAAGAAAAAAATGAAAAGAAAGAAAAAATGGAATGACTTAAATGAAAAAAAATTAAAATGAATAAAAAAATGAGGAGCAAGGGAAAAGCCCAATCAATACAATGTCTACAAGAAGACGAATAAAAAAATACATTTTAAAAGAATTTTCTTGAAACCAACTTAAAAAGGACCAAATTCGATCACGAACAAAATACAACTTCAGCGTTGATTCCAGTCCCAGTCATTTTTTTTTGTCTTTTTGTATTCTTTAGCGTAATCGTTTCTATTTTAATCATTACTCCCAAAGTTCTAGCCTTGCCATTTTCAATAAATAATTATCTGTAAGAGTGTCGAGTATCGACTCCAGGCCCAAAATAGTCAGTTTTTGGTTAAGTATTTATGACTTTACACAAAACCGGCCCGAGTCATTACAGAGCTAATGTCTGGCCGTAGCAGGATCAATCACCTTTCTCTACGAAAAAGATCAGTGTTAATGCACTCATTACTATATATATATATATATATATATATATATATATATATATATTAGAAAAACTTAGATATTCTACAATTTCATGGGTAATATGTATTTCGTAGGCCGACCTTGCTGCTCGTCAGCCCGCGAAATACGTATTACCCATGAAATTGTCGAATATCTAAAATGTTTTCTAAATTTTATTATTCTGTTAAATTAAATAAATAAATTTAACATTGAGTTCTTTTGAGTTCGTCTCTATCGGAATTGTACCTGACTTATATACCAAGTATTCTACGTTATATATATATATATCGCCATCCGCAGACAGATCTGTTTCGCTGTATCACAGCTTATGAGTACGGTTAGACATCCGATTGGTTTTAATCCAGGATTGAAATCCGACCGAATTGGCGTCAGTCGGTGATTCTAACTCTGAGCTATAGGCGCTCGGTAGAAGGAGGTAGACTTTTTTAGCATATGATATATCGTACGCTAATAGCCAGAGTGCTTTAATTCATTACTGAATATATATAGGAAAAACTACTAAAAAGTTGTAAGTTTAAAAATGTATTTTTTTGACAGTATTTATTTCTATTATTATATATATATATATTTGATATTTCAGACCGGCCTCGGCCTTTCATCAGAAACAAATGATTTTAAAATTTAAACTAGAAGCGTCCGTCGTGAGGAGCGTCTGTCGCGACATGTTTACATCACGTGACGTAGAAAGCGATAGAGATTTTTGGATATTTTTAAACGTAAACCTAACTGTAATAATACTTTTAAATGTTGTTTCAAAGAAAATTTTGTTAAGTATATCTAAAAAATGTTTAACTATTGAAATATTTATAAAGATACAAAATACCTAAGTCTCTATTTAACCCTAGCCTATATGTATTTAATTTTAAAATTCAGTATTTTTCTTTCATTCTGCGTGAGTATGTAGAACTAAAATCGGAATCTATCAATAAACATTTGCAGTTTTCTAATGTGTGTCCTGGTATATATATATATATATATATAGATAATATCAGAGAACATAACACACACCACTTACTTGCTACCGAGGTTTCGATCACGCTGGTTCCTTCATGTAGAGTATTACTACTTTGCCTAAAGAGACCAACGTGGTCGAAACTTAGGTAGCAAGTAACTAGTGAGTGTTCGGTTCTTTGACAATGACTTTGTCTGAAGAGACTGACGTGGTCGAAACCTAGTTATGTGTGTGTTCAGTTCTTTGACAATGACTCTGCCTGAAGAGACTGACGTGGTCGAAACCTACTTAGGTGTGTGTTCAGTTCTTTGACAATGACTTTGCCTGAAGAGACTGACGTGGTCGAAACCTACTATGGCATAACTGGACTTTTGTTGGACTTAATCCGGTCATTCCTCTCTAACCGCACATTGAAGGTGGTATTAAACGGACATGCCTCCCAGATCTACCCTACAAACGCGGGTGTACCCCAGGGCTCTATCCTAGGTCCTACGCTCTTTCTAATCTGTATCAATGATCTCCGCGATACCATAAGATCACAAGTAGGCATGTACGCTGATGATACCACAGTTTAATCTTGCCTCGATCAAAAATCTGGTGTTGGTGACAAGGCGAACCTCGCTGCCGAGCTTGAGAAGGACCTCCAATCCGTGGTGGATTGGGGTAAGAAATGGCTCGTAAAATTCAATTCTTTCAAAACGAAGCTGCTGTCAATTAACCACCACAGACAACCGCACCTCCCTCCCATTAACATGGAACAGGCTTGCCTCCCAGAGAGTAAATCACTACGCCTGCTTGGCCTGACACTCTCAGCGGACCTCAAGTGGAATGACTACTTCGAATCCATTGCTAAATCCGCAGCTATAAAAGTCGGCTCTCTGTGCAGGGCTAGGAAATTCTTTCCGCCTGAATTTATCCTGCAATTATATAAATCCACCATCCGCCCGTGTATTGAGTACTGCTGCCACATCTGGTCGGGTGCCCCTTCTATTCTCCTCGGGGTCTTCGACAAAATACAGCGAAGAATCTGTAATGTGATTGATACCGACTTGGCTGACCGCCTGCAGTATCTCTCTCACCGGCGTGACGTGGCTTCCCTGTGCCTCTTCTATAAATACTATCATGGCTTCTGCTCTGACGAACTTAAATCACTGGTGCCCCCTAGATGTGAATTTGCACGAGATACTAGATTGGCAACTAGGTCCCACCCTTTTAAAGTGAAACCGATGAAATGTAACCGCAATTTCTACTCCAACAGCTTCTTTCCTCGCATTTCCCGCCTGTGGAATTCCCTACCGCATGCTTGCTTCCCCGACGGCTACAACCTCCAGGAGTTTAAATGTAAGGTCAATAGACACCCCCTAACACACTAACTCACTCCCACTCTCTCCAACTCTCTCCCTATATACATCCTAAATCGTCTATCACCTTCCTTCTGACATTTCCTATACCCAATCCCTCTATGTAACCCCCTGCGCTATAGTGGCAGTGGAATGCCTTGCTTGGGGTGACACGATTAAAAAAAATAAAAATAAATAAATAAGTTTAGATTAGATTATATATTACAGATATCGGCGCCCCCACCTATGAGTTAAATAGTATGAATTGTATCAGACAAAAACTTACAATCCAAAAATATGCTTCGGCTTTGAATAACCTTATGAAGGTTGATAAACGTCAAAAATTAAAATTAATGAATCAATCAGTATTGACCTTCGCATTCTAGAAATCCTGGCAAGACGTAATATGCACTGAGGTTATTTCACCTTCATATAACAAAGCAAGGTTCTTTATTGTTATATTTACTTCTAATGTCGCCTTTTATTATAAGAACCCCCTTACTTGACTTTCTTCCTCTCAAGAATGAACTCCGATGAACTTAGATCACTGGTGCCCCCTAAATACGAATTTGCACGAGATACTAGATTAGCAACTAGATCCCACCTTTTTACAGTGAAACCGATAAAATGCAGCCGTAACTTCTACTCCAACAGTTTATTTCCTTGCACTTCCCGACTGTGGAATTCTCTTCCAAACGATTGCTTCCCCGACGGCTACAATCTCCAGGAGTTTAAATGTAAGGTCAATAGACACCTAACACACTAACCTGCTCCCATTCTATCAAGCACTCTTTCCATCTGCCCAACCCTCATCCTCGGTATCCTTACTCATCTGTCACCTTCCTCCTGTCATTCCCTATGTCTAACCACTCCTTCTCTTTACCTTCCCCTATGTAGCCCCATGCGCAATAGTGGCAGTGGAATGCCTTGCTTGGGGTGAGATGAATAAAAAAAAAAAGAAGCAGAAACTTCGTAATATTTATTTCTGGATATAGGAAGTTTACAAATGTATCGGCTTATGGCGATATCACGTTGAAGTACCTGTTGCAGTAGGTCACCGAAAGTAAGCCATATTGAGCCTGCTAGTACCTGGATGGGTGACTGCTTAGAAATGACTACTGCTGTAAGCTTGGATGTGCAGGTGGTGCAAGGTATAATGACTCGGAATTTTTAATAAGAGAGCCGAGTTCTAAATCCATTTGGGTTCGTTATACTCATTTACACCCAAATATTTCTAGAAAAGGTAGGAATACACATCTTCCCAACTATGGGTTAATTAGTCATACTTGCATCACTAGAATAAATATTATCTCCAAAATAAATTCTTACACTCTAACAATATTTTCTGCAAAAGGCTGATAAACCGTAAAAAATGAATGGATGATCCAGACTTATAAGAAACCTTTAAGAGCCTCGATATAACAATTTACCTAAGAACATAGATCTTTACTCACTAGGCTTTGGCAGCTCTATGGTGAAAATTAGCAAATAACGTCTAATATGTCCAAAGCTAAACTAGTAACGTCCCAACCTATCTGTCGTGGACCTGGTTAAAAGTCCAGCAAGAATAATACAAAACAACCAAAATAAAAAATAACGAATGTATATTAAACAGAGCAAAATACAACACTTGGAACTTTGTTTGTAGAACGATAATACGGGTTAGTGTGTAATACTATAATTCGACCCTCGAACGGGGACTCATAATGGTTGTTATGGCAGCAATATTCGTAGACGACTCTCGGCTGAGTTCAGGGCGATCTCCTCAGGCTACTCGCTCAGGCTATTAAGCTATCTGTTGGCTACCTTCTCTCACCTCTTGTGAGGGGAGGTATATGTAATGATTGAAAGAGTTCATTCTGTTTAATGGGTGATGCCGCCATGACAAAAAACATTGTCAATTTATTTAAGATGGAACAATCTATTATGACAGGTCTCTAATTTCTATTTAAATACATTGTATTTATTTTCAGTTTTTGTAGTTGAATTGTTCACCTATATTGCATATGATCCATTATTGTACATAATTAGGTTAAAATAAAATTCGTACAATTATTCAACATTTTATCTCAAGTTGATGTTAAAAATTGCCACAAAACTGTCGTGGACCCGGTTAAAGGTCCAGAAAGAACAATACAAAACAATCAAAATAAGAAAATAACGAATAAATATTAAACACGGCAAAATACAACACTTGGAACTTTAGTAGTAGAACGATAATACGGGTTAGTGTGTAATACTATAATTCGATCCTCGAACTGGGACTCGTAATGGTCGTTACGGTATCAGTGTTTGTAGACGACTCTAGGCTGAGTTCAGGGCGTTCTTCTCCGGCTAATCTCTCAGGCTACTTAGGCTATCTACTGCTATCTGCTCGGACTATCTACTCTCATCTCTTGTGAGGTGAGGTATATGTAATGGTTGGAAAAGTCCATTCCGTTGTGGGTGATGCCGCCATGACACTATCACCGACCAGATCCTCAACTTTCACCTATCATAATGGATGGTTGTTTTCTCAAAAGGACTCAATATTTTGAAAGCTTATTAAGGATCATGTCCACACCAGACATTGTGAGACTTCATTACTATAGATGCTGAAAAAATGGTTGGTTTCTTATACCAGTAAAGATCTGACACTCCGTGATACATTTAAATCTCTAGAAGAGACAAATACGAACAAAACAGGAGTGTTGCTACCTAGCTGTCACATGCCATCCTTGATAGAGTGCAAAAGCGTCTACGCGGCGTTGTGGATGATGTAATATTACCCACTATACAGCCTCTTTCCCCGCAGGCGAAATGTGGCTAGTTTTATACTGCTCTATTGCTCTTTCCCTGACAAATATTCGAAAAATTTATATTTCTTATTTCCATCAGTTCAGACCTTCACAGCTAAGAACTGCCATACCAGGTATACTGAGACGACCCGCCTTCTTTCCGTTCGTACTCTGTCAGTAAGAAAGAAGTTTAATTCGTACAGCCTTTTCCAAGCATTACTTCATTGTGGAACAGACTCCCCGTGAGGATAAAACCCCAACGACTACAATCTTAGCCAATTCTTATCTCGGGTTAAACATTCATCCTACATAAACTCATGATTTATCTCTTATTCCTACCTTTGTGTAACAACATTATTCATTAAACGTTTACATGGAGTGTCTGTTAAGGCTTGAAATTGGCAAGCATCAATTAAAAAAATGATATGGTTTGTCTTACAATTTGCAACAAAGCCGTAGCCTAGGTTCACCTCCCCAGGAAATCGTCTTCTTCTTCTTCTTCTTCTTCTTCTTCTTCTTCTATGTGCCTTGTCCTTTCAAGACATAGGTGATCATGGCCCTCCAAGTTTCCCTATCTCAAGTGGCTCTTAGCACGCTTTGTTTGGTTACACCATGCAACACCCGTTCTGTCATCCACCCACTCAGGCCAGTCAAGTACCTTACACGCTGGTTTTCCCTGTCTCTCCTTCCCACTATCTGTCCTGTTGGTATCAGGTTCTCCAAGTCCTCCTTCCTCATTGTATGTCTCAGGAACTTTAGCTGTCTCTTCCTATTAATTTCCTTTTCGTTTCCACCCTTTCCAAAACCTCTTCATTGCTCACAAGTTTGGTCCATGACATCCGGAGCATCAGAAATTCACTTTTCCGAAAAAATGACCACGGTGACATTTGCACACGTGTATCACGGTCGGAAAGCGTGTGTTCTGAGATTTAGCTGAAAGATTAAATTTTCAAGTATACCAAACGAATGAGAAAGTCAGACGCACAAACCTTATTAAAAAACAAAACGACAGCTTTTATGAAATTTTGTGTTCAATGACAATTTTATATCATGTTTCGAGAAACATTGTGTGGTTTCCTTAGCAAGAGATCCTCAGCACCTGCCTTCCTCAGTAAGTATTGTCTTAAAACAAGCAACGAATTTCCTAACAAGCTGCAACCAACCAAAAATATAGGAGGTCAGTAAATGATCAACGTTTTATTTTTACAGTTGTTATTTGGATCTGTTGTTAATCATATTAAATGATTAAATGAATTCGTCAGGCTTCATAAGATCGAATTACAATTGTCTAATTCTATTCTATTCATATATTTTTCTCTTTCTCTCTATTTCATTCTATACATTATCTATCTATCTATCTATCTATCTATCTATCTATCTATCTATCTATCTATCTTACTTTGCTCATAATCTATCTATCTATCTATCTATCTATCTATCTTACTTTGCTCATTATCTATCTATCTATCTATCTATCTATCTATCTATCTATTTTCTTTGTATTATCTATCTATCTATTCTATTCTATCTATCTATCTATCTATCTATCTATCTATCTCATTCTGTTCATAATCTATCTATCTATCTATCTATCTATTCTATCTATCTATCTATCTATCTATCTCATTCTTTCATCTATCTATCTATCTATCTATCTATCTATCTATCTATGGGAGGTGTAGCTGTAGAAATGTAATTATATGCAAATATAAATTTTATATAAATGACTGCAGTAATCAATATATTATAAATAATTCTGTTATAAAAACTCACACTATATATATATATATATATATATATATATATATATATATATATATATTATATATATATATATATATATTAAGATGAAACAATTCTTTTTCCATTATGGGATTAACCGTACCGTTTTAATTGTTTTCCTAATAGGTTTTTTGTTTAAATAAATTTTAAGTTTTTGTTCTACTAAGCACGATTTCATCAACAACAAACGCTACTTTTAATGGACTTTACTTCTTGTATATTTTCTTCCTATAAAATATCACTTTGTCCTGGCGACTAAATAATTCCTGAATGAAAATATACGTACAAAGCTCGGATTTTAATCGTATTAAATATATTAATGAGTCATTCTTTATTTCTGTCGACTAAAATGCCAGAAATTAAGTCTGTTTTGCTTTTTGCCTCGATCTTCCCAAATAGCGTTCATTTTCTTTTAACTTTTGCCTATGTCAAGAACTAACGTTCGAAGAAGATAATGCCGTCTACTTAGGAGACTGAAGATTAATAAATGGTATTTTTGAATGTTAAGTGTTTTGAAGATTCTATGTACACATCGTCTATATTGAGCGTTCCATTTCAATTCAGCCATTAACATTGTTGACAACGCATTGTCGTTGCTAGAAGCTATTTCCACCTTACATTCTGAAGTAATCCTCTTCATCTTAAATTCTTTAAAGTACGCTGAAGCCATTTGGAACATGCATAGAATTTAAAGACTGGTCTTCCTCCCCCGTTCTACTTTATAGAAACGTTTATTATAACATGAATAAATCCGTTTCCTGTTTTTCCGTTCATTCTGTATGTTGTTGAAAATTAGGCCATTTGTATTAAGACAAAACGTAAGTGTTTTCATTCATCTTGAAATCTTATCCATCATATACGCTCTTTTCATCTTTTTGTCATGAACGATTTGACCAGTTGCATTTATTTCTGTTTTTCCTTTCATTCCGTATATTGTTGAAAATTAGGCCATTTGTATTAAGACAAAACATAAGTGTTTTCATTCATCTGAAATCTTATCCATCATATACGCTCTTTTTATCTTTTTGTCATGAACGATTTCACCAGTTGCATTTATTTCTGTTTTTCCTTTCATTCCGTATATTGTTGAAAATTAGGCTTATTTGTATTAAGACAAAACGTAAGTGTTTTCTTTCATCTTGAAATCATATCCATCATATACGCTCTTTTTATCTTTTGTTATGAACGATTTTACCAGTTGCATTTATTTCTGTTTTTCCTTTCATTCCGTATATTGTTGAAAATTAGGCCATTTGTATTAAGACAAAACGTAAGCGTTTTCTTCATCTTGAAATCATATCCATCATATACGCTCTTTTCATCTTTGTCATGAACGATTTCTACCAGTTGTATTTATTTTTGTTTTTCCTTTCATTCCGTATTATGGAAAATTAGGCCATTTGTATTAAGACAAAACGGGTAACTTTCTTTTCATCTTCGAAATCATATCCATCATATACGCTCTTTATCTTTTTGTCATGAACGATTTCACCAGTTGCATTTATTTCTGTTTTTCCTTTCATTCCGTATATTGTTGAAAATTAGGCCATTTGTATTAAGACAAACGTAAGTGTTTTCTCTTTCATCTTGAACTATATCCATCATATACGCTCTTTTGCTTTTTTGTCATGAACGATTTCACCAGTTGCATTTATTTCTGTTTTTCCTTTCATTCCGTATATTGTTGAAAATTAGGCCATTTGTATTAAGACAAAACAAAGTGTTTTCTTTCATCTTGAAACTATATCCATCATATACGCTCTTTTCATCTTTTGTCATGAACGATTTCACCAGTTGCATTTATTTCTGTTTTTCCTTTCATTCCGTATATTGTTTAGAAAATTAGTTTATTTGTATTAAGACAAAACGTAAGTGTTTTCTGCATTCTAGTATCCATATCCATCATATACGCTCTTTTTATCTTTTTGTCATGAACGATTTCACCAGTGACATTTATTTCTGTTTTTCCTTTCATTCCGTATATTGCGGAAAATTAGGCCATTTGTATATGACAAAAACGTAAGTGTTTTCTTTCATTTTGAAATCATATCCATCATATACGCTCTTTTCATCTTTTTGTCATGAACGATTTCACCAGTTGCATTTATTTCTGTTTTTCCTTTCATTCGCATATTGTTGAAAATTAGGCCATTTGGTTAAGACAAACGTAAGTGTTTTCTTTCATCTTGAAATCATATCCATCATATACGCTCTTTTCATCTTTGTCATGAATGATTTCCATACCAGTTGCATTTATTTCTGTTTTTCCTTTCATTCCGTATATTGTTGAAAATTAGGCCATTTGTATTAAGACAAAACGTAAGTGTTTTCTTTCATCTTGCACCATATCCATCATATACGCTCTTTTCATTTTGTCATGAACGATTTCACCACAGTTGCATTTATTTCTGTTTTTCCTTTCATTCCGTATATTGTTGAAAATTAGGCCATTTGTATTAAGACAAAACGTAAGTGTTTTCTTCTTCATCTTGAAATCATATCCATCATATACGCTCTTTTCATCTTTTTGTCATGAACGATTTCACCAGTTGCATTTATTTCTGTTTTTCCTTTCATTCCGTATATTGTTGAAAATTAGGCCATTTGTATTAAGACAAAACGTAAGTGTTTCTTCATCTTGAAATCATATCCATCATATACGCTCTTTTTCATCTTTTTGTCATGAACGATTTCACCAGTTGCATTTATTTCTGTTTTTCCTTTCATCTCGTATATTGTTGAAAATTAGGCCATTTGTATTAAGACAAAACGTAAGTGTTTTCATCTTGAAATCAAGTCCATCATATACGCTCTTTTTATCTTTTTGTCATCAACGATTTCACCAGTTGCATTTATTTCTGTTTTTCCTTTCATTCCGTATATTGTTGAAAATTAGGCCATTTGTATTAAGACAAAACGTAAGTGTTTTCTTTCATCTTGAAATCATATCCATCATATACGCTCTTTTCATCTTTTTGTCATGAACGATTTCGCAGTTGCATTGTTCTGTTTTCCTTTCATTCCGTATGTTGTTGAAAATTAGGCCATTTGTATTAAGACAAAACGTAAGTGTTTTCTTTCATCTTGAAATCATATCCATCATATACGCTCTTTTTATCTTTGTCATGAACGATTTCACCAGTTGCATTTATTTCTGTTTTCCTTTCATTCCGTATATTGTTGAAAATTAGGCCATTTTGTATTAAGACAAAACGTAAGTGTTTTCTTTCATCTTGAAATCATATCCATCATATACGCTCTTTTTATCTTTTTGTCATAGACGATTTCACCAGTTGCATTTATTTCTGTTTTCCTTTCATTCCGTATATTGTTGAAAATTAGGCCATTTGTGTTAAGACAAAACGTAAGTGTTTTCTTTCATCTTGAAATCATATCCATCATATACGCTCTTTTATCTTTTTGTCGTGAACGATTTCACCAGTTGCATTTATTTCTGTTTTTCCTTTCATTCCGTATATGTGTTTTGAAAATTAGGCCATTTGTGTTAAGACAAAACGTAAGTGTTTTTCTTTCATCTTGAAATCATATCCATCATATACGCTCTTTTCATCTTTTTGTCATGAACGATTTCACCAGTTGCATTTATTTCTGTTTTTCCTTTCATTTCTAATGACATATTGTTGAAAATTAGGCCATTTGTGTTAAGACAAAACGTAATTGTTTTCTTTTTCATCTTGGAAATCATATCCATCATATACGCTCTTTTCATCTTTTTGTCATGAACGATTTCACCAGTTGCATTTATTTCTGTTTTTCCTTTCATTCCGTATATTGTTGAAAATTAGGCCATTTGTATTAAGACAAAACGTAAGTGTTTTCTTTCATCTTGAAATCATATCCATCATATACGCTCTTTTTATCTTTTTGTCATGAACAGTTTCACCAGTTGCATTTATTTCTGTTTTTCCTTTCGTTCATATATTGTTGAAAATTAGGCCATTTGTATTAAGACAAAACGTAAGTGTTTTCTTTCATCTTGAAATCATATCCATCATATACGCTCTTTTCTGTCTTTTTGTCATGAACGATTTATGATTGCATTGTTTCTGTGTTTCGCTTTCATTCCGTATATTGTTGAAAATTAGGCCATTTGTATTAAGACAAAACGTAAGTGTTTTTCTTTCATCTTGAAATCATATCCATCATATACGCTCTTTTTATCTTTTTTGCTCTTTGGTTTGATTTCACCAATTGCATTTATTTCTGTTTTTTCACTTTCATTCCGTATATTGTTGAAAATTAGGCCATTTGTATTAAGATAAAACGTAAGTGTTTTCTTTCATCTGAAAATCCCATATCCATCATATGCAACTCTTTTTCTCTTTTGTCGCAGAACGATTTCACCAGTTGCATTTATTTCTGTTTTTCGCTTTCATTCCGTATATTGTTGAAAAATTAGGCCATTTGTGTTAAGACAAAACGTGATGTTTTCTTTCATCTTGAAATCATATCCATCATGCTCCACTCTTTTCATCTTTTTGTCGCGAACGATTTCACCAGTTGCATTTATTTCTGTTTTTCCGCTTTCATTCCGTATATTGTTGAAAATTGAGCCATTTGTGTATGACAAAACGTAAGTGTTTTCTTTCATCTTGAAATCATATCCATCATATACGCTCGCTTTTTATCTTTTTGTCATAAGCAATTTCACCAGTTGCATTTGTTTCTGTTTTCCTTTCATTTCCGTATAATGAAAATTAGGCCATTTATTATTAAGACAAAACGTAGAGTGTTTCTTTCATCTTGAAATCATATCCATCATATACGCTCTTTTTATCTTTTCGTCAACAACGATTTCACCAGTTGCATTTGTTTCTGTTTTCCTTTCATTCCGTGTTGCTTCGTGAAAATTGAGCCATTTGTATTGAGACAAAACGTAAGTGTTTTCTTTCATCTTGAAATCATATCCATCATATACGCTCTTTTTATCTTTTTGTCATGAACGATTTCACCAGTTGCATTTATTTCTGTTTTTTCACTTTCATTTATTGCTATTGTTGAAAATTGAGCCATTTGTATTAAGACAAAACGTAAGTGTTTTCTTTCATCTTGAAATCATATCCATTATTATACGCTCTTTTTATCTTTTTGTCATGAACGATTTCACCAGTTGCATTTATTTCTGTTTTTTCCTTTCTGTTCCGTATATTGTTGAACAGAGCCATTTGTTGTTAAGACAAAACGTAAGTGTTTTTCTTTCATCTTGAAATCATATCCATCATATACGCTCTTTTTATCTTTTTGTCATGAACGATTTCACCAGTTGCACATTTATTTCTGTTTTCCTTTCATTCCGTATATTGTTGAAAAATTAGGCCATTTGTGTTAGGTAGAAACGTAAGTGTTTTTCTTTCATCTTGAAATCATATCCATCATATACATCTTTCATCTTTTTGTCGCAGACACAGTTCACCAGTTGCATTTATTTCTGTTTTCGCTTTCATTTAGTATATTGTTGAAAAGTTGATTGACCATTTGTGTTATGACAAAACGTAAGTGTTTTCTTTCATCTTGAAATCAACATCCATCATATACGCTCTTCCTTTGTCTTTTTGTCATGAACGATTTCACCAGTTGTGTTTATTTCTGTTTCCCTTTCATTGCGTATATTGTTGAAAATTCGATAGCATTGTGGTAGAATAGCTTGTAAGTGTTTTCTTTCATCTTAAAATCATATCCATCATATACGCTCTTTTTATCTTTTTTGTCATGAACGATTTCACCAGTTGCATTTATTTCTGTTTTTCCTTTCATTCCGTATATTGTTGAAAATTGGAATACATTTGTATTAGAATAGAAAACGTAAGTGTTTTAACAATATTGAAATCATATCCATCATATACGCTCTTTTTATCTTTTTTGTCATGAACGATTTCACCAGTTGCATTTATTTCTGTTTTCCTTTCTACATTTTCCGTATATTGTTGAAAATTAGGCCATTTGTATTAAGACAAAACGTAAGTGTTTTTCTTTTCATCTTGATCATATCATCATATACACTCTTTTTTATCTTTTTGTCATGAACGATTTCACCAGTTGCATTTATTTCTGTTTTTCCTTTCATTCACGTATATTGTTGAAAATTAGGCCATTTGTCTAGACAAAACGTAAATGTTTTTCTTTCATCTGAAATCATATCCATCGCCGCCGCTCTTTTCATCTTTTTGTCATGAACGATTTCACCAATTGCATTGTTCTGTTTTCCTTTCCATTCCAGCTATTGTGAAAATTGGAGCCATTTGTATTAAGACAAAACGTAGTGTTTTCTTTCATCTTAGAAAAATCATATCCATCATATATACGCTCTTTTATCTTTGTCATGGGCAATTATGATTGCATTTATTTCTGTTTTTCCTTTCATTTAGTATATTGTTGAAAATTAGGCCATTTGTATTAAGACAAAACGTAAGTGTTTTCTTTCATCTTGAAATCATATCCATCATATACGCTCTTTTTATCTTTTTGTCATCAACGATTTCACCAGTTGCATTTATTTCTGTTTTTCCTTTCATTCCGTATATTGTTGAAAATTAGGCCATTTGTATTAAGACAAAACGTAAGTGTTTTCTTTCATCTTGAAATCATATCCATCATATACGCTCTTTTCATCTTTTTGTCATGAACGATTTCACCAGTTGCATTTATTTCTGTTTTTCCTTTCATTCCGTATATTGTTGAAAATTAGGCCATTTGTATTAAGACAAAACGTAAGTGTTTTCTTTCATCTTGAAATCATATCCAACATATACGCTCTTTTCATCTTTTTATTATGGACGATTTCACCAGTTGCTTGTATTTCCGTTTTTCCTTTCAATCCGTATATGGTTGAAAATTTGGCCATTTGTATTAAGACAAAACGTAAGTGTTTTCATTCGTCTTGAAATCATATCCAACATATACGCTCTTTTCATCTTTTTATTATGGACGATTTCACCAGTTGCTTTTATTTCCGTTTTTCCGTTCATTCCGTATATGGTTGAAAATTAGGCCATATTTCCCCAGTTGCTTTTTATTTCTGAATTCATCTAATAAAAGAAAAAGATATTCTAAATATGAAAATATTATTTCTTTTCTTTTTACGAAATACAAATGAATTATTCTTCATCGCTTTTCAACAGAGAGTCGGCGCATTCGTATGACTAATATCAATGCATGTTCTGTGTCTTTAAATACCTCATCAAACTATCGAAAGAGTTATAGATTTATTTTATATAATCCCTGTATTGGGTACAACATTTTATGACAAGCAATTTAAACGCATATACACCGCCAAAACCACAACAACAACGACAACAACCACGAACAACGCAACCGTTACACCCAACGGTGTGTGGTGCAGCAACTTGTTATTGTTTCCGTAACAAACTGTTTTTTTGGGGGCAGGGTTGTTAGCCCTGCGTCCAACCCCCAAACCTGGAGGACCGGTGGACCATTCTTGGTCCACCTGATATTCCCAAACGGTCACCCATCTAAGTACTGACCAGAGTTGATTTTGCTTAACTTCGTTGGTTGGGTGAGAACCGGTGTATTCAACACGATATAGATGTAGACTTAAACGCATATATAAATAAAATGTGAAGGGCAACGTTTTTGAAGTTTTGGAACAAATTGTTTTTTTTATGGGGCAGGGTTGTTAGCCCTGCGCCCAACCCCCAAACCTGGAGTACAGGTGATTTTCTAAGCGTAGCTTAGACGTGACACACGACCGAAAGTAGATGGTACCCAGTGAGGATCTAACTCGCTACTCTGTTATAACGATTCTAGCGAGACAAGCTTGCTAACCATTACAACACGCCAAAGTGTCCATATGCAAATATATCAAAACTTAAGGAAAAGCAAGGATAGTCAAAATGAAAAAAATGTTATCATTTATCGTCAAGTGACCGTCCAAATAATGAACACACAGCTAACTGGTTATCGCTCCTCGCTCTTTAGAGAACAATCCAGGACAAAACATGTAAATATGAACACAATAACTAAAAAGGAGTGGGGTGAACAAAACCAATCGAAAATCAGCAGCATAAATCAAAGACAGAATAAATTTAGACAGAGTAAACATTCCGTTTGTTTAACAGAGGGAAAGCTCCTTAGACTTGATATAAAGGGTCTCAAAAACTGTCAAATAGTTATCGGTATATGCTCTGTTGACTACTGGTGAAAATCTCTGGTAAAAGACGAGGAGCAAGTCAGATTATTTATTAAGTGTTCCACAATTGCAGGACTGCAAGTATTGGGTTGTCCCAAAAGTTCGTAAACACTTGAGAAATGGGTCTATCTGGTCCAGCACAATCGAGACAAGCGACGGGTTCAGAAAGTGCCAGAGACACCGTCGGTTCCAAAATAAGATCGATTCGGCAAGAAAATCATGTTGTGCGTTTGGTGAAACTTTGAAGGAATCGTGCATTTTGAGTTGGTTCCGAATGGTCATGCCATCAGTGCCGAACTTTACTGTCAGCAACTTGAGCGGGTCTACGAAAAGTTGAAGCAAAAGTACCCGGCTCTGATCAACCGAAAGCGCGCTTTGATGCAGCAGGACAATGTCAAGCCATACACCGCCAGGACAAGTTTGAAGAGCTGGACGGCTTTGAGGTTCTGCCACATCCAGCCTGCAGTCCTGACTGTGCTCCATCAGATTACGGCCTTTTCCGCTCAATGCAACACTTTCTGAAGTGCCACCGATTCGACTCGTTTGATGAAGTCCAGGAAGCGTGTCAAGAATTCTTTGATTCGAAGCTGGCTGAATGGTACTTTGACCAGATCCGAAAGCTTGCAGATCGATGGAAGTCTTGGAAAATGATGGTCTTTATTTTGAGCAATAATTTTTGTTGTTTTTGCGAGTGAAATTTCAATTTTTTGCAAGTGTTTTATGGTAACCTTAGCTTACTTGGCGAGCAAAATTTCAATTTTTTGCAAGTGTTTACGAACTTTTGGGACAACCTAATATTAATTAACGTATGCAAATTATCGACATATGCTCTGTTGACTTCTGGGAAATATCTTTAGCAAAAGACGAGGTTGCAAGGTAGATTATTTATTAGGTGTTCTGCACTTACAGAACCTCTAGTATTAATAAACTTATGCAAATTGTCATGCATCCATTTTCCGTCGTTAAAGCCTTAAAATTCATTTTGCTCATAAACAAAGTGTATAAATTTAATTTTGTTTAATATATCCTTTTATCTCCTATATTTATTCTCAACCTATTTCTTGCGATCAGGATACCTTATAAAATCCGTGCATGTTCGCCCTGTAAAAGGCTCGGTGGCTAATCAAAGTAGAGGTCTACAGAGTAAGAGGCACCGTTTATACAGATATGTGCGTGGAAGAGATAATGGTTATAAAACTGAACTTAAGAGGTTAAGATTTTAGTGTTTGGGGAAGCATAATCTTGTGAGTCTTTAACACAGAGAAGCAGTTTGCAAGAAGCTGCTTGGGTGGAACTTAGATCTGATCAATGGAATACAAATGGAATGTGTGGAATGGCGGGTCCTAGCCGCCAAGGTTAGAACTGGTGAAACTAAAGAATATTGTTTGTCTGAAGATTTTCCATGGAAATAATGATAGAGATAGGGGGCTTACAATATATCGTCTGTTAGAAAGAGATGGTATGGTGGGAAATACTTCGTCATCCGCTTTGGAACGTAGAGCCGCTTTGGAACTGGATCAAGATTGGAACGTTATGACTGGGGAGCTCCTGTTCATATATAATACTCTACTTAATTTCCGACTATTTTCCCAGCTTCTTTAGCAATGGATCATATTTATGAACACCACTTGAGGTGTGGGTTGAGTTTAAGAACCAATAGCCGCTCAAGGAATTAACCCTTCCAGAAGGAACAGCTGTTCATCGCGAGTTCTGGTTCTAACCGACGATGATGGAGCATGACTATTTTGGTTTTCTGTTTTTTAAAGATTTGAATATTAATTATCCAAATTGTACACTGCTTTCGGCTTTTATAAGCTAATATCCAACTCTAACTCTCTCTCTCTCTCTCTCTCTCTCTCTCTCTCTCTGTATCTTCTTTTACATTGATGTTCACTCTGTACAAGGCTCAATATTCACTCGAGATCAGAAAGGCATAGTTTAGGCGGGTATGTGGGGAAAATAACGTTTAATTCTAAACTTGAACAGGTTGAGATTATAGTGATTGAGAAAGCATCCCCTTGGGAGAAGATTCCACAGAGCAGCGATTTGTGGGAAGAAGCTGATCTAGTGTAATTTACATCTCATCAAAAAAATAAGCAAGGGAATTAAAATGGTTGGCCTCAGTGTGCAGAGCATAGTTGGTGCTAGACGGAGTGTAATTCGTCTGGAAATTGCGATAGAGCAGCAAGATACATGCGACTTTTCATTTGTAGGAAAAGGGCTGCAAGGCAGAAAATAAATCATCATCCACAAGGACGCGGCGGATTCTATCGAGAATGTAAAATGAAGACTGGCAAGCTCCTGCCTATGTACGACATCTTCTTCTTCTATATGCCCTGTCCTTTTAAGACGTAGGCGATCATGGTTCTCCACGTCTCCCTATCCCTTGTGGCTCCTAGTATGTTTGCTCCGGTTACTCCTGTCAACCCCCCGTTCCGTCATCCACCTGATCAGGCCCTGCAGATATGTTACCCGTTGCCTTCCCTTGTCTCTCTTTCCTTCAATTTGGCCAGTCAGTATCAGATTCTCCAGGCTCTCCTTCCTTATTGCGTGTCCCAGGAACTTCAGTTGTCTCTTCCTGATGCTCAGTATCAATTTCTTCTTTGTAGCCATTCTTTCCAACACCTCATTGTTGCTTGCATGCTCAGTCAACGATATGCGCAGCATCCTTCTGTAGAACCACATTTCCGCTGCTTCCAGTTTTGTCCTCATTTTCGATGATATTGTCCAGTATTCACTGCCGTATTGAAGAACTGACATCACATATCAATCCAGCACTCTTTTCTTTGTTTCCAGTGAGATTTTCCTGTGTGTTAATACTTTACTCAGCTTCTGGAACGCGTCCTTTGCCATGCCAATTCGCCTTCGGATCTCCGTGTCGCATTTTCCATCTCCAGTTAGGACACTTCCTAGGTATTTAAATTTACGACATCAGTATTCCCTTTTCGGTCCGAGTTGGCTCTTGTAAAATTATAGGATAACAGGGGTCACGTATTTATTATAGCGGTAGACACTTTCCCAGGATCTTTAATTATGGGTTGTATGTATGGTCTGCACTTGAGGTTTTGGTTAAGTTTAAGGTCGAACAAGCGTTCAAGGTACGGACTCTTCCCCGAGGGCACACATGTTCATCGCAACTGTTGAGAGTTTTAAGACTAATCGACGAGAATGAAAAAAATGATTATTTTTTTTTCTCGAAGCATTTAAGGTGACCAGTCAGTTTTTCCCCCAATGAGTTCTTAGATGTGCGTTGTGGTACGGATATGTGTTGTGCAGTGGATATCGACTCGGAACGAGGAATCGGGGAGCCGAGTTCGAACACCGGTTGAATTCCCTGCATTCACTTAGGCATAAATACCCTTGGAAAAGATATTATTCTGTCTCTTCCCACCAGTTATAAGTGTATATATAGTGTTTTACTCACCCTGAGAGTAAAACACTACGCCTCCTTGGCCTCACACTCTCAGTGGACCTCAAGTGGAATGACTATATCGAATCCATGGCTAAATCCGCTGGTAAGAAGGTCGGTTCGCCGTGAAGGACCAGAAAGTTTTTCCAGTCTGAATCCATCCAGCACATATATAAATCTACCACCCGCCCGTGTATTGAATACTGCTGTCACATCTGGTCGGTGACTCTGCTATTCACCTCGGGGTTCTTGACAAAATCCACCGGAGAATCTGTAATGTGATTGGTACCGACTTGGCAGCTCGGCTGCAGTCGCTCTCTCACCGGCGTGTCGTGGTTTCCCTGTAGCTCTTCTACAAGTACTTTCACGGCTTCTGCTCCAATGAACTTAGCTCATTAGTGTCCCCTAGATATAAATGTACACGAGCTACTAGATTAGCAACTAGGTCCCACTCGTTTACAGTGAAACCGATAAAAGGTAACCGCAATTTCTACTCTAACAGCTTCTTTTCTCACACTTCCCGCCTGTAGAATTTCCTTCAATATACTTGCTTCTCCGACAGCTACAATCTCCAGGAATTTAAATGTAAGATCAATTTGTTATTATTACTTTGCATAATTTTACAACTCACCTAGGAAGCATTTGCTTTGGCCAGCCATTAAGAAGAAGAGACTAGCATGGGGAAGAGAGCACAAAAACTGGACACTAGAACAGTTCATTTGATGCACATGTTATTGTGCAGTATTTAAAAAAGGACCATTCTACTTTCATTTAGAATTATCCACTTGGCAATAAATACTAAAAATAGTATGAAATACTTCAAGGTTGGCCTAATAATTATGGTCGGTAGTACATATATATATATATATATATATATATATATATATATATATTTTTTTTTTTTCTAAACATATGCTATTAAATATAAGAGACAATGGATGTCTATTATGTTTAATCATGAGCCGTTCTAAACGTCGTAATTTTGCTTTAATTTCAGTTGAAAATAAAGACAAAAATTCTCCAACATTTGGATAATTATTTGTTTTCTTCTAAGCTTTCGGCTCACATGAACCATCTTCAGAGAGGTAGTTTAAACTGAAATATTATAAAATCCACCATCACCGACGGTTTTATTTTGTGTTGACATAAAACTCCGCTTGGCAACGGCAATAGTTACCAAAAATAATAAACGCAGTTCTTAAGTTTCCGATGCGGTTTTATGACGTCACACCGCGGGATAGCACGAAATATATATATATATATATATATATATATATATATATATATATATATATTTGCAGGTTTCATTGAAAATAACAGACAAGATATTCTAATTTTTCATGTGTTCTTCAAATTATATAAGAATTATGCACAATAATTATAAATAGGACACATCTTCACTTCGCAACATCATCCGAAGTTATGCAACACCGACAAATTCAAACAAGAAAATTAAATTATCTATTACAAAAAATTCAAAACTGCTAATCTCATTGTCAGAAATAACCATTCAGCAGAATGTATCTGTCCTTTAACGAAATCTGTTGCTCAGCAATTCAAATTTGTAAATAATTACATCGGCCGCACCACCGCCATATTGAGATGACTGATATTGTAACTCTCCGATCACGGTTCTAATCTCATTTAAACTCTCACGGAGATCTGCCAGAATCTCATCGGGACATATTTGTGGACAATACATTCATAATAGGATCATCCACATCCCAAAGAAGACAAAAAATAATGGAGGAATTACAAATAAAAAAGAGAAATCCTACACCTAATAATATCAATTATGAACACGGTAACAATATATTTACCATGTCCGGAACATAACATACATATAACTATATATATATATATATATATATATATATATATATATAAACTTTATATATATTTAGTTATAAGTGAAACAAGATTCATCCTTAATAATGACTACAAATATAACAGAAAGCGCTTGAAAAACAAAAACTTCGGACAATTATTATATAATTTAAGTTTTGAAAAAAATCATAAGACATGAAAAAAATATATTAAAAAAACTTAATAATAATATTTTGTCTGTCATTTTCAGTGAAACCTGCATAAAAGAGAGATTGCTGCCCAAACACACACACAATATATATATATATATATATATATATATTTGTATGTGTGTGTGTGTGTGTGTGTGTGTGTGTGTTTGCATATTCATCCATCTTCATTATCTGAATTTTTGGCAATGGTTTTGAACGTACATGCACAACTGATGGATATATTCATATGCAATGCAAAATGTGCTTCGCCATTTTCTGATTACTTTATATTCTTCGTTTTGTTCAGAATTTTGTTTTCAACTTGTTGCCTTCAGGAACCAGCAACTAATTTTTTTTCACCACCGTCCTTTCCTACCATTAGGAGTGGGTGGCGTGCAGGGGGAACAAATCATGTCCCACAAAAGACAGAGGAGAATAAGAAACGAACTTCACGGCCATTAACCGAACAATGATATAATGATCATTGTCGATGTGAAAGCGAGTGTGTTGCTGAAGTTACCATTGAAAAATGCAACTGCTTCCCCCTGGTCATAAAAGATAGAAAAGGAAAAGAAAAGGGAAGCAAGTGGGTGGGGGGAGGGAAGAAAGAAATATATGTAAGCGAAAAGTGTAATCAAAAATGTCTTGGACAAATATTGTGAAAAAGAGAAATTACTATGATTTGCAAAAAATAAAGAGAAAGAAACAGGGAATTGATTTTAAAGCAATGAGGTAGTGAATCTTACAAGGAAGCACTCGATATGAAATTTTTAAGGAAATATATATTAAAATATTAAGAGAAAACTGTTGAAGAAAAAAAGAATAAGGGAAAAATTGTACATTATTGTAACTGGAATTGTCACGATTGCCTTATTCGTTTCTGTCGTTTCCATGCGTTTGAAAAATGACATTTTTAGTTCACACGACATCGGACTTTTTGGCTGAGATTAAGTGTAGTATCTGTTCTTATCCGTTTAATCTTACCTCCTCTCTCCATTTCTTTCTTTCTTTCTTTCATTTTCTCACTGAAACGAAGTAATGTTTTGCTCTCTTTCCAAGAGTCCAATCGTCAATTATTTATTAGGTATTGGCAGGACGTAACGGTCATGCAAACTAACAAGGGGGGATCACGTTTATAATAGAATAGTTGGATATTATTTTCATAAATAAATAATCCTTTCAAATGTTTGAATTGTTTTTGCGTTTCGGTACGAAACGGTAGCTAGTGATATAAATTCGTAGAAGTTCTAACGAAAACTGTGCATTCCTTAAATTGATAATTCACACCTTCTTCTATCAACGTGACTTCGTATATGAATTAGTAAAGGCACATTTTGGCTACAGAAACGGTTTCCCTTCCTTTTCTAACCTCAAGTGGAATCATTATATTAAATCAATAGCTAGGAAGATTGGGTCACTGTGTCGGGCCAGGAACTTTTTTCCACCTGAATCCATCTTGCACATACACAAATCAACCAACCGACCTTACATGGAATACTGTTGCGATATCTGTTCAAGCGCCCCTGCTGTTCTCCTCAGTGTTCTCGACAGGTTCCAAAGAAGAATGTGTAATGTGATTGCTCTCGACCTGCAGCTCGACTCCAGCCACTTTCTCACCGGCGGTATCTGGCTTCCCTCTGTCTATTCTACAAATATTTTCATGACTTCTGCTCTGACGAACTTAGGTCACTGGTGCCCCCTCCACAAGAATTTACTCGGGCAACCCAACTGGCAACAAGGTCCCACCCATTTACAGTTAGATCAACCAAATGCAGGCGACAATTCTACTCCATCAGCTTCTTTTCTCGGGTTTCCCAACTATAACCTCCAGGGATTTAAATGCAAAGTCAATTCCCGTCTCTTATTCACTTGAACTTCAGCCCTTTCTACATCACCCCGTGTATATTGTTCTTTTCCTTTCTCTCTACCTTCGCAATTGTCTTCACTCCTGTGTTCACATCCTTCTCTTGCCCTTTCTCTTTCACCCCCTGTAACTGGTTACTCTTCCTCTTCACTCTTTCTACATCACCCCGTGTATATTGTTCTTTTCCTTTCTCTCTACCTTCGTAACTGTCTTCACTCCTGTATTCACATCCTTCTCTTGCCCTTTCTCTTTCGCCCTCTGTAGCTGGTTTGTCTTTGTCTTCATTTTCCCCCTACCTTAAACTTTAACTCTCTTATGTAGCCCCCTGCACATCTGTGGCGGTACCGCCTTGCTAAGGGTGAAATGATTAAAAATAAATAAAA
Organism: Ascarosepion bandense; assembly: GCA_037127315.1. Classification (NCBI taxonomy): domain Eukaryota; kingdom Metazoa; phylum Mollusca; class Cephalopoda; order Sepiida; family Sepiidae; genus Ascarosepion; species Ascarosepion bandense. The sequence continues at coordinate 3,155,198 of JBBBDQ010000329.1, read as the reverse complement.
AGATAAAAAAATAAAAAATTGGCTCCACGTTCGATTTCTAGCAGGGGTACAATCTTTAGTAGGCCTTCACAATCTCTGCCGGTTCTGTGGAGTTATTATGAAGTAAGGACTAGCGGCTCGGATTGAGGAATCGGAGAGCCGAGTTCGAATACTAGTCGAGTTCATTACGTTCACTTACGTGCTAATCCCCTTGAGAAAGGCATGAATCCATCTCTTCTTTCTTTCTTATTATTATCTGTGCTTATTAGGAGGCATGTTAGAGTAATGGATTGCGGGTTGGATTGAAGATTCGTAGAGCCGAGTCTGAATTCCAGTCAAGTTCCTTATCGAAAAGTATCAATCTATCTCTTCCCTCTTTTGGATAAATGGTAAGACAGATTGGGTTCTATAGCCTTGGTTGGCAACAAGTCTCCGCAGTAGGAATTGAAAACCTACTGAAGAAAAATTTTCACACTTGGGACTGCATGTGGAGTAAAATAAACCCATGAAACCTCTTGTGTAAATATTGCCATAAATACAAGTACATATCACAGTTTAAATAATAGGAAAAGGATAGCAACTCAAACACATGTAGCTACTAAAAATTGGAGGCCATCTGCATTAAATCAAAGCAACCCACACTTAATCAAATCACATTTCAGTCTGGTCACAACGCTTTAAATCGCATTTAGATATCTGGTTCTGTTACCATTCAGGTCGCCTACGCGGTGTGACGTCATAGAACCGCATTACAAATTTACGAACTGCGTCTGCTATTCAGTGACTGTTATCGTTGTTTAGCAATGTTTTATGTCAACACAAGATTCTATCATCTTTGATAGTGGATGTCTTTTTGCTAATGTCCTTGTAACCTCTCTGAAGATGGCTCATGTGTACCGAAAGCTTAGAACCAACTTGATAAAAAATTATCCAAATGTTGGAGAATTTTTGTCTTTTTTTCACCTGAAATTAAAGCCAAAATACGATGTTTAGAACGGCTTATAATTAAATATAATAGACATTCATTGTCTGCCATATTTAACAGTACATGTTTAGAAAATTATCTGCTGCCTCGATACACTATATATATATATACATATACATATATATATATATATCAGTTAAGTTTTATACGCGATACACACTTGGGCGATCATGTCTCTTTCGATCAATGAGAAGATTTTCCTGCAATAGGTTGGCATTTACTTCTGCAGTAGTCTGGTTGCTAACCAAGGCTATAGAACCTAACCTGTCAAAACGTTGGTTGGATCCGATTGACTTGACCTAAAGGGTTGGAGTTCACTGATTGGAAACTTAGAGAGTTGAGTCAAATGAAGATAACGAAGATATCCAAAAGTGGCAAGATTCATGGAACGAGAACAATCTACCCCAGTAATCGTAACAAAGATTTCGGTTCAAAATTCCTGTCATTTGAAGAAGGTCGAGGCGTACAACGGCCGAAACGAACATTAATGTAAATAATGATAAATCCTCATCTGAGAAATCCAGTCAAAAGGGGATGACTGAGGAGAACAAACAAGATAAGAAAAATAACATGTAAATAATATAAATAATAACTTCTTATCACAGAAAATCAGACAAAAATAAAAAAAAAAGCTGTCAGTTTACAACTGATTTCGACATTTTGAAAGTTTAATATTTATACTATTGTACACTCAGTCAGTTAAGTGCCATACGTGATACACGCTTTGGGCAATCATGTCTCTAAAGAGACATGACTGACTGAGCAGAAGATTATCCTGCAGTAGGTTGCCATTGCTTTATGCGGTAGACTGGTTGCAAGCCAAGACTATAAAACCCAATCTGTCCTATTATATGACTCATAGCTAGAGGGGGAAGAGATGTATTATTATTAAGTAATAAGTAGGAGGGATCAGTTTATTATTTCATAACAATATAAACCTGATCCCCCACTTTATGTCCACTAGAGCCTAAATCATGTTTTCAACGATGAGCTGTGATACTAGGATAGGGGCAAGTGAAAGTCCATGATTGCCTACCTCCTGAAGGGACACGGCGCATGACGAAGGAGAATCTATAACAAAACACCAGCAAAAACAAAACAACAGAGAACCAATACTATTTACGAGTTTAAATACCCCTTGAGGAAATGTGTTCCTGATCAAACCAAATTCATAAATATTGGTCACACTACTACATGCTTATCTAGACGACTTATGTTACACCTAACCGACGATAGCTCTATTAAGGCTCATTTAAACACCCATGAAAACCTACCAGATTCCATCAGAAGCATCAGTTAAGTTCCATACGTGATACACGCTTTGGGCGATCATGTCTCGAAAGAAAGATGACTGACTGGGCAGAAGATTATCCCGCAGTAGGTTTCCATTACTTTCTGCGGTAGACTGGTTGCCAGCCAAGGCTATAGAACCCAGTCTGTCCTATTATTTGACTCATAGTTAGAGGGAGAAGAGATATATTATATTAATAAATAGTAATTAGTGGGGGATCAGTTTATTACTTCATAACAATACAAAACCGATTCTCCACTTTTTGCCCAGTTGAAGCCTTAATCATGTTTCCAAATATTATATTCAATCAGGCAGTTAAGTTCCATACGTGACACACGCTTTGGGCGATCATGTCTCGAGAAAACCATGATTGACTGGGCAGAAGATTATCCCGCAGTAGGTTGCTCTTGCTTTCTGCGATAGACTGGTCGCCAGCCAAGGCTATAGAACCCAACGTGGCATATTATTTAACCTATAACTTGAGGGAAAATGTTGTTTAATACCGTTTTTATGGTATTTGTGCGTAAGTGAATGCAAGGTAAATTCAACTGGATTTCGAACTCGGCACCCCGATTTGTGGTTCCGAATCAATATCCACTGCACCACAAGGCACATCTTAGATGTTTTTCACTACTCATTACTAAACTTGTTTCAATTCCTGTTGCATTTAAGATAATTTAATCTGAGAATCCCACAAAATGTGGTTCTTTTGTTCTTCCATACTATTTTCTCGGTTGTGCATAGACATTTTGGTGCCGTTAACTGATTTGTTTATATACCCGAGAGTACGAATGTTCGTAGCCTTTGTCCTTCTTTTCGGGGAGTGTGACTTCAATCATTCCGTATCGTGTTGTTGTATCGAGCCATTTACCTCTCGCATGTGTAAGTTTAATACACTGCTTTGTATAAAGTATCGATGTTCTGTCACTATTATAAATGACTCTGTTACCTTTTTAAGGTTTCTCTTTGCCATTCACATCAATGATATCTCATCGGCTAAATTTGTTGAATCTTTCAAGTATTTACATGCCTTTCCGTTTTAGTCTTTGTAATCTCAGTAGCTTTGTTGGGTGGGCACTGTTTCTTAAAGATCTGTAGCCATTTATTTCACGTCTATACACTCTATTATAGTCTTTGAAGGCTTTTCTTCCTTTTCTCTTAATATATTTTCAATTTACGCAAACCATATGACGTAACTTTTGTCATTAGTTTTCAAGTTAATGCAACATACATTGAATATTGTTATCATATAGGTACCGCCACACATTTTCGATACCTAAATTTAAATTTAAATTTTAAAAATAAATGGTAAATTTCCGTTATAAGTCCCGACGATTTTCCCCTTCAAATTTATCCAAAATAGCATTATCTCTGTGCAAATGTATATGCTGAACTCAAATCAACTGTTAGTTATTGAAGAAACTTACCTTTTTTTTTATCTAAATGTCCATAAAAAACGAACTATATCTTGCACTTTTTCTCTCACGGAGTCATGTAATTAACTGCAGAATGACGGACTGCGCATGTGATCGAATTTTGGCAGATTTTTCTTCATTTACTGATACTTCCGGCGATGTACTTCCGGAAATTAAAGTAATGCGCTATTGTATTTCTACGCTTATTACACTCAAAACAGGAAGTACATTGCCGGAAGTTTCAGTAAAGAACGAAATTCGACCAAAATTGCTACCTACGTAGAACATCATTCTGCAGTTAATTACATGACTCCGTGAGAGTTACGGGAGAGAATAAGTGCAAGATATAGTTCGTTTTTTTATGGACTTTCAAAGCAAAAAAGGTAAGTTTCTTCAATAACTAATTGTTGATTTGAATTCAGCATATACATTTGCACAGAAATAATGCTATTTTGGATAAATTTGAAGGGAGAAAAGCCGTCGGCACCTAAAACGAACATTTACCAAATAAATTATCTTCAGGCTTTAAAATTAGCTTTAATTGAAAACCAAGAGATTAAATTTGAATTCCAGTGATGAAAATACACTGGTGTATTTTAAACCGAAATTATATTGAATTTAATCTAAATTTTTTCTGATTTAAAAATAAATTAAATTTACCACCATTTTGATTGATCGACACATTACGTAAACAGGAGCCAAATTTCTGATTTAAAAATCTTGCAAAATTAAAATATATCTTACTGACACGTTATTTAAATCGATTTTTAAAATAGAAACTTACTTTTATTTGATTTCAATCAAGTAATAACTGCTTACTGCCAAAAATTTACAATAAAAAAAAACTTTTTAACTACGGTAGCCGTCTTTTACCTGCGTTATCGGGGTGACGAAAGATTTATGGCAGCCAGAAGTTGTCAAGAACGCTAAAACATATCTGGTCTGATCTGGTCTGGTTTTTAGCGTAATCGATCCCGACTTGGCAGCTCAGATACAGTCACTTTCTCACAGGCGCAATGTGGCTTTCCTGTGTCTCTTTTACAAATACTTTCACGGCTTCTGCTCAGATTAACTTAGCTCCCTGGTGAACCCCATATATGAATTTCCTCAAGCCACAAGATTAGCAACTAGGTCCCACTTTTTTTTACTGTGAAACCAATAAAATGTAAACGCAAATTCTACTCCAGTAGCTTCTTTTCTCGCATTTCCCGGATGTGGAATTCCCTTCCGTTTACTTGCTTTCCCGACAGTTACAATCTCCAAGAATTTAAATGTAAAGTCAATAGTCATCTTTTATCTCACTAAATTGCATCCTCACTCTCATGCTCCTTTCTCCATCCACGCAACTCTCATCAGTTTTCTCATCCTTCTCTTACCCACTTCCTGACATCCCCAATAACCAGTCACTTTTTCTCATAAATTTCCTCCTATGTAATCCCCTGCGCACAAGTGGCAGTAAGCTGCCTTGCTTCGGGCAATATGATTATAAAAAAAAAATATTTACAGATGTTTGTTAAAATACAAAAGCAATCTGTAAGACCAGATGTGAAAGCAATATTCGGTGCATTGTCGAATGGCAGACTTATAAATATGTAGGACAGATTATGGCGAGAAAAATATCTAGTACAGGTATAGTGAATCCGCCTTTCTTGTAGAAAGCCTTGCAACTCGTTCATTAAATAATTCTACTTCATGTTAGTGGAACTCGTTAAACCGAGGAGGTGCAATGAATAACATTACTTGAGGGGTTAGCATCAGTCATGCTGGTGGAAAGCAGAAAATGTCCGCTTACACGATTAAGGGAGAACATTTTTGTTTTAAAGACGTTAACATTAACAAGTCCTAGTTAACAATTGACTAAAATGCACTTTTAATAGCAGCTGCAAGTTTGAATTTATCTAACCTGTTAGATTTATTATTGAGACAGTAGTAAGTAATTGTGTGATCAGCATAGTTACCGGGTCCTAAACTGAAGATATCGGGAACAATGTTGATGAAAATTAAGAACAAAGTAAATACAAGGATAGACCACTGGAGACAAACACATGAATTTAAAATAAGTATCCGTTCGATATATATATATATATATATATATATATATATATATATATATATATATATAAAATTTTTGATATACTACAATTTCAATGGGTAATACATATTTCACCGCACAGTGATGACAAAATTTTTGAAGATCAACTGTTCTACCATTTGGGTCTGACGAGCAGCAGTTTTAATCACCGTGCGGTGAAATATGTATTACCCATTGAAATTTTAGTATATCAACAAATTTTCTTAATTATATTACTCTGTTAAATTAAATGAATGAATTTAACATTGAGTTCTTTTGAGTTCATCTCTATCGGAATTTACCTGGATAATATACCAAGTGTTCTACGTCACACACACACACACACACACACACACACATATATATATATATATATCCGTGTGTTTACAATGTGTATTTAAGACGCTGAAATCCGCCTTCCTCCACCGAGTGCCCATAGCTTACAGGTAGAATCGCCGACTGATGTCAATTCGAGCGGGTTATAATCCTGGCTGGAAGTAATCAGGTGTCTAACCCTACTGATGAGCTGTGATACTAGGATAGGGGCAAGTGAAAGTCCATGATTGCCTACCTCCTGAAGGGACACGGCGCATGACGAAGGAGAATCTATAACAAAACACCAGCAAAAACAAAACAACAGAGAACCAATACTATTTACGAGTTTAAATACCCCTTCAGGAAATGTGTTCCTGATCAAACCAAATTCATAAATATTGGTCACACTACTACATGCCAATCTAGACGACTTATGTTACACCTAACCGACGATAGCTCTATTAAGGCTCATTTAAACACCCATGAAAACCTACCAGATTCCATCAGAAGCATCAGTTAAGTGCCATACGTGATACACGCTTGGGCGATTATGTCTCGAAAGAGACATGACTGACTGGCCAGAAGATGTTCTCGCAGTAGGTTGCCATTACTTTCTGCGGTAGACTGATTGCCAACCAAGGCTATAGAACCCAATCTGTCCTATTATTTGACTCATAGCTAGAGAAGGAAGAGATGTATTATATTATTAAGTAATAATTAGTGGGGGATCAGTTTATTACTTCATAACAATATAAAACTGAACCCCTACTTTATGTCCAGTAGAAGCCTTAATCATGTGTCCCACTGTTATATTCATTCAGTCAGTTAAGTGCCATACGTAAATACCCTTGGGCAATCATGTCTCGAAAGAGACATGACTGACTGGGCAGAAGATTATCCCGCAGTAGGTTGCACTTGCTTTCTGCGATAGATTGGTTGCCAGCCAAGGCTATAGAACCCAAGCTGTCCTGTTATTTAACCCATAACTGGAGGGAAGTGATGGATTAATATCTTTCCCAGGGGTATTTGCGCGGAGGTGAATGCAAGGAATTCAACTGCATTTCGAACTCGGCTCCCCGATTTGTCGTTCAGAGCCGATATCCACTGCACCAAAACGCACATCCTATCAGAAGCATTAGAAAATACAAGCATAATTACCACATCTACACGAAAAAAATAGGAAAGGCCATCTCTTAAAAACATTAACTACGAACACGATAACAATGTGCGGACCATATTTGGAAAATAAAATTTCAAAGACATACATAAAAATTTGATGGGCTTTAGCAAATGGATACGCGTAAGCCAGGAGCAAACGAGTGCGAACTCCACAGAACCATCAGTTTAATGAGCCATGTAACAAAACTGATCATCCGAATCCTGATAAATAGAGAGAAGCAGAATCAAGCCAGTGATAGGACGAGAACAGTGTGGTTTCGTTAAAGACACTGGAACAAGGAACGCTATATTTATGATTAGGATGCTCTCTGAAAGGGCAATACAAATGAAGAAAGACTTGTACCTTTGTTTTATTGATCATACAAAAGCGTTTGACAAAATACGCCACAAAGAATTGATGGAGAAGCTTGACAGCCTCGATATATTTGGGAAAGACCTAAGAGTAATCAAGAATCTCTACTGGCAGCAAACTGACTGCATACAGACAAATAACGAATTCAGCAATTATACTAAGACTGAAAGTGGCGTAAGACAAGGATGTGTCTTTTCACCGGATCTATTCAACTTATACAGCAAGACTATTCTGAGAACCCTAGAAGTTATGCCAGGATTCGTCATCGGAGGCCACAATTTAAACAATATAAGGTATGCAGATGATCTAGTGCTGATAGTAGACACAGAAAGAAAACTACAAGATCTCCTACAGAAAGTAGCTGAAGAGAGTGACAAGAAAGGACTACAAATAAACTGCAAGAAAACCGAATGGATGGTCATCAGCAAAAAGGGCAGCCCAATATGCCAATTACAGGTGAGGGACTCTAAAATCAAGTAGGTACAAAAATTTAAATACCTAGTAAGTCCGAAGGTGAATTGGCACGGCAAAGGAAGCATTCCAGAAGTTGAGTAAAGTATTAAGAAACAGGAAACTTTCACTAGAAACAAAGAGAGTACTGGATTGCTATGTGATGTCGGTTCTTGAATATGGCAGTGAATGTTGGACAATATCTTCGAAGATGAAGGAAAAACTTGAAGCAGCAGAAATGTGGTTCTACAGAAGGATGCTGCGGATATCATGGACCGAGCATGTGAACAATGATGAGGTGTTGGAAAGAATGGAAACGAAAAGGAAATTAATACTGAGCATCAGGAAGAGACAACTAAAGTTCCTGGGACATGCAACAAGGAAGGAGGGCTTGGAGAACCTGTTACTAACAGGCCAGATAGATAGAAAAAATGACAGAGGAAAGCAGCGGATAACATATTTGAAGGACCTGATCAGGTGGATGACAGAAGGAGGGTTGCGTGGTGCAACAGGAGAAAGCATGCTAAGAGTTACCAGTGATAGGGAGATGTGGAAAGCTATGATCGTCTACGTCCTGAAAGAACAGGGCACTTAGAAGAAGAATATATATGCCAACTGTTTATAAAAAAATTATAATGTGGGTATAAAATGGGGGATCAGTTCTATGTTATAAACAATATATCAACTGATCCCTCATTTTGTGGCCAGCTTAGTTTTTATCGATTTATATTCTAGATTTATGGTCTTGAGCTAGTGGATGGCAGAGTAGGGTTTGGGTGGTGCAACAGGAGAAAGCGTGCTAAGAGCCACCAGGGATAAGGAGATGTGGAAAGCCATGATCGCCTACGTCCTGAAAGGACATGACACATAAAAAAAAAAGAAGTGACAGGGACAAGTGGATGTCCATGATCACCTACGTCCTGAAAGGACATGACACATAAAAAAAAAGAAGTGACAGGGACAAGTGGATGTCCATGATCACCTACGTTGTGAAGAGACGCGGCACATGAAGAAGAAGAATCATATTTGTTATCATGTATATTTGTCTGATTCCGTTAAGCTTTGTAAATGACCTTCTCTACCGATTGACCTAGTAGACAAACAGTTAAATTCTTGGAAATGCGTGGGAGTGAAAGGACTAAGGGAGTGGGGAGGAGCAAAGAAGAAAAGAAGAAAATCTGTTTAACTTTGTCGCAACGTGTGTGTGAATACAAAATGTGTCGGCTCTTAAGACATCACAGAAGCCAGCCTTCACTCCCATGCGCATACAGACATTTCGAATAAATGTCAACTCACTACCACGAGAATGGTCCAAGAATTTGCAGGGAATCGCAGTCAGTTACGTGCCATACGTGATATACGATTTGGGAGATCATGTCTCGAAAGAGACATGACTGACTGGCCTGAAGATTATCCTGTAGTAGGTTGCCATTACTTTCTGCGGTAGAATGGTTGCCGACCAAGGCTATAGAACCCAATCTGTCCTATTATTTGACTCATAGCTAGAGAGGGAAGAGATGTAGTATATTATTAAGTAGTAATTAGTGGGGGATCAGTTTATTACTTCATAACAATATAAAACTGATCCCCAACTTTATGCCCACTAGAAGCCTTAATCATCTTTCCAAGTATTATATTCAGGCAGTCAGTTAAGTGCCATATGTCATACACGCATTGGGCAATCATGTCTCAAAAGAGACATGACTGACTGGGCAGAAGATTATCCTGCAGTAGGTTGCCATTGCTTTCTGCGGTAGAATGGTTGCTGACCAAGGCTATAGAACCCAATCAGTCCTATTATTTGACTCATAGCTAGAGAGGGAAGAGATGTAGTATATTATTAAGTAGTAATTAGTGGGGGATCAGTTTATTACTTCATAACAATATAAAGCTGATCCCCCACTTTATGCCCAATGGAAGATGATACAGTGCTGATAGCAAACACGGAAAAGAAACTACAAGACCTCCTACAGAAGATAGCTGAAGAGAGTGACAAGAAATGACTAGAAATAAACTGCAAGAGGACCGAATGCATGGTCATCAGCAAAAAGAGCACCCCAGAATGCCAAATACAGGTGGGGGATACTAAAATCAAGCAGGTACAAAAATTTAAATATCTTGGAAGTGTTCTAACAGAAAGCTGAAAGTGCGACCCCGAGATCCGAAGACAAATTTGCATGGCAAAGGACGCGTTCCAGTAGATGAGTAGAGTATTAAGAGACAGGAAAATTTCGCTAGAAACAGAGAGTACTGGATTGCTGTGATGTCGGTTCTTCAATATGGCAGTGAATGCTGGACAATATCTTCGAAGATGAAGGAAAAACATGAAGCAACTGAAATGTGGTTCTACAGAAGCATACTGGATATAAAGTAGGGGATCAGTTCCATATTTCAATCACTATATAAACTGACCCCTCATTTTGTGGCCACAGCCCTTTCTACATATTTATATTCCTGAGATCCAAAAGCACAAGGATGCATTCCAGGAGCTGACTAGAGTACTAAGAAACAGAACAATTTCGCTAGAAACAAAGAAGAAAGTACTGGATTGCTATGTGATGTCTGTTCTTCAATATGGCAATGAATGCTGGACAATATCATCAAAGATGAAAGAAAATCTTGAAGCAGCTGAAATGTGGTTCTACAGAACCTTGGATCGAGCATGTGAGCAATGATGGGGTTTCGGAAATGATGGAAACGAAAAGGAAATAATATTGAGCATCAGTAAAAGACGGCAAAAGTTTCTGGGACATGCGATAAGGATAGAGGGATTGGAGAACCTGATACTAACAGGGCAGATAGCGGGAAAAAGAGACAGTGGAAAGCAAAGGGTAATATATTTGAAGGGACTGGGCAGGTGGATGGCGGAGCGAGGGTTTCATGGCGTTACAAGTGAAGGCGTGCTGAGAGCCATCAGAGATAGGGAAATGTGGAGAGCCATGATCGTCTACGTCATGAAAGCATAATGCACACAGAAAAAGAGAATAATACTGGTCAACAAAAAAAGAAAAAAATGAAATGGTGTCGAGACGCCAAAGATCTTTTTAGCTTATTTGAGGGCAGTGAATCTGAAAATGACCCTAATTTTTCTTGTTTAGCTACCGTTTTTGCGATATAGAAATGCCTCCTTATTGGAAAACATCATTTTTTTCATTTGTTTTTTCCTGATATGATATTGACTTATTGTAATATTTCACAAAGTAAAATCATAGAAACCACTCAATTTGTATTTCAACCAACAAACATTGGCCGGCTTATGGAAGAAAATAGCAATCTGACCTTAAGTCTTAAAATTAACACGATTGAATATACCAAGACCAATATGTATCTTCGTCAAATCATTTAATTAACTAACAGCAAAAATAAACCCTTCGTGAACATAAGAACTATCGTAAAAGGATTTCTCTCTATTGATTGTCTGTAATGTTCAATGTTATTTAAGTCCCTTTTGATTCTCCAGCAGTAGTCAGCCATCGCTCGTTTGTCCCACTGTCGCTATTAGCACTCTCCCATTGTTTTGATATCTAGTTGATAGTAGATTAGCAACTAGATCCTACCCTTTTACAGTGAAACCGATTAAATGCAACCGCAACTTCTACTCCAACAGTTTCTTTCCTCGCACTTCCCGACTGTGGAATTCCCTTCCACACGATTGCTTCCCCGACGGCTACAATCTCCAGGAGTTTAAATGTAAGGTCAATAGACACCTCCTAACACACTAACCTGCTCCCATTCTATCAAGCACTCTTCCCATCTGCCCAACCCTCATCCTCGCTATCCTTACTCATCTGTCACCTTCCTCCTGACATTCCCTATGTCTAACTACTCCTTCTCTTTACCTTCCCCTATGTAGCCCCATGCGCAATAGTGGCAGTGGAATGCCTTGCTTGGGGTGAGATGATTAAAAAAAAAATCCTGATGGAATCGTTCTCCTTGCTCATCATTCGCATCACCTCAATTATCCAGACAATTATCCTGATGTCTATGTAAATATAAACCGTAATACTCATGTTAGCTTATGACAGATAAAATGTATTACTGGCAAAAATTATAAGTTAATTTGAATTTTGACGATAAAAACCTTCGGAACTTCTTTTTTAATTTTTCCCCTCAAAAATACTTTTATTACTCGGCCGACTTAAAAAGTGATGGGTTTCTACGACCTTTATTAACTAAATGTTGCGATCAGCGAAAATCGTAAATTGATCTTTATTTTCTTCCAAAAATGAGCAATTCTAGTCCAGCAAAAACAGTAGCTAACAATGAAAAGCTAAGGTCAATTTTGGAATCAGCCCCCACCCCACACCATCAAATTGGCTGAAAAACATGTTTTGTTTCTTGTCACTAAAAATCATGTTGACCAGTGTAATCGGTGACGAATGAAAGCTATTCTCTGACTTACCCGGGTATAGCTTTTTTTTTTGCAAGGGGGGTTTAGTTAATCTATGTTGCCGACACATATTGTTGTATATCGACAAACAACAAACACGCATATATATAAAAATATGAAGTTATATTTTTATTGATGACGATGGACCGTGTAGAACAGGGAACAGAGAATTGAGAGAGCGCGCTTCAAATGGGTTGACGGGAGTGTAGTCTTATCTGTTGTGTCTCTCTTCACCGGCCGATCTCTGTTGCTTCTCTACTGGCGAATCCGTGTGCCGAGGTCTTTTTATAATCTTCCAGAACCGGGACTTTTTCTTCCGGTTTTGCCTCGCCCACGCACGCCCACGTAATTCTCAGAGACACCTGTTCTGTTTGCCTCTGTAGTTATTTCCGCTGCTGCCGGAAATAAGGTCAAACGACATCCGTTCCTTTCAACGACCGGAAACACCCTCGCTTGCATCAGCCTTCCTCGGGTGGGGCCAGATTGTTATATTACAATATTTTGGTTTATCAACGCTCGCACAGCCAACCTTTAGGTTATTTGGCAACACCCTTCTTCTTCTTTTATATTCTGTATTTTTTCAGGACGTAGGCGATCATGACCCTCCACATCTTTCTGCATCTTGTAGCTCTTAATACATTTCATCTTATTATTTCTCCCAATCTCTGCTCTGCCATCCATTTGCTTATGCTCATCAAGTATGTCATGCGCTGTTTTCCTGTCTTTCATTACCTCTATCCGCCCTGTAAGTATCAGATTCTCCAAACCCCCCTTCCTCATTACGTGTTCCAGAAACTTCCACTGTCTCTTCCTAATGTTAAGTATTAGTTTCCTTTTCGTTTCCATTCTCTTCAAAACCAAAATCTAAAGTCATTTTTGGAATCAGCCTCCATCAAATTAGCTGGAAAAAAAAGTGTTTTGTTTTTTGCCACCAAAAATCATGTTGACCAGTGTAATTGAATAAAATGAAATTCTAGTTTATTTGTTCTAAGAAATACAGTTGTAAACAAAACTAGAAATTATTTATGACTCAACCTAAAATGTCAACCCAAAATGTCATAAATTAAACGTTTTTTTACTATTTTTTTCAGTCAAAATGGAATTTTTTTCTATAGACAATATTTTTCATCATTTTTTCATTGTTTCAACTTGTCAAAACATTTTTCATTTTGTTTTTTGGAGAAATTCTTTTCGATTGTTTAAAAAACGAAATATTGTTTCAAAAGAAACAATATATTTTCTTTCTACGGGGAATATATTTTACAATAATTGAACGAGATGTGCGATTTAAAAAAAAATATTTTCTCTACTTAAATAATGAAACACATTACATTTACGCTATTTTTCCTAATGACTCCCGTTCTTGAATATTTCAGCATATATATGGGATATATATCAAGAACAGTTTTGGAGGAAAGATGTATGACATAATGGGAAAAGTCCCCGAGGACTTAATCGGAAAAAGGTTTCTTTACGTTGAAATAAATACACATGCGCACGAATGTGAAACACCGGGAAATTTGAATTTGCCAAAAACAAGAAAAAAAAAAAGAATCTTTAATTGACGTTTACACACACACACACACACACACACACACACACACACACACACACACACACATACATATATATATATATATATATATATATATATGTATAAAAGGAACCATGCCCCTTGTGTCTACATGAAAAATTATACATTATTAAATTTCTTAAAAATGAAAATCTACTAAATCAATGTAATGAAATAAATGTCATATGTAAACATTGCAAAATGTTCACATTATAATATGGTTAAAGAAATTCTTCACAATAAAAAAGTATCCATTAGCTTACATATATCAAATAATGTTTTATATTATGATATAATAATAATTAAATAGCTATTAAGATAATTAAAGGGATAATAAAATAATTAAAGAGATATTAAAATTTCTAATAATTAATTAGATATTAAAAATTTGTATTATGATATAAAAGATTGTATTATGATATAATAATATAATACATTTTAAAATAATATAATAGATATTAAAAAGTTTTTAATAATTAAATATATATTAAATTTTTTCAAAATTAAGTGTTTAAGAAAAATTCAAATAAAAGACATTTTGAATCGAAAAACGTTTTCTCTCTTTTTCTCTCTCTGCTGAGATACACAGAAAACTAAGACAATAATCTTGTAACAATAATGGATACATTAACGGAAATGCGGTCTAGACAGAGGTTTTTGATCGATTAACACTCTTCCTGTTAAGACTGAAAGAAGAAAAACTTTATTCCCCAAACATATAACATATTTTCAAATTTAAAGTAGATCACCATTTTGATTAGTTAAGATGAGGAAAAAAACCTGAAGCAGCGGAAATGTGGTTCTACAGAAGGATACTGCGGATATCAAGGATCGAGCATATAAGCAATGATGAGATGTTGGAAAAGATGCCAACGAAAAGAAAATTAATAGTGAGCATAGGGAAGAGACAACTGAAGTTCCTGGGACATGCAATGAGGAAGGAGGGCTTGGAGAACCTGATACTGACAGGCCAGATAGAAGGGAAAATAGACAGAGGAAGGTACCGGATAACATATTTGAAGGGCCTGAGCAAGTGGACGACAGAACTGGTGTTGCCTGGTGTGACAGGAGAAAACGTACTAAGAGCCACCAGGGATAGGGAGACGTGGAACGCCATGATCGCCTACGTCCTGAAAGCACAGGGTACATAGAAGAAATTGAACACACATAATTTTTTCTCTTCGCACATCCATTAATAATAAACGTATTGTTTTTATGTTAAAATGAAAATAATTTGTACAACAATAGACGAATGTTGCCTGGTGACAAAATAAAATCTCGAAATATAGAAAATTCCGTGTAGCAATGTAAAAATAAAAACCAAATTTAATTATCTTATGCACAAAAATATTTGTTGTATTGAGCACTTACTAATAAATATATATACATATATATTCCAGTAGAAATTTTGTGGGGGACATATTGTAAGGTCTGATGATATGAGCTAATTAAACTCATTGAAATGAGCTATAGTTTATAACCAATTGAAATGACGTTCAGTTTTCCTTTATAAATCTCTCTCTCTCTCTCTCTCTCTCTCTCTCTCTCTATATATATATATATATATATATATATATTAAAATGGAAGTTTTAATATATTTTGTTCAGAGATTGAAAAAACAATGTCTCATCTAGTAGTTAATAATGATGGTAATAAACGGTTTTATTTAATTTTTTTTACTGTTTTATGAAAACACCACTTTCACTTATGTTCGGAAAAACATTTTCCGTACGAGGGAAAAGGATTTTTTTTTATAATCATATCGGCCCAAGCAAGGCAGTTTACTGCCGCTTGTGCGCAGTGGGTTACATAGAAGGAAAAATATGAGAAAGATTGACAGAATATAGGGGGTATCAGAAAGTTGGTAAGAGAAGGATGAGAATACTAATGAGAGTTTAGTGGACGGAGAAAGAAGCATGAGAGAGAGGGAGGATGCAGGTTAGTGAAATAGAAGATGACTATTGACTTTACATTTAAATTATTAGAGATTGTAGCTGTCGGAGAAATACGTAATCGGAAGGGAATTCCACAGGCGGAAAGTGTGAGAAAAGAAGCTGATGAAGTAGAATTTGCGTTTACATTTTATTGGTTTCACTGTAAAAGTGTGAGACCTTGTTGCTAATCTTGTTGCTCGAGTAAATTTATACATAGGAGTCACCAGAGAGCTAAGTTCATCAGAGCAGAAACCTTGAAAGTATTTGTAGAAGAGACACAGGGAAGCCTTATTGCGCTGGTGAGAAAGAAAAATAATAAAATAAAAAACAATTTAATAAAAAAAAAGAAAGAAAAAGGGAAGAAAAGACCAGAAAATAAGATGAGAAATCAAGAAAAGGAAACGAAAGAGGAAAAGAAATGATACAGAAGAAATAAAAAGTGAAGAGAAAAATAAGTGAGAAAATATCGAGAAGGGGAAAGAAAAATGGAAACAGGAGAATTTAAAATTAGAACGGAAATGGGTTGCAGGCAGATATTGACTCATAGCTAAAATGTTGCAACTCAGATCTTTTCGCATTTAAAAAAAATGATATCCTATACACAAACAAATATTATTCATAGAACGTAAAATAAAACATATTTAAAAAAGCGAGACAAAGATGTTAACTCATTCGATCTAATATTATAAATTCTAAAATTAAGAATAAAAATAATAAAAAATAAATAATTTCTACTAAATCTTTGTTTTGAAGATAAGCTGTTTAGTATTTTTGCTGTCGTTTGTAAAAATATTTGAAAAGGCTTCTGAAAAAGTTCAACTGTATTCGACGAAAGCATAATTAAAGTTAGAATACTGAAGAAGGCGATGGAGATTTGAGAAGGCTTGCTGTCATTTGATCTTCATTGAAAGGCAACAAATAATAATACAGTAAACGTTTATTGAATAACAGTATTGATAATAAAGACTGATGTCGAAGTTTACCCGTTTAGCCTTTTATTCTGTGGACATTTTTTTTTCTTTCGCATTCTCATTACACGAGGTGAGATCAGGTTGAGAGCGCGAAGCAGACATTGCTAGTTACGTAGCATTTCCGGCCATGAAACGGAAGTCGTCCGACCACCGGGATAATGCAATGTTTGCTTGTTCTAGCGCAGAGTTAGAAATAGCAGCATGGCCCTTGTCGCTTGGCTGACCGCTTGTTAGAATGGACTTCAAATAACAGGTAAATGCCAATAACTGTCTGACCGACTAAGCAAAAAAAATGTCGAGGCTGTCTATACATTTATCCCAGTTCCTTCGTCATCTATTTATCTATCTATCTATCTATCTATCTATCTATCTATCTATCTATCTATCTATCTATCACAGTCTCTTCATTATCTATCTATCTATCTATCTATCTATCTATCTATCTATCTATCTATCTATCACAGTCTCTTCATTATCTATCTATCTATCTATCTATCTATCTATCTATCTATCTGTTTGTCTATCACAGTCTCTTCATTATCTATCTATCTATCTATCTATCTATCTATCTATCGCAGTCTCTTCATTATCTATCTATCTATCTATCTATCTATCTATCTATCTATCTATCTATCTGTCTATCACAGTCTCATCATTATCTATCTATCTATCTATCTATCTATCTATCTATCTATCTATCTATCTATCTATCTATCTACCACAGTCTCTTCATTATCTATCTATCTATCTATCTATCTATCTATCTATCTATCTATCTATCTATCAGACTTTTCATATATTGTATACACTCACATGTAAGTCAACTTCATGTATATTGGAACTCCTGGATGTTTTTGCAGAAAAAATTCCTGTGTATAGTGCAAATGGTCACTAGAAACGGATGACTTTTAACCTATAAAAAATTACCTGTATATAAGAAAACTCCTATTGTTTTAGCGTACATAACTGATCATATAAACATCGCTAATGAGTGGATGTGCGCTGTGGTGCAGTGGATATCGGCTTGGAACGCGAAATCGGAGAAGAGAGTTCAAATTCCAGCTGAATTCGTTACGTTATATAACACGCAAATACTTTAGAGAATACATCTCTTCTCTATGAGTTAAAAAGCAGAAAATATTTGTTCTGTAGCCTTGGTTGGCAACCAGTCTACAACAGAAAGTAGGGGCAACCTACTACGGGATAATGTTTTGCCCAGAAAGTCATGTCACCCAAGCGTGTATCACGTATGGCACTTGACTGACTGACGTGCTTTTACAAGGACGGTTAATGTTTTCGACGTCGAATCGACGAGGTAAAAATTGGTAATGCTCACAGATCACTTTTGCATTTAAAGTTTAAGAATTTGCTAAAGAAATTGATGCATTTTCTTTCGACGAGTGCATGACACCACCACATGATTCTTTGAAATGTTAAGAATAAGAATAATTTTTGGTAAGGTCGTAGGTTTATAAACATAAAAGTCAAATAAGCACATGAATAAGAATAGGAGATAAAAATATCATTCGAATGCACATTATTTTAGTGAATAGAATAGTGTAGCAGAAACCCACAGGTCATCTCGATAAAAAAGAAAGTTAAATAATTCTTCGGACCTTCGTTCCCGAACAAAAATACGAACGCATGTGTCCCTCAAAGCCCTATCCTAGGTCCTACGTTCTTTCTGATCTCCATTAATCTTCTCTCCAGTGCTATAAAATCCCAAGTAGGCATGTACGCCGATGACACTACAGTTTACTCTCACCTCGATCAAAAACCTTGTGTGGGCGACAAAGCGAACCTCGCTGTCGAGCTTGAGAAGGACCTCCAATCCGTAGTGGACTGGGGTAGAAAATGGCTCGTAAACTTTAATGCTTCCAAAAAGAAGCTGCTATCAATTAACCGTCATAGACAATCACTCCTACCTCCCATTAGCATGGAACAGGCTTGCTTCCCTGAGGATAAAGCACTACGCCTCCTTGGCCTCATACTCTCAGCGGACCTCAAGTAGAATGACTATATCGAATCCATTGCTAAATCCGCTTCTATGAAAGTCGGTTCTCTGTGCAGGGCCCGGAAGTTTTTCCCGTCCGAATCCATCCTGCACATATATAAATCTACCATTCGTCCGTGTATTGAATACTGCTTTCACATCTGGTTGGGTGCCCCTGCTATTCTCCTCGGGGTTCTTGAGAAAATACAACGGAGAATCTGTAATGTGATCGATACCGACTTGGCAGCCCGCTGCAGTCACTCTCTCACCGGCGTGATGTGGCTTCCCTGTGTCTCTTCTACAAACACTGTCACGGCTTCTGCTCCGATGAACTTAGGTCACTGGTGTCCCCTAGGTACGAATTTGCACGATTACTAGATTAGCAACTAGGTCCCACTTTTTTACAGTGAAACAGATAAGATGTAACCGCAATTTCTACTCTAACAGCTTCTTTTCTCGCACTTCTCGTCTCTGAAATTTCCTTCCATATACTTGCTTACCCGACAGCTACAATCTCCAGGAGTTTAAATGTAAGGTCAAGACACCTCTTATCACACTAACTCACATCGATTTTCTCAAACTCGTCCCATCTACTCAACCCTCATCCTCGGTATCCTCATCCGTCTTCCGACATTTCCTATAACTAACAACTCTTTCTCTTCACCATCCCCTATGTAACCCCCTGAAATGCCTTGCTTGGGGTAAGATGATTATAAAAAAATTCTATACTGTTATAATGTGGATATAAAGTGGGGGATCATTTCTACATTACAATCAATATATAAACTGAACACTCACTTTATGACCAGTCATTCTTTTCTTAGCCGTTTCCTGACACTCCCTATAATCTGTCACTCTTTCTCTTCAACTTCCCCTATGTAACCCCCTGCGCAATAGTGGCAGTGAAATGCCTTGCTTAGGGTGAAATGATTAAAAAAACACGGAATGTCAAAATGATAGTTTTTCCAATGACACCGCTATTACTTTAACTACCTTCAACCCTCAGCAATGTTTGTTGTCTTAAAAAGCAATTATTAGAATTTCAATAAAAACTAAGCATATGATGAAAGTTAATTTATCCTCTTTTTTTGTTCTTGAGAATTTATAACAAAAATATTAGTACCGCCACTGGTGCGCATGGGGCTACAGTGAGAAAAAAAAGGAAAAAAAAAAGGTAAAAGGTGCTGAGGATGTTGAAGAAAGGATAAAAAAAAGTTGGAATCAAGAAAATTGGTGATGCACTTAAAATCTTTGAGATTGTAGTTATCGGGGAAAAAAGTATAGGGAAAAGAGTTCCACAGGCGGGAAGTGCGAGAAAAGAAACTATTAGAGTAGAAGTGAGGGTTACATTTAATTATTTTGACGGTAAAAGGGTGGAACATTGTGACTAAACTAATATCAAGGGTAAATTCATGTGATCGAAGCAAGAGAACAATGTCATATTTACAAACTACTAAATAATTAGACTATATTATTTATACGAATGCAATGCGAGATTTATCATTTACTTATTTATAAATAAATAAATATAAAAGCAATATTATATTCATAAATTTATATACATTGACTGAGATATTAAAATGTATAAATCAACCATTTCTGCTCCGATGAGCTTAGATCACTGGTGCCGCCCAAGCACGAATTTACACGAGATACTAGATTAGCAACTAGGTCCCACCCTTTTACAGTTAAACAAATAAGATGTAACCGTAAATTCTACTCCAACAGCTTCTTTTCTCGCGCTTCCCGCCTGTGGAACTCCCTTCCACAAGTCTGCTTTCCCGACAGTTACAATCTCCAGGTGTTTAAATGTAGGGTCAATAGACACCTTCTATCACACTAACTCCCAACTATTCTCACAACACTCTCATCTACCCAACCCTCATTCTCGGTATCCTCACCCGCCTATCACCCACCCTCTGTTATTTCCTATATTTAATCAGCCTTTCTCCACTCTACGTAGCCCCCTGCACAGTAGTGGCAGTGACATGCCTTGCTCGGGGTGAAACGCTTATAAAAAAAAAAAAAGAAAAAAAAAGGAAAACTTTGCTATTTACAATTTTATAATGTTCGAATCGAT
Organism: Ascarosepion bandense; assembly: GCA_037127315.1. Lineage (NCBI taxonomy): Eukaryota > Metazoa > Mollusca > Cephalopoda > Sepiida > Sepiidae > Ascarosepion > Ascarosepion bandense. Next base: position 3,134,219 of record JBBBDQ010000329.1, on the reverse strand, counting down.
TGGCAATTAGCCGATGTTTTGCCAACTTTCAGCAAACAATATAATAAATAGTGTAAATAAACAAATAAATGAATATTGTTTATTATTTTATTATCAACTAGCAGTATAACCCGGCGTTGCTCGGGTGTAATGAAAGCTTTAAAACTAATCGATGGTCCTGGAGCTCGGATTCAGCCTAAAGAATATTTGAAATAATAAAATAATTGCGACAATTTACCAATCGCACCTAATATAAAAAGACTAAAAAGCAATAGTTGTTTCCAGTTAAAGCGAAACCGTAAACTGAAAGAAAAATTAATGGATGTAAGTCAAATTTTGAATTCCTGCTATCGATATGAAATAAGTTTTTTTCGTCCTAAACTGAATTTTGAAGGCTAAATAAGTCCTCTGAGTAAATGGTATCATGGCTGAGACTAAGAAATACAATTATACCTACTTAGAGCTAAACCCGAAGCAAAAACTAAAATAAAAGGGCTGAAAAAAATATAGACATACAGGCAGATAAACAGACACACACACAAACATTTTGCCTTTTATATATATATATATATTATCGATTTTCTGCATTATCATAAGAACTGCAACCTTGAAACTTCTGAATATCGTTTCTTATGTCTTTGTCTGTGAGTGTATCAAATTTGATTACAATCGGACCACTCGTTCTATAAACCGATTTTTTCGATTATTGATTTTCGATATTTATCGGTGGTACCTCGACACAAAACCTTGCTAAGAACACTCGCAGACGCTTATAGTACAACTGTGTACATTTTCAAGAAAATCAGTTCAGCCGTTTCGGAGTCTATACGTAGCAGACAGACACACACACAGACAAAGTTCCATTTATAAATAAGTGTAGATTCTCAAAAACAGAAACAATGTAAAAGTTCCCTTTCGTATGTTTCGGTTTTGTTACAATCGTAATCACCACTTTTTTTAAAACAATGAAGATCGCAGAGGAGGGTAGGTAGTTAAGACATTAGCGGTGTCAATCGAAAAACGAATTTTTTGACATCCCATAATTGTTTTTTGATAATATTTTAACCGTATAATACGTCCTCATATTGTTAAGCAGACGTTCAAATAATGGTCTTTTTCCTAGTGTCGCTATGGAGGAGAGGCTGTTATATTTGGGAGTGGGCTGAGTTACTGGTGAAGTGGATTTCAAAACCGAGACGTCTAATGAAACCAGAGCATATTACTGAAGACTCCTCGTTGCATTTTTACGATTTTGTTATGGACCAGGTTAAGGTAAAAAAAATAAATAAATAAATAAATAAATAAAAAATTACGACCACAAGAGTAGAAATAACAAATATATATATTAACAAGAATTAAAAATACAAAATGTGGAAGGTGTTAGTATGACTGTCAGTCTGGTTTGGAGTGAACTACTACCAACTCGACTCCTTCTCTCTTCAGAGGCGTAGTATATATAGTGTTAGGAAGAGCTCATTCTGGAGTTACAGGTAAGGACCTATGACATATTTTTCACTTCAATATACTCTCAAAAAAAATAAAAATAAAAAAATAAAAAAAAATAAAATAAATTAAAAATAAATTGCTAAATTTAATATTTATGCCATTTTTTCAAAACAATTTTCTGGGAAGTTTTTTCACAGAGGACACAAAAATTTAACACTGAAATTCGAAGGTTCATTGCAATTTCAAAAAAATGCTTTTCAGAAGCCAAGCAATTCTTCAGTAATTATGAAAATTAAATTAGAAATAAAAACTAAACGTTCGTATATTTTTCCTCGTCTGTCAATGTTTTTCATTTTTTATTCTTTTTTGGTCATTCTTTTTTTTTTTTTGTATTACAATTATTATTCCGATTTCTCTCTTCTTTCGAGTTTACCTTTTTCTTCAGTTTTCGGATTTTTTGTCTATTTGTGTTCCTTCTGTCTTTTATTTTGCTTTTACAACCATTATTCCTTTCTCTGTTTTTTTTCTCTTCTTACCATTTTCTTCATTTGTCAATTTATTTATTTTTTCTTTCTCCTTTATTTTTGCCTTTAAAATTATTCTTCCTCTTTTACGTTCTTAGCTTTTCTTTCTTTCTTTTTTTCTTTCTTTCTTCTTCCGTTTACAATTATTTTTCCTCTTTCTCTCGTCCTACGTTTTTACCATTTTCCTTATTTGCTATTTTTAGTCTCTTTTTTATTTTTTACTTTTGTCTTTTTTATTTTACAATTATTCTTCCTCTTTTACGTTCTTACATTTTCTTTCTTTTTTCTTTCTTTTTTTCTTTCTTTCTTTTTCCGTTTACAATTATTGTTCCTCTTTCTCTCTTCCTACATTCTTACTATTTTCCGTATCTGTCACGTATTGTCTCTTTTCTTTTTTCGTTTTTCTTTCTGTCTTTTTTTACTTTACAGTTATTATTCCTTTTTCTCTCTTTTTTCGTTCTTATCTGTTTCGTCTTCTTTCACGTTTTTGTCCTTTTTTTCTTTCTTTCTCTCTTTATTTTTGCTTCTCCAATTCATCTACATTTATATTTTGGTGAATTTATTGTTGTCTGCGTTTTCCTCTTCTGTTACTTTTTTGTGTTTCTCATACATTTTAAAAGAGAGAATTTCTTTCGACGCATCAATTGGCCGATCAAATTTTCAAATAAAATTACTCAGTTCCAATTACTACTTCATAAATAATTATATTTTATTTAATTGGCATTTATTGAAAATACATAAGCACAGTAAAATATTGAAATTTTAATGATATTCAGACAAGATCATATTTATTAGTTGCTATGTCAATTGTTTAAAATGTCGCAACAAAACACATGAAAATTAAATACGTACGAGCGACATCAAAAAGTAAAGCGTACAAGTGACACTGAATATAAATACTTACAAGTGACACTTCAAAGAAAGGCGTACAAGAGACACTTAAATTAAATACGTACAAGAGACACTTAGAATAAATACGTATAAGAGATTCTTAAAATAATGGCGTAAAAGTGAAGCTTAAAATAAAGGCTTACTAGAGACGCTTAAAATAGAGGTTTGTCAAAGACACTTAAAATAAAGGTTTGTCAAAGACACTTAAAATAAAGGCGTACAAGAGTACGATTTTCCACATTTGTCATGAAATGTTAGATCTTCTATTAATTATATTTTAAAATAAAACTGGATGAATTTAGGCTAAAGAAAATATTTTGTTCTATTTATAAATTAACGTTTCAGACTATTTTCATCCATATTCAGGACGTGAGTGAAGATCGCTCCCCCACAATTTCATTTTTGCTCTTAGTAAGGTATGTTTTTTCACCATCACCCCAACTCCCTGTATTACTCTCAACTGACACACGCTCACTAGGTAGGTTACTCACTGTTTGTCTCAGTTCTCTTTGCCTTTGCCTTTCTGTGAATGGGAAATTCTCGAAGCACACTTTTCTCTTAATGAGCCCTAGAAATTTCAGCTGATTCTTGTTTATGTTCACTATATTTGTCCTTATTGTTTCCATTTCCCTTAGAAATTCCTTGTTTCCTACGTGTGATATCTCTGTTATTCTCAGTATCTTCCTGTAGAACCACATTCCTATTGCCTCAAGTCTCTTCTTCCTCTCTGATATTAGAAGAAACGATACATAGCAGGTCAGCACTCTTTCGATTAGAAAAGGAAAATAGTAAGAACGTAGGAAGAGAGAAAGAGGAATAATAATTGTAAACGGAAAAAGAAAGAAAGAAAAAAAGAAGGAAAGAAAGAAAAGGTAAGAACGTAAAAGAGGAAAATAATTGTAAAATAAAAAAGACAAAAATAAAAAAAAGACTAAAAATAGCAAATAAGGAAAATGGTAAGAACGTAGGACGAGAGAAAGAGGAAAAATAATTGTAAACAGAAAAAGAAAGAAAGAAAGAAAAGTTAAGAACGTAAAAGAGGAAGAAAAATTTTAAAGTCAAAAATAAAGGAGAAAGAGAGAACAAATAAATTGACAGATGAAGAAAATGGTAAGAAGAGAAAAAAACAGAGAAAGGAATAATGGTTGTAAAAGCAAAATAAAAGACGGAAGGAACACAAATAGACAAAAAATCCGAAAACTGAAGAAAAAGGTAAACTCGAAAGAAGAGAGAAATCGGAATAATAATTTTAATACAAAAAAAAAAAAAAAAAGAATGACCAAAAAAGAATAAAAAATAGAAAGAGGAATCATAATTTTAAAGACAAAAAGAAAGAATGAAAAACATTGACAGACGAGGAAAAATATACAGACGTAAAAACCGAAAAATCAGAATAATAATTGTAAAAGAAAAAAAAAAATTTTTTTTATAATCATATCGCCCCATGCAAGACATTTTACTGCCACTGTTTTGCAGGGGGTTATTAGGAGGTAACTTATGGAAAAGAGGGACAGGTTATAGGGGGTGTCAGGAAGTGGGTAAAAGAAGGATGACTTTGGGCATAAAGTGAGGGATCGATGTATATATTGATTGTTATATAAATTGATCTCTCACTTTATATTTACATAATAATTTCTTGTCTGTTAATAAGCCGTAGAAAAACGAATCAATCAGTCGATGAAATACTGATTAGTGACACATGCATGTCTTTTAGATTTATTTACATTCTCTAGAATATAAATGCATAGAATTTTTTTTATTTTCATATCGCCCCATGCAAGGCATATTACTGCCACTGTTTTGTGACAGGTTATAGGGAGTCTCAGGAAGTGGGTAAGAGAAGGATGAGAATACTGATGAGAGTGGAGTGGATGGAGAAAGGAGCATGAGAGATAGGATGCAGGTGAGTGAGATAGAAGATGACAATTGACTTTACATTTAAATTCATGGATATTGTAACTGTCGGGGAAGCAAATGAACGGAAGGGAATTCTACAGGCGGGAAGTGCGAGAAAAGAAGATACTGGAGTAGAATTTGCGTTTAAAATTTATTGGTTTCACAGTAAAAGTGTGGGACCTAGTTCCTAATCTTGTGGCTCGAGTAAATTTATATATAGGGGCCACCAGTGAGCTAAGTTCATCGGAGCTGAAGCCGTGAAAGTATTTGTAGAAGAGACACAAGGAAGCCACATTGCGCCGGTGTGAAAGTGACTGTATCTGAGCAGCCAAGTCGAGATCGATCACATTACATTTTCTCTGTTGGATTTTGTCAAGGACACCTTGGTAGATAGCAGGAGTACCCGACCAGATATGGCAGCAGTATTCAATGCAAGGGCGGATGGTAGATTTATATATGTTTCAAGCGGAAACAAAAACTTCCTGGCCTTACACAGAGAACCGACCTTCTTAGCAGCAGATTTAGCTATGGATTCTATATAGTCGTTCCACTTGTTGTGAAGGTTAACCCGAGGAGTCAGTCAGTTAAGTGCCATACGTGAAACATGCTTGGGCGATCATGTCTCGAAAGAGACCTGACTGACTGGGAAGAAGATTATCCCGCAGTAGGTTGCCATTGCTTTCTGCAGTAGACTGGTTGCCAGCCAAGGCTATAGAACCCAATCTGTCCTGTTATTTAACCCATAACTGGAAGGAAGAGACGGATTAATACCTTTCCCAAGTGTATTTGCGCGTAAGTGAATGCAATGAATTCAACTGGAATTCGAACTCGGCTCTCCGATTTCTTGTTCCGAGCCGATATCCACTGGACCACCATGCACATTCCATCCCAACCCGAGGAGACTAAGTAAACAATAAAGCGAAAAAACAAGAAACAAAAAGAAAAATGAGGAAAATGTAAGATTATAAGACGAGAGAAAAGAGTGTTAGTCATGAAACTATCTAAATTCCCACACATTTTGCCTTGTGCCTAACTTAAGATAAGCTTATTAAATTAGAAAAAAAAATGAGTGAAGACCTATCATTTCGTCTAATATATATGGTTTTAGAATTTTGTCATGTGCGTGCGAAAGGTATTCGTATTCTATTATGAATAGTAATAATAATATGCGCTAGTCTTTTGCAGGTGTAAGACGTAAGTTGGGGTGACAGATCGGTAATTGTTCTGCGCTTTTACGACAGAAGAAAAATGAAAAATGAAATCCAAGTTGCTAACACATTAACACCAACAACAAGCCAGCTTGACTTGTTCCATGTTGCGAACGAAGGTTGGCAACTCAACACACCCTCTCAGTGATCGGGTGTAGAAAAATACTCGGCCCAAACAGAAATGGAATAACCTAGAGTCATATTCATCCCAGCATTCAATCACTCATTCAAAAATGTCGTTGTAGTTTGTCATTGAACGATTGTATTACTACCAACTTTTCCGATTTCATTGAAAGTATCTTTTCTTTCAAACTGCTTTAAATGTTTCGAAATAAAAATTTCGAGATTAGGGTGAGCGGTCTGCACAATCAAACCTCAACTCTTTCAAAGCATATGCCTGTGAGCAGAATCATTGTTCTTAAAAAAAAAATATGAGAATTCTAAGGATTCTTGTAATGCTCTTAAATAGCCTCGTCTTTTCCATACTTTTTGGCCCGATAACATGAATGACTTCCAACCTGTCCAGTAATTTATCAACTTCCAGTAGTTTTCTCAGAAAAGTGATTAAAAATGACTTGCGTGTTTGAGTTTTGTTTCACGGCATATCAACCACTGTGGGTTATTTAATGCCAAATAGGTGGAGTTTTAAGGTACATTTTTAATGTTTGGTCATAGTGAGAAGGGTGATTTAGTGAGATTTTAATGAAAATGTTTTGACTTTATTCTTTTTTATTTTAGAAAACTGAAAATGTCTTCTAGTTTTGTCTTAAAAATGTTTTGCTGAGAATTATTCTTTCATTCAAAAATGTGTTATGTTAATAATTTTTTCTTCAAAAATGTATATGTTTCTATAGAAGTTTATTTTTATATATATACTAGCAGTATAGCCCGCCATTGCTAGGGTGTAATGAAAGCTTTAAAACTAATCCATGGTCCTGGAGCTCACACTCTTTGGATGTTGGCACGAAAGACTAAAAAGCAATAGTTGTTTCCAGTTAAAGCGAAACCGTAGACTGAAAGAAAACTGAATGGATGTAAGTCAAATTTTGATTTCCTGGTATCGATATCAAATAAGATTTTTCGTTGTAAAATGAATTTTGAAGGCTAAATAAGTCCTCTGAGTAAATGGTATCATGGCTATCAGTTATGTGTTAAATAGTAGTATAGACTGGATTGTATAACCTTGATTGGCAACTTCTCTAAAATGAGGCTTCGATAAAATTATCTCTCTCGTAGCAAAACTTAGCCACTCATGGAAAGGCATCTGGACACGTAAAAACAAGCAGTGACAGACTTTTTTTCAGTCGTGTAATTTGCTCAATCTATGACAAACGAAGAAAGTGGGTAATTTATTTTGCGTTATCTAAACTTATTTATAAATGGAACTTTGTCTGTGTGCGTGTATGTATGCGTATATGTATGTGTGTGTGTGTGTGTGTGTCAGCTACGTATAGACTCCGAAACGGCTGAACCGATTTTCTTAAAAATTGACACAGTTGTACTATAAGCATCTGCGAGCGTTTTTAGCTTGGATTTGTGTCAAGGTACCTCCGAAAAAAAATCGAAAATCGATAATCGAAAAAATCGGGTTATAGAATGAATGGTCCAATTTTAATCAAATTTGATACGCTCAGAGACAAAGACATAAGAAAAGTTTCAAGGTGGCAGTTCTTACAATAGTGCAGAAAATCGATAATATATATATATATATATATATATATGAAAGGCAAGATGTTTGTGTGTGTGTCTGTTTATCTGCCTGTATGTCTGTAGTTTTTTCAGCCCTTTTATTTTAGTTTTTGCTTCGGGTTTGACTCTGAGTAGGTATAATTGTAGTTCTTAGTCTCAGCCATGATACCATTTACTCAGAGGACTTATTTAGCCATCAAAATTCAGTTTACGACGAAAAAAACTGGAAACAACTATTGCTTTTTAGTCTTTCGAGCGAATGTCCAAAGAGTCTGAGCTCCAGGACCATGAATTAGCTTTAAAGTTTTCATTACACCCGAGCAACGCCGGGCTAGACTGCTAGTGAAATAATAAAAAAATTATTTTTCTATTCTGACAAATATTGCAAGTTGAAGAAGGTCTAATGAATTCTAATTTACGAAAATTAAAAAAAAAATATCTTCCTTGATTTTTACAAGTGCACCGGTCTATTTAAGCATGAGCACGCAAATTATAACCCGATTAATCATTAAAGAGGATCCAGAATCCACTATCAGATGTCTAATTGATATTATTTCTGGTCGGTATTCAATCATTTTGACACCCATTCGGTTGACAACTTTTGAATACACAACTGTTCTTGAATGATAAACTCAAAGTCTTCCCTGGATATCGGTTCAATAAACATTTTCACCGAGATTTTTCTAATAGGTCAAAATTATGATCAAGAATTGCAATACTTGACACTGTGCCAATAAGTTGGATCTCAGAATCTTTACACTGGAATTTGCTGCAGTCATGGATTATTTTGGATTTTGTTTTATTGAAATATATAGAATCCAACACTTGAAAATTTCACGCCCTCTTTTGACATAATTCAATCAATGATATGAGGCTTATGGGTCTTGCAAATAGGTAATTAACAATATAAGAGAACACTCTTTCAAGTCATAGTGGCCAAATTAACGATCAGAGATTTTGGAAGTTAGTCCGGCTAATAATTCTGTTTTTTTTCTAAATAGAATAAAATAATGAGAGGAACTATCAAGACGAAGAAACGGGAATATATGTTGATGTTTATTTGATAAAGGATTTACAAGGATATTAATTAAAATGATTTAGAAAAATCTAAATAATTGAAAAAAATCCTGAAACATATTTTGAGAGAACTAGAAAGTGAAAAAAAAAATGAAAAAAAATAAAGAATGTATAACAGACAGAAGAACAATGAAAGAAAGGAGACAAGAAAGAAAAACAGAATGAAATAAAGAAAAATGAATGAAAGAATGAAATAAATAAATGAATAAATATATAATGAAAGAAAAAGAGAGAAAATGAAAGGATGGCATGATAAAGAATGACAGAAAGAAAGAGAGAATAAAATGAATAAAAAAGAATGAAGGAAAGAAAAGAAAGAAAGAAAGAAAGAAAGAAAGAAAGAAAGAATGAACAATAAAAGGAAATAAATAAAGAATAAAATCTGGTCCTGGGTATGACGGTAAACTGCATCCGGCAGTAAGTCCTCTGATTGGGAAGTTGTGATGGAACCACCTCTTAATTGCTGTTGTCTCCAGGTCCATCCTGACCCGGGGTGGTAGCACCTGCTAGGGTCCCAATTATAAGCAATTAGTTAACCTCCAAACTGAGGTAAAAATACTATGACAGTATAAAAAGACTTTTATCGTAATATATTCATAAAAATAGACTTTTATAGAAAAATATACATTTTTGAAGAAAAAATATTACCAGCAAGACATTTTTGAAGAAAAAAATTATATCCACAACACATTTTTGAAGGAAAAAAAAATATTCACGGCAAAACATTTTTGAATAGAAAATTAGAAGGCATTTTCAGTTTTCTAAAATAAAAAAGAATAAAAACAAAAAAAAAATAAATTAAAATCTGACTAAAACACACCTCATTATGACTCATTATAAATAATACCTTAAAACCCCACCTTTTTAGCATTAAATAGCCCAGAGAGATGTTGATATGCCGTTAAACAAAACTGAAACTGAAACTCAAAGAATAAAATCAAACAATATATAAAGGATTAAATAAGTAACTAAAGAATGAAAGACTAAAAGAATGAAAGAATGAAGGAAAGACAATGAAACAGATGCATAAAGTATGAAAGAAAGAATAAATGATAGAAAGAGAAATGAAAAAATAAAGAACAAAAGAAAGAATAAAAGACAAAAGAACAATGGAAAAAAGGAAAGAAGAAAGAAAAAACAGAATGAAATGAAGAAAAATGAACGAAAGAATGAAATAAATAAATGAACAAATATAGAATGAAAGAAAAAAAGAAAATGGAAAGATTACATAGTTAAGAATGAAAGAAAGAAAGAGAGAATAAAATGAATAAAAAAGAATGAAAGAAAGAAAAACACAAATGAATAAAGAAAGAAAGAAAAAAGAAATAAAGAATGAAAGAAAAAATGAACAAAAGAATGAAATAAATACAGAATAAAATCAAACAATATATAAAGGAGTAAATAAATAACTAAAGAATGAAAGAATGAAAGAAAGACAGAATAAAATAAATGCATAAAGTATGAAAAAAAGAATAAATGATAGAAAGACAGAATAAAACAAATAAATAATGAATGAAAAAATGGAATAAATAAACCAAGCAATAATATCTTTTCTTTAAAAAGGCTTCTTGAATATTCAGTTCAGTAAGCCTAAAATATACTCTTTAATAAATAAGTATCACGTAAGGATGTGCGTTGTGGTGCATTGGATATCGGCTCGGAACGAGAAGTCGGGGAGCCGAGTTCGAATTCCAGCCGAGTTCGAATTCCAGCCGAATTCATTGCATTCACTTACGCGCAAATACACTTGGGAAAGGTATTAATCCGTCTGTTCCTTCCAGTTATGGGTTAAATAACAGGACAGATTGGGTTCTATAGCGTTGGTCGGCAACCAGTCTACTGCAGAAAGCAATGGCAACCTACTGCGGGATAATCTTCTGCCTAGTCAGTCATGTCTCTATCGAGACATGATCGCCCAAGCGTTTACTACGTATGGCACTTAACTGACTAACTGATCGCGTCTACTCAAGTACGGACATAAAAAAATAACGTATAAAGTGATAAAAATCTGTCGAACTAATAAATAAAAAATCCATTACTTCATTAGCATATATATATATATATATATATATATATATATATATATATATTGTGTGTATTTTGGCAGCATTTTTTCATTAATACAGGTTTCATTGAATAATATAGACAAGTTCTGTCTATTCCTTTTGTGTAAGATCCGTTCGTATGATCTGATTAGCTTGATAGTTTTGTCATGGAAAGACGACAAGAAATCGCAATAATTGTTGAATAAAGGTCTGAGTTTTCGGCTTACATAAGCCATTTTCAAAGGATGAACATTTAATGTTCAGTTAACATAGAAAATTTAAATTATTATTAACAGAGTGGAGTTATACAGAGAAAATTAGACAGGTCCATTTTTTATGTCGCACATGGCTGTAGGCCGAGAAAAAATGGTGGTCGTGGGTTTTTTGTTCAATTGAGTGTATAGTGGCATGAGGGATTGGTCTGGGAACTGCTGCTACTATGGTGTAGGTGGTAATATCTAAACTTATTTATAAATGGAACTTTGTCTCTGTGTGTGTGTGTGTCTGTGTGTGTGTGTGTGTGTATCCGTTACCTATAGACTCCGAAACGGCTGAACCAATTTTCTTGAAAATTTACACAGTTGTACTATAAGCGTGTGCGAGTGTTCTTAGCTAGGTTTTGTGTCGAGGTACCCCCGATAAATATCGAAAATTAATAATCGAAAAAATCGGGTTATAGAAGGAGTGGTCCGATTTTAATCAAATTTGATACACTCATAGATAAAGACATAAGAAACGATATTCAGAATTTTTAAGGTTGCAGTTCTTACAATAGTGCAGAAAATTTGATATCGATACCAGGAAACCAAAATTTGATTTACATGCATTCATTTTTCTTTCAGTCTACGGTTTCGCTTTAACTGGAAACAACTATTGCTTTTTAGTCTTTCGTGCGAACGTCCAAAGAGTCTGAGCTCCAGGACCATGGATTAGTTTTAAAGCTTTCATTACACCCGAGCAACGTCGGGCTATACTGCTAGTATATATATATATATATATATATATATATATATATATATATATATATTTCTGAGATGAGATAGTATTTATAGTATTTACATTATTTGTATTATTTTCCTCATCTTTGTTGCCATTCGTACGACGTTTCGTTGTACGCCCCGGCCTTCTTCAGGTGCTAGGAATTTCGTACGGAAACCTTTATTACAATCACTGGGGTATATCATTTTCATCCCTTGCGTAGTACTGTGAACTAAGTCAAGATACCAATTAATGACAAAAAAATCTTGGCTTGAATATATATATATATGTATGTATATGTGTGTGTGTATGCGTGTGTGTATGTGTGTGTGTGTGTGGTATAATACACTTTGGAGGTATGCAATATTTATGGATTAAAGTGCACAATATCACAGATAGAGTGTGTGTAAATATAAAAGCGAACATTTACATCAAAGCCACGGGCGACAGTTTTATATATATATATATATATATATATATATATATATATATATATATATAAGTAATAAAAATGAGTCGGATTAATCAATAAAATCCATTAATTCATTAGAAAAGTGTCTCTTCGTGGGCAAAGCGATATAGGAGCCCTGCACTAAACGGTTAATACACTTTATTCTAAAAGATGTACTTTCAACACCTGCCAAAGAGCGCAAATTTGTCTTTAAAATTTTTGCTGAAATTTCAAGCCGGTATATAAATATAATTAAATTATACTGTTTAATATGTACTCCTCAAATACTCTTTACAGTGATATATATAACACCACCCACCAATCCAGCTTACAGCAACTGACCACGCCCGACATTGGTTAATTTCAGTAACCGAACAGGAACAAGTTTTACAAATGTAAATGGCTGCAAACTCATTACAGCACCTGCACATTCAATCTTACAGCACCTGATATAGCACCTGATATATATAAACGTCACCCATCTTGGTATTGTCCAAGCTCGACATTGCTTACCTTCGGTCATCTTACAGCAGATAGTGTTTCAACGTCATATATTTGTAAGCTTATTAAGCCACCGGCACATCCATTCTTCCAGCACCTGATCTTCCCAAACGGTCACCCATCTTGCTCCTGACCTGGACTGACGTTGCTTAACCTCGGTTATTGTACGGCAACTAGTTTTTCAACGTTATATGTCTGTTAGCCTATTACACCACCCGCCATCCAATCTCTCAGCATCTGATATTCCCAAACGGTCACCCATCTAGGTACTGACCAGGTTCGACGTTGCTTCCAAAGAATTTGCAATCTTATCAGTCTTGACCTAGCCCACCCCCGTAACGCCACTACCCCGTGTATTTTCTATAAATATTTCCATAGTTATTTGTAAACCCGTTATACCACCCGCACATCTAATCTTGCAGCAACTGATACTCCCAAACGGTTACTCATCCAGCTACTGACATGGATCGACGTTGCTCATAGTACGGCAACTAGTATTTCTACGTCATATGTGTGTAAGTCCATTACACCAACCGCATATCCGATCTTTCGGCGCCTGATATTCCCAAACGGTCACCCATCTAGGTATTGACCAGTGTCGACGTTGCTTAGCCTCGGTCATCATGCGGCTTTCAATGGGAGAAAGAGAAAGCCTGATACGGAATAGAAAGAAGCAACAAAGAGGAGAAGCTAAAGTGAAATGAATAGAGTTGATCTCCAGTTATCTCCCTTCTCTGCTCTAACGGCAAGTCATATTTATTACTTGCTTTTTCTTTTTTTATAAGCACTAGCAGTATAGCCCGGCGTTGCTCGGGTGTAATGAAAGCTTTAAAACTAATCCATAGTTCCGGAGCTCAGACTCAGCCTAAAGAATATTTGTGTGAAGTTTGGTGAGAATCGGATAAAAATTGTCGATTTGTATAAAGGACATACAAACAGATAAACAGACACACACACAAACATCTTGCTTTATATATATATATATATATATATATTATCGATTTTCTGCACTATTGTAAGAACTGCAACCTTGAAACTTCTGAATATCGTTTCTTATGTCTTTGTCTATGAGTATATGAAATGTGATTAAAATCGGACCACTCCTACTATAACCCGATTTTTTCGATTATCGATATTTATCGGGGGTACCTCGACACAAAACCTAGCTAAGAACACTCGCAGACACTTGTAGTACAACTGTGTACATTTTTAAGAAAATCGGTTCAGCCGTTTCGGAGTCTATAGGTAACGGACACACACACACACACACACACACACACACACACACACACACAGACAAAGTTCCATTTATAAATATGTTTAGATTAGATTTAGATATCGCCCCAAGCAAGGCATTTTACTGCCACTGATTTGCTTGTTCTTTTCAAAGACTTGTCGAATATCATAAACGCACCATCCTCTCAACATGAGTTCCTTCCTTCCTGTTTTTATCTTCTCAGCCACCATTCTCCTTAGAATTAGTATCTTACACATTTATAAGTCTACCATTTATCCGTGTTTTGAATATTGCAGTTTCATCTGGCTGGATTTCTGCGAAAAAATATCGAGGTTCTTTCAAAGAAAGTCTGCAATATTATTAGTCCTAACCTAGCCTACCCTTGTAACGTCGCTCCCCAGTGCTTTTTTCTATAAATATTTCCATAGTTATTTTTCTGATTCTTTTTCTTCTATGTGCCCTGTCCCTTCAGGACGTAGGCGATCATGGCTTTCCACGTCTCCCTATACTTGGTGGCTCTTAGCACGCTTTCTCCTATTACACCACGGAACCCTCGTTCCATCATCCACCTGATTAGATCCTTCAAATGTGTTATCCGTTGCTTTCCCCTGTCTCTTTTTCCCTTTATATAGCCTGTTAGTATCAGATTCTCCAAGCCCTTCTTCCTCATTGCATGTCCCAGGAACTTCAGCTGTCTCTTCCTGATGCTCAGAATTAATTTCCTTTTCGTTTCCATCATTTCTAAAGCCTCGTCATTGCTCACATGCTCGATCCATGATATCCACAGCATCCTTCTGTAGAACCACATTTCAGCTGCTTCAAGTTTTTCCTTCATCTTCGAAGATATTGTCCAACATTCACTGCCATATTGAAGAACTGACATCACATAGCAATCCAGTACTCTCTTCTTTGTTTCTAGCGAAATTGTCCTGTTTCTTAATACTTTACTCAACTTCTGGAATGCATACTTGTGCTTTTGGATCTTAGGAATATAAATGTATAGAACCTGATGTGACCACAAAGTGAGGGGTCAATTTGTATAGTGAGTGTAATATGGAACTGATCCCCCACTTTATATCCAGTATGCTTTTGTAGAACCACATTTCAGCTGCTCCAAGTTTTTCCTTCATCTTCGAAGATATTGTCCAACATTCACTGCCATATTGAAGAACTGACATCACATAGCAATCCAGTACACCCTTCTTTGTTTCTAGCGAAATTTTCCTGTTTTTTAATACTTTACTCAACTTCTGGAATATCACTAAAAATTGTCAAAGCCACATTTTGATCTAGGGTCACGCATCGTCACAACCCAATGACAAATATTGTGACTTATTTAAATTTTTATGGTATTTAAATTTTTGTACCTGCTCGATTTTAGTGTCCCCCACATATATTTGGCATTTTGGGCTGCTCTTTTTGCTGGTGACCATGCATTCAGTTTTCTTGCAGTTTATTTGTAGTCCTTTCTTTTCACTCTCTTCAGCTACCTTCTGTAGGGGGTCTTGTAGTTTTCTTTCTGTGTCTGCTATCAGCACTGTATCATCTGCGTACCTTAGGTTGTTTAAATTGTGGACTCCGATGACAAATCCAGGCATAACTTCTAGGGTCCTCAAAATATTCTCGCTGTACAAGTTGAGCAGATCCGGTGAAAAGACACATCTTTCTCTTACGCCCCTTTCTATCTATGCATATCTGCTGAATTCGTTACCTGTCCGCATACAAGCGGTTTGCTGCCAGTAAAGATACTTGATTACTCTTAAGTCTTTCCCAAATATGTCATGGCTGCCGAGCATCTCTATCAATTCTTTGTGGCGTATTTTGTCAAACGCCTTCGAATAATCAATAAAGCACAGGTCTAAACCTTCTTCATTTGTATTGCTATTCCAGAGAGCATCCTAATCATAAATATGGCGTTCCTTGTTCCAGTGTCTTTGTGGTATTTGAATTTGCGATGTTAACGCAGTACTAGCTTGACGGCGAAGTTTCATCCTTTTACAGTTGAAGTGGTAGATGAAACCGGAAGTTCTATTCTAACAGTTTCTTCTCTCGTACTTCTCACTTGTGGAATTCTTATGAGACGGTGCGTTTTCTTGGTGAAAGATCACTGGCCGATTTTTGGCGATTTTTCCTTCAAACACATCAGTAATGCTATATAATATTTGTTATTGATGGTTCTTCTTTTCTCAAGGTAATCGATGAACAAAATACCTTGCGCATCCCAAAATACGGAGACCAAAACCTTCCTTGCTGATGTTTGCGTTTTTGGTCACTTTGGAGAGTTTCGTTTGCTGCTGTTCATTTAGCTGACTGACAATTTGACTCCGAAGTGAAGTAAAGACTCCATGTTTCATCCATTGTCACATATTTACGCTAAATCTCCTTGTTGCGCAGAAACAGTTGCAAACAACGCTCTGAATCGTAGACACGTTGTTCTTTTTGATCGTCTTTGAGCAAACGCGGCACCCACATTGACCACAACTTTATCATTGAGAAATGTTTATGCAAAGTGGTGGATATTTTCAACTCCTCTGCTATCTCACGTAATTTCAATTTACGATCGGCCAAACGAGTTTGTAGACTTTTGGGTGTTTTCCGGGACAACTACCGATTTTGGGCGACCTGAACGTTCAGTATCATTTGTAACTGTACGACCGCATTTAAAGTCAGCATACCACTTCTTAACCGTTGTTTCCGAGGAGTCCAAAAAACACTTATCAAGCCATTGCTTTGCTTGAACAGTATTTCCCTCATCACAAAACAATGCTTTATCAAGAAATGAAATTCAGATTTTTCTATTGTTTTGAAAATTTGCAACAGTAGCTTCATTTAAATAACTGTAATTTGTAAACTAATAATCCGACTGGGCCTCAATTTTGTCACATGCCATTTGAAGATTTGTAATTTATAAAGATTATATGGATTTTTTATTAATGGTGACATCTTTATGTTAGGCCCGGGACTTATCGAATGATGTGTTACGCGCGAATGTTAGTTGGGAAGCATGAACCTGGAAGAACATTCCACAAGTGAGAAGTGAGAAAAAAAGAAATTGTTAGCATAGAACTTACGATTACATCTAGCCATCTAAAATTAAATTCATAAAGTCTAGGGACCATAGTGAAGAGCTCATCTATTTAAGATAAATTCTAGAGATAAAAATTATCTCGTACGAAGCAATGAACTGGAAGGGTGGTCCATAAGCGAGAAGTGCGAGAAAAGAAACTGTTAGCATAGAACTTACGGTTACATCTAGCCATCTATGCTGTAAATTGATGAGACCTAGCCGCCACTTTAGTATTGCGCTTAAATTCATAATGTCTAGGTACCATAGAGGAGAAGCTCATCTATTTAAGATAATTTCTAGAGATAAAAATTGTCTCGTACGAAACAATGAACTTGAATGGTGTTCCATAAGCGAGAAGGGAGAGAAAAGGAACTGTTAGCATAGAACTTACGGTTACATTTAGCCGTTTCAACTATAAAATGATGAGACCGTTCCGCCAGTTTTGTAGTACGCTTAAAATTCGGAAAGTCTAGGAATAATAGAAAAAAAATTATCTGAACATTTACAAAAAAGACACTGAGAAACTACGTTACGGCAATTAGAAAGTAACTGAAGCAGAAGTGACAGGCCAGGACCAATAATATTGCATATTTTTCTTTGGATTTATCTGTATATACGAGGGTCATTCAATAAATAAGGCGAATTTTTCGGTATAAGGATATCTACGAGGGTCATTCAATAAACAAGGTGAATTTTTCGATATAAGGACATCTACGAGGGTCATTCAATCAATAAGGGGAATTTTTCGGTATAAGGATATCTACGAGGGTCATTCAATAAACAAGGTGAATTTTTCGATATAAGGACATTTACGAGGGTCATTCAATAAATAAGGGGAATTTTTCGGTATAAGGACATCTCCGAGGGTCATTCAATAAATAAGGTGAATTTTTCGGTATAAGGATTTCTACGAGGGTCATTCAATAAATAAGATGAATTTTTCGGTATAAGGACTTCTACGAGGGTCATTCAATAAATAAGGTGAATTTTTCGGTATAAGAACTTCTACGAGGGTCATTCAATAAATAAGGTGAATTTTACGGTATGAGGACTTCTACGAGGGTCATTCAATAAGGTGAATTTTTCTGTATAAGGTCTTCTACGAGGGTCATTCAACAAATAAGGTGAATTTTTCGGTATAAGGATTTCTACGAGGGTCATTCAACAAATAAGGTGAATTTTTAGGTATAAGGACTTCTACGAGGGTCATTCAATAAATAAGGTGAATTTTTCGGTATAAGGACTTCTATGAGGGTCATTCAACAAATAAGGTGAATTCTTCGGTATAAGGACATCAACGAGGGTCATTCAATAAATAATGTGAATTTCGAGCGAAAATTAACATTTTGTGACATTTCTATCAATTGATAGAAACATTTACCTGTATAAAAGATAATATCCGTCATCAGGCTACGATGAATAAACGTAAAACTCACAAAAAGAAGACCGTTGCTGGCAAAGTAATCAGAAAAACAACAACAAAATTATCCACGGGATGTAATCATAGCAACGCACTTGTGGAGAAATGGACAATATTCACCAAAATTGTGATAAATTCTGTATGAAAAGAAAACAATCTGGTGGTGGCAGTGGGAACAAAAATAGAGAATTTGTTTTACGGCATCAACCAGATTTTCTTCATAATGTGCAAGAATTTATGAGCAACCTGGAACATACATACTACCGGCCATAATTATTAGGCGACCCAAGCTTTTAAAGAAATGATGTATTTCATCCTGTTTTTAGTATTTATTGTCAAGTGGATAATTCTAAATGAAAATAGAATGGTTCTTTTGTTATCATTACTTTGCAAAATTTTACAAGGCAGACAGGAAATCTTTGTTTCAGCCAGCCAATAAAAAGAGACTAGCATGAGGAAGAGAGCACAAAAACTGAACACCAGAACAGTTCATTTGATGCACATGTTATTTTGCAGTATTAAAAAAAGAAACATTCTATTTTCGATATTCACTGCATTCTAAACAATACGTCCAAAAGAAGGAAATATTTATTGTTATTTTTGTTTTTGTTTTTACTCTTTATCGACATTTTCATGTTATTTAAACCAAAACATATTTTGTATCGTAAGAATAATAAAAAAAAACTTCAGAGTAAATATTACGTTAGCAATTTCTTGAGAAAAAAGTCGTATAAGTCATATAAGTCGTACTAATTAACCCATAGCTAGGGGAAATATGGATTTATACTTATTCCTCAACGTTCTCCGATTCTTTGTTCCATATTGCTATCACTCGCACATCCACTGAGAAAGAAAAGTTTGATTTGACAAAAACCAGACAATGCAAGTTATCAACATTTGTAAAAATAAGAATAGAGATTTTTTCTTCATTTATATTCATGAGAAACTCACCGGATACTTATTGCTTAACTGTGAATAGAAATTAATTAGCAAAGCCTATCTGTGGCGACGTAATTAAAATTTCATGTTTTCTAGTCATTTTTCATTTCGTCTACTACGATCTTTATCACGTCAGCAGATGAAGATAAGCGTCTATTTTGCAGAGATAATTTGGAATTTTGTTAATTTAGCAGCGATTTCAAAGAACGATTACAATCAATTGGTTTTTATATTGAAATATACAAACAACATACATCTACACATACGGACGCGCATATATATATAACAGCGCATGCGTGAATATACATAGACGAAGGCGTAGACCCACAATATCGTGTACGCTTATTGTCGTATTTATAAAGGAAAAATGCACTGGAGAATACACGAATATTTGAATTTTAAATATACGTAGGATATATGTACATATATTTATTAATCATTCCATATATATATATATATATATATATATAGATATATATATATATACTACCGGCCATAATTATTAGGTCATCCCAGGTTTTAAAGAAAATTATGTATTTTATACTTTTCTTAGTATTTATTACCAAGTGGTTAATTCTAAATGAAAATAGAATGGTTCTTTTGTTATTATTACTTTGCAAAATTTTCCAAGGCAGCCAGGAAGCCTTTGCTTCGTTCAGTCAATAAGAACAAGAGACTAGCATAGGGAAGAGAGCACAAAAACTGGACACCAGAACAGTTTATTTGATGCACATGTTATTGTGCAGTATTAACAAAAACAATTCTATTTTCATTTAGAATTACCCACTTGGCAAGAAATACTAAAAATAATATGAAATACATCATTTCTTAAAAAAAACTGGGGTGGCCTAATAATTATGACCGGTAGTATATATACTGTCCAAAATGACAGCAACTTATATACTGATGTACCTACTATTGAGTACCTTACAGTCAGTCAGATAAGTGCCATACGTGATAGACGCTTCGCCGATCATGTCTCGAAAGAGACATGACTGACTGAGCAGAAGAATTACACGCAGTAGGTTGCCATTACTTTCTGCCAAGGCTATAGAAGCCAATCTATCCTGCTATTTAACCCATAGCTGAAGGGAGAATCGAAGGATCCATACCATTCCCAAATGTATTTGCGCGTAAGTGAATGCAACGAATTAACTCGAATCCGAACTCGGCTCTCCGCTTTCTCGTTCTGAGCCGATAGCCACTGCATCACAATAAGACACGAAGAAAGAAATCTTCTTAACGTGACAGGAGAGAAATATATATATATATATATATATATATATATATATATATATATATATATATATATATATATATCGTCCCATGTAAGGCATTTTATTGTCACTGTTTTGCAGGAGGTTACATAGGAGAAAAGTTATGACAAAAAGTGACAGGTTATAGGGAGTCTCAGGAAGTGGGTAAGAGAAGGATGAGAATACTGATGAGAGTGGAATGGACGGAGAAAGAAACATGAGAGAGAGGATGCAGGTTAGTGAGATAGGAGATGACTATTGACTTTGCATTTAGATTCTTGGAGATTGTAGCTGTCGGGAAAGCAAGTAAATGGAAGGGAATTCCATGGGCGGGAAGTGCGAGAAAAGAAGCTGATGTAGTTGAATTTGCATTTGCATTTAATTGGTTTCACAGTAAAAGGGTGGGACCTAGTTGCTAATATTGTGGCTCGAGTAAATTCATATATAGGGGGAACCAGTGAGCTAAATATATACATACATACATACATACATACATACATACATAATATATATATATATATATATATATATATATATATGTGTGTGTGTGTGTGTGTGTGTGTGTGTGTGTGTGTGTGTGAATTAATAGATTTGATAGTGCACGCGTGGATATTATGCAGCTGTTAATAAAACAGTGCTCAGTGTAGTATGTACAGAACTATTATATATATATATATATATATATATATATATATATATATGTTTTTTTTATTTAAAATTAATATAATTTACATTGCAACACGGAAATTCCTATGTTTAGAAATTTTCACCTCATAATATGTATATGTTTTTACTTAGTAATATATATATATATATATATATATATATATATATATATATGGTAATATTTTATTATAAGTTTATAATAAAAACATAGTTTGCGGCCACACAAAAGCCCTTGTTTTTCGGTACTTTCTTATTAGCACATCGTCAGGCAGTGAAATATTTTTGTTTACTGTTAGAAATCATTATATACAGAAGTTTAGAAAACAACACAATTTTTTACGAAATCTCGACAATTAAGATAAGGGAACATTTTTTAAGTTTATCTCTGCTAATCATCAGGTCATAATAAGATAAATTTGATTGTAAGAGTAAAGGGAGATAAACTTAAAAAGACATAAGACCCAGACATTTTCATGCCAGTGATGAAATGAATTGCGATACATAGGTTTGAAAATTTATCGCGTCTCATTGTGGAATTCTTATTGGATATTCTTTAAGCTATTATTCAACTCAAAGTAGTGGACAAAAGATAAAAAAAGGAATTTTTTTTTTGTTTAAATACACTGTACTTCGAAAGTATACAGCTCAGTGGGTGATCTATCCGTTAAATTGCAACAAATTAAACTATCAAAAGGCGGAAGAATCAATCAATAGATGCTAGGGGATAGATTTTAAATGTCTAGTTATATTATATTAGGAAAAGAATTAAGTATATTTTTTTTAATTAACTCTATTTAAAAAAACGATATATTTAAAAGAAATTACCTATATTTTAAAAATAAATTTAAATTTTAACTATATTTGAAAATTATAACTATATTTAAAATTAAAAAAAATTTAATATCTTTTAAAATTTCCGAATTTAATATATTTAATATATTTAATATATTTTAACTATATTTTAGAATTTAAATTAAATTTCAATAAAGTAACTCACTACAATCAGTGGACTGACTATCAACCCATTAGTTTGTCTTACAAGATATATATATATATATATATATATATATATATATATATATATTAGAATATCTAATTATATATATATATTAGAATATCTAATTTTTTTCTAGATTATATATATATATATATATATATATATAATCTAGAAAAAAATTAGATATTCTACAACTTCATGAAAATGTAGAATATCTAAAAAAATTACTAGATTATATTACTCTGTTAAATATATCAATTTAGCATTGAGTTCTTTTGAGTTCGTCTCTATCGGAATTTACCTGACTTAAATACCAATTATTCTACGTTATATATATATATATATATATATATATATATATATATATATACGTAGAATATTTGCTGTTTTTGTCAAGTAAATTCCAACAGAGACAAACTCAAAATAATTCAATGTTAAATTTAAATATTTTTTAACAGAGTAATATAATCTTGAAAAGTAGAATAGAATAACCGAAAATGTTTTCAAGATTTTATATATATATATATATATATATATATATATATATATATATAATCGATTTTGTTTGCTCTACTTTCGCTTTGAGTGCTTTGTGTACTCTGCTTTCGTATTGAGCTCTTTATTGTTAAGGTTTTCGTCTTGGGTTTTTTTTTCTTTCTCACGAATGCTTGACTTTTTGTTCAAGTATTTCGTTTGTTTCTTTTTTTCTTCCCCTTCTTTTCCCTCTGGGTTAGTTCCCGATGGCTTTCAAGATGATCTCATTTGTAGTTTAATTATTGCTAGTCTTGACAGACGTAGTTCTATTAATATTGGTGTTATTGCTATAATTAATATTACTATATATATATATATATATATATATATTTCTTTAATCCGAAATAGAAAAGTAGGATGGTAAATTCCAAGAATCTGATCCTAATTAATATTAAAAAAAATTTAATATTAAAAAATGATGCAGGAAGAGAGCTCAATATCCTTAAGATTACAGAGCCAATATAAATTAGAGAACATATATATATATATATATATATATATATATATATATATATGTGTGTGTGTGTGTGTGTGTGTGTGTGTTTAAAGTGTGTATATGTCTTGTTTTGACAAATGCATATATGAGTATGCAATACATTTTTATTTATGGTGGAGAGGATATATATATATCAAATATATATTATATTTTTCATATCTTCTCTTTTCTCAAGCACACGCACAAAGACACAAACACCCACACACACGCACACGCACAGCCACCACCACTAGCACCACCACCACCACCACCACCACTACCACTACCACCACTACTACTACCACCACTAGCACCACCACTACCACCACTACTACTACCACCACCACCACCACCACCACCACGCACAGCCACCCCCACCCCCACCACTTCATTTACTTTAATGCATCTGTAATTAGAAGGCGCCAAACCAATAAATAGAATTAGGCTGGTTATTTCTAATCTGAATTTCTATCTGGCATTTATTGTTATCGTTGTCGCTTCAGCCAATTAGTGCCTCAGTCATTTGGGCTCAAGACGTCAGAACTAATCGTTTCGTAACGTAAATGAAGATAAAAAAATCAGGAGAAGAGAAAAAGGGAATGGTGTGAAATGAACAGGAAAAGTACGGAAGAACAAAAAGAAAATAGAGAGAAATAAACGTCGATACTTATAGGAAGCCACTAAAGATTATTAAACAAAAGAAATACACTCGTTCAAGAGAGCAGAGAATAAAAAAAAACAAAGAAAAAGAAAAAGAAAACAATAAGAGAAAAATTAAATGAAAAAAGAAGAAAAAAAAATTATGAACAAAGAATGAAGAAAAAAGAAAAAAAAAAAGAAAAAACGCTAAAATGAGAAAGTTATATTAAGAATTTATGGAATTAGCAACTAGGTCCCACCCTTTTATTACATATCTATATCCGCTGGTAAGAAAGTCGGTTCTCTGTGTAGGACCAGGAAGTTTTTCCCGTCTGAAACCATCCTGCACATATATAAGTCTATCATCCGCCTGTATATTGAATACTGCTGCCATATCTGGTCGGGTGCTCCTGCTATCCACCTAGGGGTCCTTGATAAAATCTGACGGAGAATCTGTAATGTGATCGATCCCGACTTGGCAGCTCAGATACAGTCACATTCTCACCGGCGCAACTTGGCTTCCCTGTGTCTCTTCTACAAATACTTTCACGGCTTCTGCTCCGATGAACTTAGCTCACTGATTCCCCCTATATATAAATGTACTCGAGCCACAAGATTAGCAACGCGGCCCCACACTTTTATTGTGAAACCAATAAAATGTAAACAAAAGTTCTACTCCAGTAGCTTCTTTTCTCACACTTCCCGCCTGTGGAATTACCTTCCATTTACTTGCTTCCCTGACAGCGAGAATCTCCAAGAATCTAAATATGAAGCCAATAGTCATTTCCTGTCTCACTAACTTACATCTCTCTCATGCTTTTTTCTCCGTCTATTCCACTCTCATCAGTATTCTCATCTTTCTCTTACCCACTTCCTGATATCCCCTATAACCTCTCACTCTTTCTCATAACTTTCTTCTTCTGCAACCCCCTGCAAAACAGTGACAATAAAATGCCTTGCTTGGGGCGATATGATTATAAAAAAAAACATTTCTATACTTTTATATTCCAGAGAATGTAAATAAATCTAAAAGACATGAATGTGTAGCTCATCAGTATTTCCTTGACTGATTGATTCGTTTTCTACAGCTTATCAACAGACAAGAAATTATTATGTCAATATAAAGTAGGGGATCAATTTTATATTACAATCAATATATAAATTGATCCCTCACTTTATAAATCGTGGCAAAAAATGACCCCACAAAACATAACTTAAAGATTTGGTAAACATTTTAAACACGTTACCGTTTCTATCTGAATTCCTAGAATTAAGAACTACCATTATTTCCATTCGGACATCTTACGTCTTCATCTTATGGTCACAACGCTTTAGACGTTGTGCCCCGACCCAGGCATTTACGGGTTTTCATGTCTTACCCAACAAAAACATGGATTAGTGAATTTGACGATATAGCAGCAGCCAGGCATAAGAACTTTAGGTTTAAGTTTCGAATTTTTTAGATTCGGGATTGACCCGCGAGTCGATAGCCGGGTGGATTAAAACACTCGTACTAATGAACATCACTTAATAAGAACGGCGAATCTCTAGCTGTTGCTTTTGATATCTCGAAAGCGTTTGGCAGGCTTTGGCATGCTGGCCCTCTGTGCAAGCTCCAGAGCGACGGTATTTTTGAACGATTGTTTGATTTAATTCAGTTGTTTCTATCAAATCGTGAAATAAATATTTTTAAAACGTGAAAGCTTCTAGATTCTTTTATATGAACGTAGGCGTCCTTCAAGCCTCTATTCTAGGTCATGCGTTGTTTCTGGTCTTCATCAATGATTTTCCTGTTGTAATCAGTTCCCATGTAGGCATATATATAGATCACACTACCATTACTTTCTGTCTCAATAAGAAATCTGCCAGGCTTGACAATGTAAATGTCCTGGCGGCATCTCCGACAGACGGAATGAACATTTCCAACCATCACATATACCTCCCCTCACAAGATGTGAGAGAGGTAACCTGAGAGAGTAGCCTGAGCAGAGCGCCCTCAGAGAGGCCCGAACTCAGCCAAGAGTCGGTCTACGAACACGGATACCTTAACAACCATACTAGTCCCAGATCTAAGACCGAGGGTCGAATAATAGCATTCCTTACTAACCCGTATTATCGTTCTGCTAACAAAGTTCAAAGTATTGCATTTTTCTGTAATTAATATATATTCTGTATTTCCTATTTGGTAGAATTGTGTTATTACTGCTAGACCTTTTACCGACAGTAAATCTTCCTGCTGCCCTTCAAAAGGGCCCCCAGTCTATGATTGAATGTGATAGGAAATGGCTCATAATTGATCTGACAAAGTAAACCTGTCAACTGCTTTTGAAACAGGCCTCCAATCAGTGGTTAACTGGGGCAAGGAATGGCTTGTAAAAATTAACGCCTATAAAATAAAATAACTGCCATCTAATCATAACAGGAAATATCTGCATGCCATAAACATGGCTGATGCTAACCCTTAAGTCAGGAACACCCTATGCCTTATCGGCCATGCGTTTTTTTCCACTGACATTTTTTCCCCAGGTAAGTTTGTTTACTCTGTCATGCCAATAAAACTCTCTCGTCAAAATCCATGTTATAAATTTATAAATCTACCATTCGTTCGAGAATTAAGTATTGTTGCCATATCTGGTCTATTATTCTTGCTGTATATCTTGATATTCTTAACAAAATTCAAAAAAGGGTCAGTAATGTAATCGATCTTGACCTGCCACCTTCATCTCTGCGATTTTTTCACCGACTTAACGTGGCTTCCTTTTTTTCTAAAAAAGAAATAACAAGGCAACTGTTCAGATGAGCCTTTTTTCCTGCTGCCTAGATACCATGAATTTCAGCGTGCTAAATCTAAACTTATTTATAAATAGAACGTTTTCTCTGTGTGTGTGTGTCCGTTACCTATAGACTCCTAAACAACTGAACCGAATTTCTTGAAAATTTAAACAGTTGTACTGTAAGCGTCTGCAAGTGTTCTTAGCTAGGTTTTGTGTCGAGGTACCCCCGATAAATATCGAAAATCGATAACCGAAAAAATCGGGTTATAGAAGGAGTGGTCCGATTTTAATCAAATTTGATACACCCATAGACAAAGACATAAGAAACGATATTCAGAAGTTTCAAGGTTACAGTTCTTACAATAGTGCAGAAAATCAATTATATATATATATATATATATATATATATAAAAGGCAAGATGTTTATGTGTGTGTCTGTTTATCTGCCTGTATGTCTGTATTTTTTTCAGCCCTTTTATTTTAGTTTTTGCTTCGGGTTAGGCTCTAAGTATGTATAATTGTAGTTCTTAGTCTCAGCCATGATACCAGTTACTCAGAGGACTTATTCAACCTTCAAAATTCAGTTTACGACGAAAAAAACTTATTTGGTATCGATAACAGGGAATCAAAATTTGACTTACATCCATTCATTTTTCTTTCAGTCTACGGTTTCGCTTTAACTGGAAGCAACTATTGCTTTTTAGTCTTTCGTGCCAACATCCAAAAGATCTGAGCTCCAGGACCATGGATCAGTTTTAAAGTTTTCATTACACCCGAGCAATGCCGGGCTATACTGCTAGTTAGCAAATAGGTTTTACTGCTGAAATAGATCCAATCGCCACTTTTACTCTAATATTTTCTTCTCTTGAGCTTCCTACCCGAGGAATTTCGTTCAGATTTCTATACTCCCTGATAACTATAATCTTTAAAGATTTGAATGCAACGTCAATCACAAACTTATATCTTCTTGAACTCAGTTTCTTTTTTGTCCTTTCCTCACTTCGTTCCTTTCTCAGTTTTCTTTCACTTTCACTTTCACTTTCACTTTCAGTTTTAATTTCAATACTTGTCACTCCTGTGCGTACTTATTGCATTAACGCCTCGGTTAGGCTGGAACGACGAAAAAAGAAAAATAACGACATCCTATCATCCTGTCTGCGACCAATTTTTGCATAAACCTAACGAACCAAAATATCGACAATTTATTGACGCCAAAGGTCGCCCGCGTTTTTGTCAGATATTTGCATTTGGAAAGTTAAACTTTAAACTGAAGACAGCAATAGGGATGCATATATATATATATTGTGTTCAGCATTTCAGTCTTTTATTTTGAAAAATAATAAATATTGATCTGACTTAGAAAGGTGAGGGCAGAAATTAATTTTAAAGAGAAAGCCTTACTCTTTTCAATTCTACGTTCAACCGTTATTTATACTACGTATCCTAATAATGTGTACATCTTCCTCCTGATTTTAAACTTTTCAGTAAATTTTGTATTTTGTATTTTGTATCCGATCCATTTCGTTCTCTCTCTCTCTCTATCTTTCTCTATGTCTCTCTAACGTGCACACACTCTTTCTCACTCTTTCTCACTCTTTCTCTCTGCTTTTATTTACTTAAGCAAACGTTTTTAATTATTTTTGTTTCTGTGTAGTTACAGGGCCATATTTGTGCATCTATCTATCTATCTATCTATCTATCTATCTATCTATCTATCTATCTATCTATCTATCTATTTTACCTGATTCTATCTATCTATCTATCTATCTATCTATCTATCTATCTATCTATCTATCTATCTATCTATCTATCTATCTATTTTAGCCTGATTAATATTTATCTATCTCAGTGTTTTTGCATCTATCTATCTATCTATCTATCTATCTATCTATCTATCTATCTATCTATCTATCTATCTATTTTGCCTGATTAATATCTATCTATCTATCTATCTATCTATCTATCTATCTATCTATCTATCTATCTATTTTAGCCTGATTAATATTTATCTATCTCAGTGTTTTTGCATCTATCTATCTATCTATCTATCTATCTATCTATCTATCTATCTATCTATCTATCTATCTATCCCAGTCTGTTCATTATCTATCTATCTATCTATCTATCTATCTATCTATCTATCTATCTATCCCAGTCTGTTCATTATCTATCTATCTATCTATCTATCTATCTATCTATCTATCTATCTATCTATCTATTTTAGCCTGATTAATATCTATCTATCTATCTATCTATCTATCTATCTATCTATCTATCTATCTATTTTAGCCTGATTAATATTTATCTATCTCAGTGTTTTCGTATCTATCTATCTATCTATCTATCTATCTATCTATCTATCTATCTATCTATCTATCATAGTCTGTACATATCTATCAATTTATATATCACTGGAAAAAAATTTCAAAGAAAGAAAGAGAGAGAGAGAGAGAGAGAGAGAGAGAGAGAGAGTAAGCAAGAGTGATTAAAAAAACTCATCAAATCGTAGTATTTTTTAAGTTAATTTTTG